>BNCR01000006.1:40946248-41421248 GCA_014656515.1 Oryzias celebensis | reverse complement strand
TACTGTGAAAGGCTATGACAGAGCGTTGCTTAAAGCGATGTCGAAGCATCATCACTACCGCATAAGAGTGGTCCACAAACAACAGATGGGAATCCACAAAGCATCAAAGCAACAAGGTGTAATGGCGTCATAGCATTAGCATTATCAAAGTGTTAGCAGTTAACAAAGGGTGTGTAACCCCAACTCACCTGCTTCAACTGGCATTCATTCTACTCGTGTAAACAGGTGAACTTCATTTATGTAATCACCGGTCACTGTCAATGATTGGACTTCCAACAAACTCAATCCTGATTGGTGAGAGTGGTTACCAGCGATAATGACTCAGACCAATTTGTTATGGCTAAGGCTTGAATATCGGTTCCCAATGATGGTGTGGTTCCTAAAACTATGACATTTTTATTTTTTAATATTTTAGCAATATGCTAGCTGTTTAGAGTACATACAATTATTTTAAATTTTTTTCTAAGCTAACTTGACCTTGAGCTGTTGTTTCAGCCAGCACTTTTCAGCTTATTTGGCAACTACTGAGATTTCTTTTAAGGCTAGTTTGACTTTTAGCTAGTATTTTAGCAAGCTATCAGGTTCAGCCAGTTTAGCCAGCAGCTTAAGCAATTTCAGCTATCAGCTTCATCATTTTCAGCGGCTACATTCAGCTTACAGCATTCAGACTGGCAGTGTTGCAGGTAATGCTCTATATCTAGTTTGTTTTTATTTTAAGGTGAAACTTCCTGGAGGGATTTAAAAAAAAAAAAAACAAGACTGTCCATGTCTTTTTCTTCATGTGGAACTTTTTTTTCCTTGGGCTTTTCTGTTCCTACTGTCATGTGTCTGATGACTCCTGGTAGAGGTTCTGTTCTGGAAATATTGGACATGTCGTAGGACACTCCCTGGACATACAAAGTTGTGTACCCCTCCAGTAGCTTTGTGTTAAACTCTGTCCACTCCTGAGCAGTGTGCAGTTCACAAATATGTTATATATATAAAATATGTTCACAAATATATCACACATCTTCGTCTAAACAAGCATCCTCTTTTACTAAATGTATTCAAACCCCAAATTACTTTTTGTGTATTCCTATCTCGCCTAAATCTTTACTGTCTTCCTGATTAGATCAGATTACCATAACTAGCCTCTTTTTTTCCCTTCAGATTTCCTTTCACTAATAAAGTGAGGTAAATGGAGGAAGCATGTCATTAAGCTAGTAGATCGGTCAGCCAAAAGCTAATACTTAAGTTAACAGCCTGTAGCACCTCGTTGGTCGTTTTAGCAAATATTTTTCCGTTTTTTTCTTTAAAACTCATTTGGACCTGCTGTTAAAATCGTGTGTTTTCGATTTTATTATGACATGGACATTGCTTGAGAGAAAATGATACTGTAGGAAGCACTATTAGGATCCATTCTGCTGGCTCTGATTTCTGTTGCCTTCATAACGAGCCATACCAGAGCCCAAACCCTCGGGAGCGCTATAATCACAGTTTAATGAGCTGTGTCAGGATCAGCAACTAAGGGCAGAGAGTTCCTGACGAAGCTCCGGGCCTTACATGTTACCCAAAATGCTCCGATTTCACAACATCTGGATTTAATAGCAATAAAACACAACTCATGAAACTGTTATTTACACCGGGTTCAGGTTCAGCCAGCCCAAGCGCCACAGCCTTGAGCTGCTTAGTGATTTTGAAACTTTGATACAGCACTTTGCTAGAGTTTACTTTACCGAAATATAAAATAAAATTCAAGTTTGTGGACTAAGCATTAAACTGCTTTTTCACTAAAGTTTATTTGACTTTTAAATGCAGTTTTAGATGCCACAAAGATAAATATTGGCACATTTAAACACAATTCTCCAAACACGAGTTTAGATGTCAGCTGATGTGTGTATTTTGTATTACCTACAAATTTATTGTGGGTTCTGTCTGTGATCTAGATCCTCCTGGAATTTTAGGGAAAAGCAATATTACAGTGCATTCCAAAGTATTATGCAAATTGTATTTAAGTGTCAAAAAGATCAAATTCTTTGGTTTTCAATTAAACTCATGCATGATATTGTGTCTTGGGGCTCTTTGGATCCAGTTTTCCAGGTGAGCTCAATTAAAGTATAAATTATTAAAGAAAAACGTTCCAAATGATTAAGCAGACCAACATTTTTATGCAATATGAGAAAGAAAAATGATATCTGCTGCTGAAAAGCATGACATGGTTTAATGTCTTGGACAAGCTTTTAAAACCTTAAATATTTCACAAAAACTTAAGCATGATCATCGTACTATTAAGAGATTTGTGGCTGATTCAGAGTACACACGGGTTGGTTCTGTTAAAGGCAGAATAAAGAAGGTTTCTGACAGACACAGGGCCGGCCCTCGGCAAAGGTGACCTTGGCGGCTGCCTATTGCGCCATCTGCTGGAGGGGGCACCAAATCCCGATAGTTAGGCTATATATTAAGGCTATATATTAATGTTTTTTTTTGTTTTTGTTTTTGTTTTTGTTTTTTAAGACTTTGACACGCCACTCATTTCCCGTAAAAATACATTTTACAATGTATTAATTAAAAATATCGATAAAATAACTCAAAAAGTTAAACGTAATCTGACGCTGTCTAAGCTGGAGGGAGGGGGTGTTGCTGCTGTTTTCTAAGAATGAAAAAGCAAAACAAATCCTCAGGGACAGTTTTAAGAGAAAAATGCAAGGAAGAGGCAAAAATACAGACTCGAAGTTCTCAAAGCTGAGGTCTGCCAGTTTTATTTAAATTCAATGACATAAAATTTTAAAAAAGATACTAAAACAAAAGTTACTGTGACTATACTAACTCCCAACCTTGTTTGTAACACGCAAACAAACACAGTCCAACACTGCTACATGTTAGCCGTGTTAGGGTTAACATCCAACCTTGTTTCCAACTCGTGAACAACACATACATTTTGTGTACCTCTCAACATCACTAAGCACTACCAGAATGAAACCATATATAAAGAAGCTCCAGATTATTAGGCGCACTGTCAGTTTTTTGGAAAAGAAATTGAGGCTTTAAATTCACCTGACAGTGTGGAAAACACAGAAATCTCATTAGATGTACAGAATAGTGACACATATCAAGACTGATATACCAAGTTCATTTTGATGCACATCTTTGCAATAAATCCACCTCCCATCACGATTAAAGGTAGCAAGCATTAAGTTAAAGAACATTTTATTTTTTCCATCCTATGTGACAAACTAAAAGGATTTGATTTGTTTTTATCAGAGTTACGTCCATTCCGCCAAAAAATGGATAGATATATCAATTTTCTAAATATGCTGAATCCCATTCGGAGTCAAAGGGTTGCTGGAGCCTATCCTAGTTACAGTTGAGTAAAGATTGGGTACACTTTGGATAGTTCACTAGTCTGCCACAGGGTCACACACCAGCATTCACACCTGGGGACAATTTACAGACATCAGTTAACCTATGAAGCATGTTTTTAGACTAGGAGGAAACTGGAGTGCCTGGAGATAACCACATGAATGTGAACATGCAAACTCCATGCAGAAAATACACAGCTGGGATTCAAACCAGGACCTTTCTAACGTTAGGCAAGTTCCGTTCATCTTTGTAATGATTCTAGCCAATTTTGGGATGGCAGTCTGTAACGTCATGCTCGTACCCTCTTTGCTGTGTCTACAGTCAGGGAGGAAACCATTGGAGGAGGAAACTCCTGGAGCTGCCAAATGACAAAATCCAAAAACAAAATCAATTTCTGTACATGTGAATGGTTTTATGTAGATCAAGAATTTTATTTTTTTTTTACCACTCTAAGGTTATGTCTGACCCTTAGAAATGAGCCTCATTTCTAAGGAATTTGTCTACGTGCACAAGCATCGTTCTGTATTTCTTACTTTCATCAACCCATAGTAAATGTCACCAATTGTTTTAGGATTATTGATGCCTCTGTCTGTGGATCGCACACTTCCGGGTTTATTCAGACATTCCGAATCTAATTGATTGTAAAAGCTCCAAAAATGTAAACTGCATTTTTGGTTGGGCGGGCCAGGTTCTCCCACTGACTTCTGTTCTTTCAAACTTTTTGGGTTTGGCAGGGAAACGCACTGAGGATCCATTATACACTGATTGATAACATGTGTAAAAGGAAGGAATATGAGACCAGGCCAGTGTACAACCCAAACACAAGCCACCTGCTGTAGTTTTGGTGAGAGACATTTATCTCCCACCACAGTTGAGGCTGTCCTGGCAAAAGCAATTCAAATGAGGACATTTAGGCTAAACTCAATGAAATAATCAGTTTACGGCTGAAAAGAAATTGGCTATAATTGTTGCCTTTTTGCAGCAATTGGGTATTTCTATTATGAATAATTCCTTTTTTTTTCATCATATTAGATTGTGTTGTTGTGTTCTGTTGAGCTATTGTGTTTAATTTCGTCATTACAAATGTAATTCTTGTTGGAGAAAATCCCACATTAGTAAAGTGGACTAATTTGTCATGTCGAAAAATTCAATATACCCCTTATACAGTATGTGGCACATTCATGACATGTCTTCAGTCTGCTCTTTGGCAGAAAACAGGCTTATGAATAGATGACATTACGACATCCTTTCCGTTACAGCATTTTTTCCCTTCCTCCAGACAATTTTGCACACATCAGCTCACAGTGCTGCAGAACATCCTGCGGAGAATTAGCTAAAGCATCTGTCTGCCTCTTGTGCAGAGGGAAAGCAGCCTGAGATGACTGCCAGCTACCACACACACACACACAACTGTGCCTGTCACTCCCAGGTCATGGCACAGCCGGGGGGCTTAAACAGGACACAGATAAGATGATATGCCGTCTGGACACTTCCCCTTTCCCACATTTATCAGAACAAGATCCTGCTACCTTAAATCAACCAGGAAATACATGACTTCTGCTCATATTAAAAGTAATGACTGAGAAGCTTACAATTGGTTCTGTCTTAAGGCTATGTTGTCCTTATTATACAGGTTTAAACAAGCATTTACTTTTGCATTAAATGAAATAACGTATTTATAATTTCCCTCCCACCCTGTTGTTGCTTTGGTGGTTTTAAAAAATGCTTTCTGGCATCTCTCTGATTATGGATGACAAAAATTAAGTTTGAAATTGCATTCCGGAGTATTTCTTGATTAAAATCCTTGTGAATCAGGAGCAGACAAAAAAAGGCTGTCAGGAAGATGATTGTGTTTGTGACCTAGAAGATACAGGGGGCGGGGCACAAGCTCCCTGCTGCGCTCCAGTCGGATGTATCTGCAGACGACTAGATCCATGCACGTTTCTCTCGTCTGAGCTGGCATCCGGCACAACACTGTACGGCTGGATAGCAACAATATTGCTCACCATGTTTGTTGCATTGGGTAATGTTAGGTTGGGGTTGTGAGGGGCTGAAAGCTAACAGGAGAGCGCGTAAACAGAGGCCGACACCCAAGAAACAAGGCCACCTTGTTCCATCCGCCAGGGATGGGGTAGGGGACAGAAGATCAGTAGTCCCACCCTCTCTGTGTAAAGTAAGTGTGTGTGTGTGTGTTGGGGTGCATTTCTTGAGCCATAAAGGGTGTGTGTATTAAAAGGTGCAGTTAAAATTGGCGAGCAGGGCACCGAGAGGTCATCTACCGCTTGCTGGCAGTGATGTCCAAGCACCCCCCACCAAGGGTCCTACATGTCTAAGATGCACTTAAAACCGAGAGAAGGGGGGCAAAACTATGCAGAAACCACAGGAGGGGGGGACCACTGCCAAGTAGCTCCGCCCCCGAGGTGCATTGCAAGCTGACCCCGCCCCACTTCACTCTAATAAGTGGTTGTTTGAGGAAGGAGGGTATGTAGGGTACACCACACTACACAGAGTTTGTTGAGTTAGGAACACATGAGGCTGTAAAGTGTGTATTATCAATTAGTTCACTACAGAATCCTATAAACAAGTGTTTCACGAACAACAATCTACAGTCTGACTATACATTTAAGATTACTATTAAACCAATATCTTAATGCACATTTTGGGTTAAGAGTCTCAAAGGCTAAATGAGAACCTAGTCCCACATATTACAATGTATTTGCCATATGCTAGGAAATTCCTCATGCAGCTTTTTACTGGTCCTTCTCCTCTCTTCACTCAAACTCTTATAACGTATAAAGAGAATTACAACCCATTGGAACAGGTTTTCTGTTCAAAACAATAATGTCTGCCTTTATTGCATCACTTCAGGGCAGAGACCTGATTGAAGTGATCTGCGATCACCACAAGAAAAAGTCATCATGGCTTTTTCAGGAACTTTCCAGACCTATTCTGGGTAAAGCAAAGCTGGAGCGTAAATCCCTTCTAAAATGGTTAAAGAAGGAAATGAAAAAAGAACTTAAATAATCCTTATGTGTGTCTTTTTCACCACACTTTAGCATCATTTCCACTGAGTGGTCCGGTAAGGAGTGGTTTAGTACGGTCCAACTCTGGCGAGCGTTTCCACTCAGTTTGTTTTCACGGTGCATGAGTGGTGTCAACTGCTAGAGTGTCACTGCATCATTGTAGTGCAACAACTAGAAAAGCAACAACAATGGAGGTCATACAGCAGCTCGTCTTTTTATTGCTTTACTACTTACTACTTTGGTGCTTTTTTAATGTCGTCTTCACTTTCTGCCAATCAACGGGTGGCTGTAGTGGCTCCGCCCCTACTGTTCTGTTCCACTTTTCAATGGACCTACAACTGATGGGGGGCCTCCAAGAGATATGGTTCGGTACTGTTTAATGAGTCCATTTTAAAATGGAAACGCTCAGAATACCGGACCGTACCGAACCACTCAGTGGAAACGAGGCGTTTGTGACCCAACCGTCCTTAATAGGTAAAAATACAACATTTGAGGTGAAGGACATCACTTCGGGATGCTGTTGCTAGCTTAACATGACAATAGATATTCAAGATGCTAATGCTAGCTTAGCATACTGAAGGATATTTAAGACAATGAGTTGTATTGGCTAGATATGGGCATGCTAGCTTGTTGCATACGCATAGTGGGACGCCATATTGGAATGGTACAGATGCCGGTTCACTGCTGTGCTACAATAGTACAAACAGATCTGGAAAAACAAGGATGTGACTTTTCACAAATAATGATTACTGTCAGCTAAAAAAGGAGAACTTCTAGAAAACATTTTAGGAAGATCTGAGTGAGTTTACTCAGAAGAGTGTACGTTTAGGCTGATCTTGTAGCCTATTCACAGTCAATTGTAGCTTAAGAGTTTGCATTATTTACATTTTTTTTGGCAGGATCACCCATGTTTTTTGTTTTATGAAGGGTGAGCATGGTGGTATTTGTTTGTGTTTTCGACATCGAAATCGACGACCCACCAGTAAGCATTTTACTAAACAGAGGAAAGTAGACTAACCAGGATTCCCTCAATAAATCGAGCAACGAGGGAAGAGCCTAGCTCCAAATCCTCGTCCGGTGGGCAGACAGGGACATGTGGCGTATGGGAAACAGCCTACCCGGTGTCACACGGGTCCCTGAGTCCTTCTGAGAGAGGCTGGGTGTGATCCACTTGAGGATCCCCGTGTTTGAATTTGCCCCACGGCGGCTCCAGGTCGATAAGCCCTGGCTGCTGAGTGCATTAAGATGAACGCCCCCCGGACCTCACCCCCTCACCCCGGCTCACTGTGCCGTCTCCAGTCCGCAGGTCCCCCGGACCGGGTACAACTGTTGACTGGGGCAAACAGCTCCCAGTCCACTCCGACCGCAATGCACCACCTCATACACTACAGGCGCAAGCAGTCTACAGCGTTGTCAGCTATACACCAACCCGTTTATAAACACCGACCGAGGGGACTAACAGTTTGTGTAAATCTTAGTGTAGAATAGTAAGTGTAGATTTGAATAAAATCACAACCATGCATCAGGTATGCATTGTGTTTCCTATATAATTACACATTTATTTATAAAAAGGTTTGAAATGTTGTTTATCTGTTGCACTTTATACAAAAACATTAATACCATGGCCTGGTTCTTATTTTTGTGATGATCAGAGTTTTTTTACTTTAAAAATCCGATCAAAATGAGACATTTTATGGTCTTTTTCCTGTGTCTGCTATCTCATTGTTTACATACCATTCCAATATGGCGTCGCTCTTTACGCATCTTGGACAATAGTAACAGGCTAGCATGCCATCTCTAGCGGTATATCTCATTGATTCAAGACACTAATGCTAGCTTAGTGTGACATCTGACAAAACCTTTGAAAAGCTTCAAGCTTCATTCCAGACTTTTGCCAAAGAAAATCCAACAGAGAGGACAGAAAACTGACACCACACCTGAGCTGCGGTGTCAGACACTGGAAACAAAAACCCTTTTTTTGACAGCTCTGAAGTAAAATAAACACGACCACCAAGGCATAAAATGGTTTAATCCCTGAGGATAAACACGTGGGAGGATGACTATCTTGAATGACACCTTAAAGACCGTGTGTCTGAGCACACTTCCTCATAGTGGTATTACTCACTGGCAGCACACAGTTGTCAAGTAATTTTATTCTCTAAACACAGTCTACTGTAGGAACCACACATTAGGCCCCATTTGAAAACATACACCTAATAACTTTAAATGGAAGTCAACAGAACTTTCAATTCAACTTTATATGTAGAACAAGGAGGCTAAGTAGCGCCTGAGCTAATATTTGTACACAAAGCAAACACCTTGAAACAGGGACATAGTGTCGATGTGTGCATCATGTGCTGCTGTGTTCAAACTCATTCATTTTTGGAGAGCAGAAATTGCTTCTCAAATATTTCATGTCACACTGGCATCTAAAAATTTTGGCCTTAGTCACAACTGCCCTCATGACAGGCTGAGATAGCCTGTTTGCGGACAAAAATGGACAAACCTCTACAGTTTAGGGCACTCGTGTAACCTGCACAAAAGATCACAGTCGTGGTTAGTTCAGTAAGGGAAAATGTCCATGCTCATATTGTACCCATTTTTAAAACCCATTTTTCACCCTTCACGATTCATTTTCAAATGGTTGGTGCTTCCATGAATTAAATAGGGTCACCAACTAAACATCACACCCAAATCCGGATCCCTGATTGGTCAACATTCGACCCAGTTTACCTTACGTGTGTTCAATGGCCACGTGTTTTGTTCGTAGAGACTGAAAACTGTGATGAAAGCTTGCGCAGCTACATGTAGGCATAGACATTAATTTACATAAACTTTTTAGACTTGCATAGAATTTTCAAATGACTGCTTGAATCCACATTGCTGAGAGTGGTGTGAAAACAGCTTTAAAAATGAGGAAATTAAAGTTTGTGTGGACATTCTACAGCCACTTGCATTCATATACTTTGTCATGCATATTTTTGGATGGTGGGAGGATGCTGGAGTTCCAAAGCGTTACATACTGTAAGTGCGAACTATTCTCCATTTACATAAATGTACATATATACAGTTTGCACAATCTATTACCTCAAGACATTTACAGTAGCAGCCATTATTAATGACCAAACATTGTTTCCATCATCTGTAAGAACTGAGTCAAAAGTTCACTGGAACCAGTGATTTACAGACAGACAGGAAGTGATTCTGTTTTTTGTGCGTATTCAGGAGAATATGCAGCATGTGATCTGAATGTTTAGTACTTGTTTTTATTTGTTCAATAAATGTTGTTAAAAGAAACACTTTATATAGTTTGCATGTGCTGCTTCAACTCATCTTCAATCACTTGAACAAAACCGGTTTACTAGTTACCCAAGAGCTGATGGTAAAGTGAAACTCATGTGCCAGATCTCACACTTCCTGTCATTCTTGTATTGTCTGTTTTACCGTAATATTCTCAACTTTTATCAGCCCCGTACATTACCAGTGACAACTTTCTTTCAGTTGCCTTTGAATAAAGGAATAGCTATGGCCGTTAAACTGGTTTGCAAAGTGGCACAAATGAACCAGTACAACCAGTGTTTCTCATTCATGTCTACCTGTCTGTGTCGAGTTTTACAGTGCAGAAGTTTAACTCAACTGACACCGTTTTTGTTTCTTGTTAGTTGACTTTCAACTGAAGCTTCATTGGAGTTAAAAAAAAAGATGTTAGATTATAAATTCCTACAAAGGAAGGATGGACATTTTCCAGATTTGTCCTTGGAAAAGCATGAAAATAGAGTAATAGTTCATTCTAACATACTGACTCTATCAATCCCTCTCTACAGCTGTGACCGTCCGTCCTTAAATCATAAAAAAGAATCAAATTTAAGCTGAGAAGTCCTCTTTCCTGTTTTTACTGTCAGATGAGATCTGAGACATGCCCGTGACTGCATGCCATTTGAAGAAAGATGAGTCCACGTGCAGACATCTACAGAGCAGACCACCCTGCAACTCGTCAGACAAAGAATCCATTACGACTGTCCATGTGTGCATGGTTCTGTTTGTCCATGTTCTCCATGCAGGCTCCAGGCAGACTCGTCTCCACGCTCAACGGAAAAATGATGTTGAGATAGGATTTTTTTTTCCTTTTCCATTTTATTTATTCAATTATTGACTCCTTTTAGCTGGATGAATGAAGCTGGGAAAAAGCAGAATGTGTGTGTTTAATAGATAAGGAGGTAAATGAGACCACCTGCAGACAAGGCTGACAAGACTCATCCTTAAGGCCTGGACATCTCTGTGTGTGGTCTGAATGGACCTCTACACCAACATCCACTCATCATCTTCCACTTTTTTTGTGTCTGTACCTCCCACGGCTTTCAACTCAAAATTGTAACAATTGGATTCCTGTTGTTTGAAACGAGTTTAGCAAGAAGAAGAGGTTAACTTTTGTCCATCAAACTCAAATCACCTCGCCCTCTTTTTGACTGCGATTGTTTTGGCCGCTCCTCCTACGAGTGGCGAGGAAATGATTCAGACCCGTGGCACGCTTGGCAGGACTGCAGCTGGACACTGCACCTGCAGCTCCAGGAAAATAAAAATGGTGCATGTTCACTGTCCGTTAGTGCCTCTTGTGCATGTGGAGAACACACTCTTTTCCAATGTTTTTATCCTTTTTTCTGTTTTTTTCTTCAGTTGGATCAGTTTAAGAGGTTTAATGGGGCAGTGGGTGAGTCAGTCTGCAAGATTTTAATCTGCTTTGCAGCGCTATGTGGAAAATGTTAGCAACTCAAATGCAGCAAGCTTGTGCAGTTTTTACACCGAGTTCAAAACCAACTAAACATCAGAAGTGGTCGCCTGAACGTGCAGTACTACATGACAATTGTAGAACTACAGTGAAAGCCACAAGCAATGTTTCATGACTGGCAGAGCTGCACATTCTTTCTTCAAAATGACAGCTTTTCTGGTCGTTTTATCTCTATAGCAACAATAATTTTTTTGGTTCCCTGGGGGGGTGACCAACAGATATTTTTTTAGAAGTGAAATTTTGGATTTCCGTTGCAACAGAGGATTTTTGTTAACCACGCCCACATTCCTAATGTGTTCATATGGTAGGATATATCGTTTTGTTCAGCTTGAACCAGAGATTCATGTGTTAACCGTTGAACGACACTTTTAAGAGGTCGCCCAGCTTACGCTGTTCCAAACACACAACTTCTAATTACAAATTTTACTCCCAAGTAGCTTCACAATGATACTCAAAGAGTTATGAGGCCATAGATTGAAATAATTGGTAGCTGGTACTAAAGGTGTTTCTTCAAAAAATATTTTTTTTTTAGAAAGCAATTTCACCAGGCCAGGCCTTGGGCTAAAAACAACTGCAGTAATGCTTCTAGGACTTTTTCTGATGCTGATGACATAATTCACACCTGCAAGCATGAGTTACAAGGCTCCATTTTGCTACAGGTCTTTACCTGCATGCATATATTTCAATCAGCGCTGCGCAGAATCTCTTAAAAGGTGCGATACGGTCATATGAAGAGCTGCTTTTGTTTGGAAGATTTGAGTTCCATCATGGTACTGTTGTTTCCAGAGGGTTCTGGGGATTTGTGGTTGCAGCTGAGAGATTTGTGGTGGTAATGCACCACTGCATGATGTAAGGGGTCAACCCCCTGCTAGCTGGATTAAATCAGAACCATAATTAACTCTTCACGAACAAGGTGATTGTTGAGATCTGTAGCCAGGTGTTTGGCAGCAAACACAAGGAGACACCTTTGAGGCTTGGAGTTCACGCATCTGGATTTACACAGGTACAACAAAAACACGGAAAACTCGCTCGAGCGGCTTTAAAAAAAAAACTTTTCAGACCACATTCATCCATCTTCCTTATGTTATTGCTGCAGCTCTGCAGATTTCCCAGTTTCCTGCTGCTAAATACGTGAGCGGTAACCAACCAGCAGTCGTTATAATCCAGACCGTAAACTTTGCTTCTGATGCTGTGACATTTGATGTCGTTGCAGTTATTTACATTTTGTAAAAATAATAATGTTAACCAGCATGTTAGGTCAAATCCATTCAAAATAGTTTATTTCAGCTCCAGCAAAATCAAGTCAATTCAGTCACCATTTTTTTCCTGATATGGACACCAGCATATTGGATCCAGAGATCGTCAGTAAGCAGTTATTGATCCGAGTCGATCTGAGTCAACATTTATCTGGCAACCACTCCAGCCAATCAGGAGTGAGCTTGTTGGAATGCCACACCCCTACCACTTGAAATTGGGGGGTCAGGAGAATCTGTCAAACGCTTCAAACCTTTGAAGTGAGACCCCAGTTTTATTGAAGCATCTGATTGGCCAGTTTATAACTTGAATGATTTCCAATTAAGAAAAAAATATTTTTAACAGCAATTTCATTCACATCATAATCTGTGGTTGACGAGATTATTCATTGTCGACTGTGGTTTATTTTTGAATGATCCGAATTACCGACCTAAAATCCATCCATCCATCCATCTTCAGCCAAAACTGCAACCAGTGTGTCTCAGAGCTACATACCTGGTACTGAACAGAGCAGGTGAAGGTTTCCAGATTCTTTCTATTTCTTGGAAGATAATCAAGTGTAAATTAAATATGTGTAAAAACAAACAAGTAAACAAGAAATAATGTCAAATCCATTTCATAGTTCAACCCACTGTTGTTTTTCCACATCAGAATAATACAAACATAACACTATTAGAACATTCTACCACACACGTCTTTGTAAAATTCAATGTGTTTCCACACACTGGACTGTAATGATGGACTGATCATTTTTTGCTGCATCACACATGTGCTGTCCGCTGTGATGGTTGTTTTTTTTCATAATAGTAAACTAAACTTACCATGCCTCAATCCAAATGGTGTTTTCCAATGTTTATTACAATTGTTTTATTTCATTTTGAAACTATTTTAAAACGGCATAAGTTAATTCAATTAACAACAGATTGATCTGGTTGGATCGTCGGAAGAGAAATCAATTAGTCAATTAAGCCGACTGATTTTTACACCATTTCTTAAAAGAGATCCACAGTGCGCTTGTTGTAATCACTACTCTAAAAATATTTCTGATTTATTTGTGGTTTTTTTTTTCCTTCTGTGCATTTTACCAACTAATGCAGTAGTAATATAAATAAATGTGCCATTTTCACAGCTGGCTGCTTGACGTTCCACAGACAATGCATTGATGTCACCTGTGCTTTCCACACCAATGAAGACATCCTTTACTCTCGCCTTTCTGTGACTCACAGGCTAAAATAATAGAACCAGTCAGTAATCCTGACCCCTCAGCGTGTTTGCAGTGAAACACACAAACATTTTACCTGATTAAATGCAGCATTAACTTGTTAGGACCTGACATCCACATGTGTGGACATCACATCTTTGGTTACATTACCACAGTAGTTAATTCTGTGACATGTACATGTTTAAAGGGTTAGCTCAAATATTAGGCTTTCACGAGTGACTTGTACAGTTAATGGATTGTTTTTATGTGAAAAGGGTTTGCAAATATCTAGAACTTGAAAGATTTAGGTGAACAAAGTACTTTTCTGACATGCAAGCCTTTATTTTGTAGGAGATATGCATCAAGATCGCCCCAGGTTCTCACTTATTTTAACAAAAATCCAACCTCTTGTGATGCTGTCATTTTTTTGGGAAAAGTTTGAAAGCAAACGAGTTGTTTGTTTTTATTGTTCTCCACAGTCAGGGTCAAGGTGATCAAATCTGACGAAACCCACTGCTGCCCCCTGATGGATCCAGAAAGTACTGCACTTCTTTTTTTTTAACAAACCATCAAAGATCCACAAAAAAAACAATCTTTTATTGTTGAATCAACAGTTTTGGGGGGGTTTTTTGTTTGTTTGTTTTTTGCAGCCTTGGAGGATGAAGAAACAGACAGCATCTCAGAAAAAGTTGTCAGATTATTTGTTGATTCAGGAGGGAGTTTTTCCTCATCTTTGTTTTCTTTGACTTTTTCCCTGATTATTTCTTGGAAAGAAATTTCATTTTGTTTCCTAAAGAAACACAAAAGAGACATGAATACTTTCAGATGAAAACAAGACCAAATAACAAATAAATTCAGATCATACAAATACCTAGGCCTTTCAGGAACTTGTTTACCCGCCGGTGCTCATTTTCATGGATTGAATCGAGGTATTCCTGCACTCTCACTTCAAAAAGTCCTGTGGTACAGACAAAAATTTGGAATCAACCATTTTCCAACAAATCTTTGTCTGCTGGAGCGACTTTTTACCTCTGAGCGCCTGCCTGTGAAGCTCCCTCTCCTGAATGAACCAGCCAAACATCTGAGTCTCCATGAAGACCTCCAGGAAACGTCGCACGGTCTTGGACGGGATCGCTTTCAGAAAGCCCTCTCGTTGAAAAGAGCAGGGAACGGGGGACGAGGAAGAGGAGGAGTAGCCGTCCTCGCGTTCGCCGGTGATGAAGAGCGGATAGTGGCCGACTAACTCCACAAAGAAGCGCACAAAGGCCTCCGACACCACAGTGCTGAGATGTTCAGAGTCTATGGAGACAAGGTTGTTTTTTAGTAATCTGAGATTATAATCCCAAAAGGATGCCACTTTAATCAACTATTCAGCCACCAATATTAGCAAGTTTCTATCACTCTAAAATCAACATTTTTTGGTCTCACCACTGCTTATATTGCCTCCTCGCTCGTTAGCAAATTCTCTTCTCCTCTCCAGAATATTTTCCAAGGCTGACTGGAGTTTAGACGGAAGGATTGAGTCCTCGTCATCCAACTAAAAGAACAAAAAATGGACATAAACTTTATTCATTAAAAGACAAATAAAAGTCTTAAAAAGCTTTAAAAAAAAAAAAAAACGAACCTGTCTGAGAAACCGACTATTTCCAAGATCCACAACAAGCACCTGCATACATGTAAACCAGAAGTGAACTATCTGCTTTTAAGTAACACGTGGACCTCCCCTCTGCCCTCCTGACCTCCTCCAGGGGCAGCTCAGTGAGCTGGGGCAGTGAGCTGGACAGCAGACCCACGATGAAGGGAGTCGGCGTGCAGACAATGTCCAGCATTGCTGAGGGCAGCACGGGGATGTAGGTGTGCTGCCAAACGAAAGGATACAGCAAGGCCACGACCGCATGGCAGCACTGGGAGAGCGTACTGGGAGGAGAGAAGAACAAAATCGTGTTATTCTTTAACCCTTTAAAGTTCCACTCTGATGTTGTTGGTGTTCTTGTGGCATTTCTCTATTGATGGTGGACACAAATATAGAAATTCAGCAAAAACATTGTGTTTCTGAGTATTTCTTTGCTCAAATCGTTGTGAATCAGGAGCAGAAGAAAAAACTTTTAAAAAAACTGTATTTGTGACGTAGAAAGCACGCTGGGTGAGCTCCCAGCTCCAACTCAATCTGATGCATCCATGCATATCTTTGTTTTCCTCGTCCGAGCTGGAATCTGGCTCAAAACTGTACGGCTGGATAGCTCCAATATTGATCGCCATTTTTGTCGCACCGCCAATGTTAAGCTGGGGTTGTAAGCTAGCAGGAGAAAGTGGAAACAGATGGATGATAGGAAGTGGGGGCGGGCTTACTCTATGCCAACGGTCCTGGACAAAACTCAGAGGTGAATTTCTAATGAACTCCTGCCGCTCTGCAGAAACTATGTCCTGGCAAATGATGTCGTTTTTTGGGGGTGATTTTGGCTAAAAACGGCATAATCACAAATAAAAGACCACTTTTGGAACACTTTTACAATAAATCAAAAGATGATTGGAGAGAGACTTTAAGGAAAATTCGCCATCCTCATTCTATTTAAAGCTCATTGACGAACAAGTAACAAGTACATCAATGACTTATTTCCTAAAGTCCTAATCAGAGGCGTTTATGCACAAATCTGGTGCTCAATCCCGCTCTTTGCCCAACAGTGGCAGTGACCCCGTGACCCCAAAAGGGATTGGGGAGGATGGTACCCAGGGGTTTAACATTCGATTCACATTATGATTTGTGGTTGACAATGCTTTTCACAGACAATATTGGTTCATTTTGAACAATCACATTCACAGACTGAAAATCGGTCCAAGACATCTTTAGCCAAAAGTTCAACCAGTGTGACTCAGAGACAAATACCCGGCTCTTCCTGAAGTGGCCCGCCTCTTCCTGGTTGGGTCTTTTTTTTTTTTTTTTTTGCATGTTTTCACAGATTTTCCACTCACTCCAAAAAAAAGAAAAAAAGACACGTCTGATGGTTTAAGGAGAGATTCTAAACTGTCTTTAGTAATCGGGAGCATGTGTGGTTTCATGCCTGCGACAGACTGGTGTCTATGGTATACTTGGCTTGCAGACAGCTGGAATAGAGTCCAGCATGCCTCTGGATAGGAAAAGTCTATTATAGGAAATGGACAGATGGTCCTTAGTGAAAAAAGTTGCACACTCCTGCCCTAAAGTAACATTTCCCAAAGAGAAAAGCTGGCCTGCATACTTCTTCTAGTGACATCACTGGACTTTGCATTCCTCTGTCTTGCTCCCATTGGATTTCCTCAGCAGAACAAACAAACTGGCCCCAGCAACCTCACAGTCTGTCCTTAGCATATCCCTCAGGCACGAAGCCTCCATCTGTGGGATGTCTTAAGCTTTTTGTCCGGGCCACACACATTTCTTCCCTTTTAAGAAAACATCATTCATGCTTTTACTTTGAAAATGTATTTAGAAGAAGGAGGTGAAAGACAGCGGATCGCCCGCAGCGAGAACTGACCTTAGTTTGTCTGCGGTGAAGATGATCCGTCTTTCTAGCAGGAGTGAGCCAAAGACCCTGAGGAGGAGGCGCAGGCTCAAGCAGGAGAACAGACATTCGAAATCCACGTGTTCCAGGCGGGAGTCTGAGGGCCGACAGAGCTCCATCACCTGCAGACAGACACAGTTTTAGCCCAACTTTTACACGCAGTTTTACAATTTCGTTCCAGCTCTTTGGTTAAAGAAAAATACCTAGCTTTATTCAAGTCATTCCCAAGCAACGGAAAAACAGTAAGCTCCTGACTACATTACCCACAATGCTTCGACGATCCATCAATTGGTTGGGCTTCATAGTTTGCAAAACTAAAAGATTATGGCAGATTTTTAAGCACCATGTTCACAGAAAATCAATTTGAGGTCATTAACACAACCAGAATTCATGCTTAAGGTGAATCGGATTTTAAAGCAGTTTGTCGGCTTTTAAAAAAATTCAAGGATTGTTAAAGTGCCTTACGGTTTCAAAGAAATGGGTCTCTTAATTAGCTTTGTTAGATTTACAAAGTTTGGTCAGTGATGCACCACAAACGATAAAATATATATCTATTTTAATCACTGCTGACATCCCCCTATACTACTACATTTGAGATGATCTTAGGTGAAACAGGATGTATTTTATTTTGAAAGGAAGTCAAATACTCTTTAATATTGTGAAAAAAGCTATTTTCTCTTTATGTTTATGCTTTGTTTATGCCAATAAAGAACAATAGTTTATTTATATTTGTCGTAAAAGAATAACATAAATAAAAATCAGTGTTTTATTTTAACGGGTAAAGTAAGACTTTGTGGCTTCTACTGAGTTGTAGTGAGTAAGAAATCCATCTAAATGGCCCTTTAAGTGTTGAAGGTCCCTAATTTAAACAATAAAAACTTAGGAAAGTTTCATCTTTAAGTTCAAAGAATCAAAATAATGGTGTATATTAATAAAACATCCTATTTTACATAGAAAATCTAAAAAAAATGATTTTAAAAATTGTAAAACAGCAAAGGTATTAGTAGTAAATGAAGAAAAAGCAGCTACACTCATCCTGAAAGCCCTACACAATCTAACTATATTACTTTTTGCTTGTTTTCTATTTTTAGTCTATGACAAAACCCTCTATGTGATCTGTTTTTACAAAAAAGACACATAATGTCTTAATTATTTCTGAATAATTTAACTTCTGACTTTCCAGACATGGAAAACTGCATGTTTTTTAAAACACAAACGGGTCTACATTTAATCATAGTTACAAAAACAGCAACACACAAAGATTATTCAATAAAAGGTTTTTGCCTTTTTTGCTCCCCAACTCCTGAGTCAATATTAGTACCATTATTTTGAAATCATCTTTAAAAGCTTCTTTAAGCATTGCATAAATAACATTCAATCAAAATAACATGCTGTCATATTTACCACCCTTCCAAAGTCTTCTGCCTCCCTCTCATTCCTCCATGTTCAGTGCTCTCGCTCCGCCACTACCCACAACCCACCAGTATCAGGACGTACACTCTACTACCAGGCCACTGAGTTGGTTTATTTCACATTTCTTGTTTAATTATCTTTATTTTTTTACATTAGTGATATAAAAACAAATTTGGGGGCCAAAAAGTAGCTCAGATAAATTATGTTCCTAATAGTTTTTTTCAAGCAATTCCAGAGTGTAGTTTTGTGGTAAAAAATAAAAAAAAAAAAAGAAATAAAACGTTTACCGCGTCTAACATTTAAAAGTGTTTGAATCTTCACTTTTCTTTACAATCACCTCAGTCCCCGAACCAGGAAGAAACGTTTTGATGCTGATGGTTCTGCCGGGAGCTGGAAACTGGGCCTCCATGATGGCTCTCATCAGCGGCTGCACCAGAGCAGGAGACAGAGCCCTCCTTCTCTCCACCTCATCCAGCACCTGCCGAGTTCACAGACACACACTCGGGTTTGGTGCTTTGAGACATGGTGGGAAGGCAACGGCAGAATGGGGATGATCTACCTTGGAGAACAAGTTGAAGCAGCCGAGGTGACTAACAATGCAATAGACTTCAGGCAGGCGCTTGCCTTTCCCACTGGGCTGGAATGGAAAAAAATCACATTTAAAAACATTAGAAAACTATTAAAAATGAATAATAAAGTTGTCATTGTTTTAGATGTATTACTTAAAGGCCAACTTCGATCCTCTTTTCATCATTTTAAAGCGTTCCCACAGTTTTTTATTTTATGGTTTTGACATTTTTTTTTAAATTTGGATTTTGATTTTCAAAATTAAAAAACGTGTTGTTTTCTAGGACATAGTTTCTGTGGAGCAGAAGGAGTTCAGTAGAAATTCACCTTGGAGTGGTGGGCGCTTGAGGAGCTTGTGTTGTATTTTCTACCATGTTTCCAGCGGTTTTTCATTTGCTCCTGATTCACAACGATTTGCATCAAGAAATACTCACATTTTAAGCTTAATCTTCTTTCTATATATTTCTATATGTCCTCCCCCCCATGGTAAAATCACCAAGAACACCATTTTCATTAAAGTGGGTCTTTAAGACCTACATCAGAATGACAAAAACAGAATAAACTTCTATGATCATCAGCATTCCAAAAGCAAAACTTTCAGAACATAAACAGAAAGTTATGCACATCCTGACATACAGAGGTCAGTTCCCAGTCTCCACCCCCCCTTTTCCCCAAAAACATTCTGGGATGGACTGCGTTCCCACAGGCACTTAGACCATTTTGGCATGCTTATTTACTCAGCAGCCACGGCGGTATTCAGCTGCTTCCTGCTCAGCAACACCACACTTATTTATTTCTGCTCATTTCCATTTACCAGTAATCGCCGGCAGTATCCAAACTTCCGGCTCCCGTCCTCTCCAGTCAAAACAAAGGAAAACATCTCACTGTGGAAGAGGAGTCCCAAAACACGGCATCTTTTTAATATTCAAATGCAAAGCAGGCAGCAGATGGAGCCAAATGAGATTCAAAAGGTTTTTTATAAAGAAACTTTAAAAAATTAAAGCTGAAATTTTGGTTTAAATTATTCAAATTAAATCAGATTTCTTTAATTACATTTTTAAAAATGCTTCAGATCAGCTATTCATTTCCAAAATTTAGCCAAAAAAATCATAACTCAGGTTTAATTTGCTGTTTTATTTTTCTCTTTCAGACTCAGACTATTTTGGTTTTTTTAACTTCAAATTAAGTTTTTTGTTTTGAATTTTGAGTCTGAATTGGCCACAAACATAGATTTTTTAAGACTTCATTGATTTATAGCAGCGCACAAACCAAATCATATTGAAATAAAACTTTATTGAAAAAGGAATTCTTGTATCCCAGGTGTTAGAAGGTGAATAAAAAAGTTTCAAACTTAAAGAATAAAGGCAAAACGCCTTTAAGAATTTACATTAATTTACAGTAATGACCTTTAATTTATTTATGCAAACAGTCTTTACTTTATTTTTTATTCTTATTTCAATTTTAATTTAACTCTAAAACCTACATTTTCAGTTTTTAATGAAATTATTCTTAATCAAACAAACATTTTGGCGACAATTTAACTAAAACAAAACATACAGGATGTCATGATTGTAAAATAGAGATTTTTAGGTTGATTTTTTTTCATTCTAACATATTTTTTTAATTTATTTTTGGAGTTTAGGCCTAAATAAGCCATAAAAATAATTTGTCAGACTTTATTGATATGTACCAAACCAAATTAAATCGAATAAAAGTTTATTTATAAAGAACTTTTTATGCTGCAGGTAACAAAAGGTGCTTTCAAATAAAATTATTTTAAACTTTAAAACACAGAAGAGAAATATAGAACTTCCCTTAAAAAAATACATGTATTTATAGTAATAACCTTCAATTTCTTCATACTGCAATATTTTTTTTACTCTAATTTTCCTTTCATTTACAGTCTAAACCTACATTTTCAGTTTCGTCTCAATTTTCCCCAAACAAACATTTTGGGCACAATTTAGCTCAAACAACTGAAAGTTTGAACAATAGAGATGGAATTCATTCATTCCCACCTTTGATATGTTTCCACTGATTCCCAGTCTTTAGCATCCGGGAAACAGAACTGAGGAATAACCTTCAGCTGATCTTCTGTTTCCCTCAGAAACTTGAAGCTTCGCTCCAACTGAAAAACAAGAAAACAGCATTTCAGTATTTTCAAATGAATGATGTGCTAAAGGATGCTGCATTCAAAGAGTTAAATACCTTTTTGCAACTGTTTGAACTGTGAACTTTGGTGTAATTAGCAGAAATGACCTAATTTAACACCAAATTCCAGGTATATGGCAGCAGATTATTCATTTATGCAGTAATTTGGTTGCAATAAGACGCCGAAGTCTCAGGAGCAACAACAAATGTATTGACACCTATATGTTTGACCCTCCAACATGTTTACATGAACTGCCTCTATTCTTAAAGTGGAAAACAGGCATTTCTGAAGCACAAGTGTGCAAAATAAATAAAAATGTGCAAATATGATAGAAATTCCTGATTACTTCAGTTAAAACGGAAAAGTGGCTTCATAGTTATGATGTTTAAAAAAAAACCATCGTGAATGATCTACAATGATTAAAATCCAAACTCAAAAGTGATTTTTGTCCCATAGATTAACAGTTTAAGGGCTAATTCTTTGCTTCTCTGACCTTGGGAGGAAACTGCTGAGTGACCTCTGGCAGGTATTGATCTTTTGATTTCTGCAGTGACACCACCAGGAAACATTCAAACAGCCGGCGCTGGTGCAGCTCCTGATGCAGAGGACTCTTTCTGATGTGGGAACCGTTGTAGTGAATCTGTGCCGACCTGGACTGGCTCAGAATGGACTGGACCGACACGAGACGCTGGCGGTGAGCTGATGGGGAGACAGATTCAGAGCATATACTAAACTAACAAAAAAAAGACGTTTTGTGCCATGTTTCTTTCATTTCTATATTTTATTTTAGATGTTGAAATGATTGTGCCAAAGAGAAAAGAGTAAAGGACAACAACAATGGTAAAAGGTGCAAACTTGTATCGCGTTTTACGACCTTCTTAGAAGCGCTTTATAGTAAGTCTCAGTTATACATTCACACACTGATGGCAGAACTCCGCTGCTGAGCCTTGGCGCCAACCTTTAAGCACCAGGAGCAATGTGTGGTCAATTATTCTACCTCTACCCCATGCTTGAATTGAAAAAAAAAAAGTTTAAAAATGGCTGCCAAATCTATGAGCCAGATGACTTGTTTTTGCAAAGGTTTTTTATTAGACTGTGACGTCCTCTGACTAAACAGCATTAAAGGCCCTCTCCGATCATCTTTCGGTCTATTGTAAAGAGTTCCGAAAGTGGTCTTTTATTTATGGTTATCCCGTTTTAAGCCAAAATCAAAAAACTTGTGTCATTTTATAGGACAAAGTTTCTGGAGAGTGGCAGGACTTTGCTAGGAATTTAACTCTGAGTTGTAGGTATGGTCTTTGGAGCGGAGCAGCCCCGCCCCCTTTCCTATCAGCCATAACTGAGAGTTCTATGTTTGCATGCTCTCCAGTTAGCTTACAGTCTCTCACACCCCCAACCTAATGTTCTTGGTGCAACAAAAATGGCGAGCAAAATTGGAGCTATCCAGCCGTACAGTTTTGATCCAGATGCCAGCTCATATGAGGAAAACAAAAGCATATGTGGATCTAGTCGTGCTGTAAAGTGAATGCTGAATGAAGTGGAGCAGGAAGCTTTTATTTTCTACATTACTTGTACAATCTTTTTTAAACTTTTTTTTTATCTCATACTGATTCACAATGATTTGAATAACGAAATACTCAGAAATTATCAAAAGAAAAATGCCACAAGAACATGTTACAAACACTAAAAACACCATTTTCATGGTAGCGGGTCTTTAAGGTCAGGTTCTTATTTTCTACATTTTAAAACTTTTTTTTATTTTTGTTTGCAGCTGCTTTTTAGTCAGCTTTGTAGATCTAAGACACCTTTCCACCATTTTTAATGAAGTCTAAAATGAAGTTGTGAACAAATGAAAATGTTTCAAATTGATTTTTATGTCCTGATATGAATTTTTTAGCAAATCTGCACTGTTCCATGTTGCTTAAGCTTCCCTTAACCCAAAACAAAATTGCCTTTTATACATAAAAAAAAAAATCATTTTTACCTTTTGAGATAGCTAAAACAATTTTCCACATTTGGGAAATGCTATTTTTCTCTATAAAGTGGCTTTTTAACCCTATAAAACCATTCTTTTCATATTTAACACACATGTCTGAGACCCCTAACTCTATAGCACGATCCAAAGTTTACTTTAAAACTCAATGTATATAACTTGGTCCTCGTTTTCTGCCATGTAGTTCATCATCATTCCACGAGGGGCAGTAGAAGGGCATTTTCTCCTTTTTTCAAAATGGCTGCCTTCATGAAATTGCTAAAACACTTTTGGAGGGAAAAAAAGCTTTGCTAATTTCCCAAAGATTTTGGAGAGAATAACTTGCCTATTGTTTTGTTTTTTTAATGACTACGTGTTGTTTTGAAAGAATGCCAAATTTCACGATGAATAATTCTTTATAAAGCTACAGTACATGATGTTAAAAATGCGTGGATCAAATTTATGACAGTGGGTAAGGATACACTGATTTTTTTTCCTGAACACTCAGATCAATGTTTTTACATCTTAAACTAATACTGATGTGAGTAAAAACTTAACAAATCAACCAATTTAATCCCAAGTATCTTTGGGGATTTTGTCTAAATGATTTAAATAACTTCTTAATCCCCACCCCAAAAAAAATGTCTCTGTCACTTCTTTTGCGGTAGTGGGCTCTACAAGGTTAAAAGACATATTTTGAAATCTACCTTTAGATCTCTCCTCAAACTCGCTTTCAGAGTCGCTGTTTTCATCAGTTGCTGTGAATGAAAGAACAAAAACATTAAAACACATACATTTGTGAGTGAAATCGAACTGGGTGATGTGGGCATGGTTTTATCACCTCGTCCTGAACTCGTCTCAGAATAATGATAGGTCCTTCTCAGGTGTTTTTTCCGACTTCGAGCCTCAAATATGCTGTTGATCCTCAACACAATCTGTGGAGAAACTCAGTTATGTTTTGGCAGATGTAATGAAGCTACTTTGGGTTCAAAGCTATAAATTATGTAAGTAGAATCTGTGCTTCAGAAATCTCAATAAAACTCAATGTGATTCTCAGAGAACGTCTTAACCCGAACACTGACTGTCGGTATCCTGCGGCAGGAGCGGCTGTAAGGATCCCCCGCCAGCCACAGACTCTGATCTGATCCGGTGGGGGTGGATGGAGGGCTGAGGTGGAGTGGAGATACAACCCCCCCACTGTTGGCTCTCTGGACCTGCTGGTGAGCTTTCTTCAAATCCAGAAACTTGAAGCTCCTGCCGGAACTCTGCCTGAAGAAAGCCGGTCTGGAGGTCTGAAGACAGAAACAGTGTTTGAATATTTGAACGCAGCCTGCTGACTTTTATTAAAATGTTCAAGAACCTTGCTGATGTCTGCACCGGGAGAGGAGGGGACGGACTGCTGAGAACACTGGCTCTCCAGCTCTATGTCTTCATACACATTCTCCTTGGTCAGATCTACACAGACAAGAACACAAATGAATTTCTCTGTGAAAATTAAGATTTTACGCTTCGAACAAAAAATGTTTTTAAGTTTCAAATTTTAGGTCATGAAAATTTGGAACCACTTTCCAGAAGTAATTAAAAATAATGAGCTTCACAATAAAAGTCTTTTTTTTTTAAACTAGTGTTGTGTTTCTTTAAATTGAAGAATAATGCTTCTCTGTGTGAAAAAATGCATCAATTTAATTATTTTTAAGCATGCTCAGTACAAAATGTAATCATTTCAAGAGAAAATCTTTGCATGGCTTTTTTGCATTATCCAGTGATTTAGCACTTTAATTACCAGGGGCGGAGCTAGAACCTTTTCTATGGGGGACGGGATGATGGAGGGCATTGACATTAAAGTAGCATTTCTGAGTATTTCTTTAATCAAATTATTGTGAATCAGGAGCAAACAACAAATGTTGTTCAAAAAGATTGTAATTGTGATATAGAAAGTACGCTGGGCGGGGCCAATGTGCTCCCTGCTCCACCCTTTTTTTATTCATCCATTGTAGACAACTAGATCCATGTTTGTCTTCGTTTTTCTGCGTCTGAGCTGACATCTGGCTCAAAGTGGTATATATCTGGGTTGCTTTGATTTTGCTGATCAGTTTTTTTACACTGGTAAAGTAAGGTTGGGTTGTGAGCTAGTAGGAGAGTTTTTTTTTTGTTTTGTTTTTTGGCTAAAAACAGCATCATCATTATTAAAAGACCCCTGGGGATATTTGAAAATGGATCCAAAAATGATTGGAGAGTGACTTTAAGAGAAGGAAACTCAAAGCTTCTACAGTCGTGATAGAGATTAAAGAAGGTTTCTGACCCAGGATGTCTTCATAGTGATGCTCCTGAGAAAGAGAGCGGCTGAACAGAAGACTGTTTGTCCCTAGAAGGTCCTCGAGTTCCACTGATCTCCTGTCACCAAAACGAAAAAGACAAACTGACTTCTCGCTCATTACCTCTGCTTTTTTTTTTCTTTCTTCTGTGAATCCTTCAAACCTGTTGATGCTGTCTCGGACAGTTCTGGGTCTCCCATAGAACCCAGATGGAGGTTTTGAGGAGGTTTTCAAGGACAGCAATGGCAGCGGGGGCAGGTTCCTCTGTCCTCTACCTTCCGCCTGGTTCTTTCCCACCAGAGCTGCCGCCGGGTGCTGGAAGGTACGTCTGGGTTTGGGTATGGGGTTGATGGGAGGTGCTCCTGGTTCTGTGTACACATTCTCCTGACGCTCCATCTCTTCTTCCTTCACAGAATTCTCATTTTCTTTTGGCCTTGCCTCCCCCTGGATGTCCTTTCCCGATGGACTGAAGTAGTTTCCAAGTTCCAGAGGCATTTTCTGGTGGTTGTTCTCCATCGCCTCCAGCTTTTTAAAAAGAATGAACACATCTCTCTTCTCCTGGTTTGCTTGTTGGGTCGTACTCCTGTCACCTCCTTTTCTGACACCCACCTGTTCAATCCCAGAGGAACTAAGCCTTAAAGCCTTGGGATGTTCGACATTCTCTTTCTCATAGTCATGCTTTTCTTTAGGAACTCTTCTACAATCATCCCTCGTTTGGTTGTCAACTTTCCCACCATGTTTGAGCACTCCAACAAGTGAGCAAGACCTAAGATCCATGTTTCCTTCCCCCAAATCCTCCCTTTCTTTGCTACCCACTCTCTGCTTTTCTGAAGCTTTTGGGAGGGAGTCTGTCTGTTTCGCTGTGACATTTTTTCCCAGAGTGCCCAAATGACTCAACTCCTTGCCTTCCCACAAAGATATCTTGTCCTTGATGTTGTTGGATCTGGACGACTTAGAAACTAAAGTGAGAACAGCGTCACCGCTATGAGGATCTAAAGCGGGCCCTCTGTGAGCCATCTCCAATGGTTCCACCCACTGATGTTTCAGGTTATCTAATGGGGTGAAGGGTGGTTTTGGGGTCACCTCACGTCTTCTCCCAAATCCTTGGTTTTCTTCTGAGGAGCTTCTCCTAAAAAAGCTTTGCTTCAGTCTAAATAGACAGAGGAATAAGAAAAAAATATATCAAACAAAGTGTGACATTGTTGGATTAAAATAGACTGAGACCCTGAAGTGCAAATCATCCCCACAAATGCCTCAATGCAAAAAGATATTAAAGATCATAATTAAACAAAATAAATATGAAACATTTAGGAAAACAAAAGTAATTTTCAGAAATCAAAATTAATCACAAGAAGAAACTGGAAAAGGTATATAGGTACTACGTGACATCGCTGATTTAAGGACAATGATTGATTTTTGAGCTTTAGTTTTTTTCAGTTTCAATTTTTTTTCAATGTCATTTTGTTTAGTGTTTAGCATATTGAGTATCGCGTCATACCGAATAACTTTAAGTTGAATGATGGACAAATTTCTTAATCCCATCTGTGTTGTCCCAAACAGACAATTTCTTCTTATTGTGGCAGGTGGAGTGCCACTTAGTAAATTGGTTTCACTTGAGTGAACCAGCTGCTCACCTGTAGAGGGTTTAGAAAAATGGCTTCCTCTGGGAGTGTGAGAATCAGCTTCAACCCAATGCTTTTAGGTTGGACCAGCGAGATTATTTTACTGAGCACAGTCTCAGATGCTGCTCAAAGCGAGATTATTTTACTGAGCGCAGCCTCAGAAGCTGCTCAAAGCGAGATTATTTTACTGAGCGCAGCCTCAGATGCTGCTCAACGGGAGATTAGTTTACTGAGCACAGCCTCAGAAGCTGCTCAAAGCAAGATTATTTTACTGAGCGCAGCCTCAGACGCTGCTCAAAGTGAGATTATTTTACTGAGCGCAGCCTGAGAAGCTGCTCAAAGCGAGATTATTTTACTGAGCTCAGCCTCAGATGCTGCTCAACGGGAGATTAGATTACTGAGCACAGCCTCAGACGCTGCTCAAACTGAGATTGTTTTACTGAGCTCAGCCTTAGTCGCTGTTCAAAGTGAGATTGTTTTACTGAGCGCAGCCTCAGACGCTGCTCAAAGGGATTTTTTTTTACTGAGCGCAGCCTCAGATGCTGCTCAAGGCGAGATTAGTTTACTGAGAGCACCCTCAGACGCTGTTCAGCGCTGTGTCTTTTTATCTTAACATGAGCCAGGCTGTTTGTTCACACTCGGTTCACTAACATGGCATGTTTGGACATTGGAGCCACCCATTGTGCCTCCTCTTTTGTTCCCCTGAAGCCACCCACCCAAAGTTTTCCCCACACCTTATGAGAGATGGGCGTCGGCCACCAGCAATACTGGAAATGATCATCCAGTCAGTGTTATCCCACAGAATCTACCTTTTCCAAGATCTTATTAACTTTTTATTTCTAAAACTTTTTTCTTGTTTCTATTTATATTTTGGAATTGTGTTTTAGTTTCTGGAATTTGTTTGGATTTCTAAAATGTTATGTTGCTTTTTTAATTGTGATCATTCATGTTTTTAAGTGATGCCCCACCACAGGAACTTCCTGCACTTTTACTGTCATTTGGAGAAGATTCTGTCTTTATGAAACAGTGGGAAAACTGAGCCTGGGAGTGAATGCCAGAGGACAGGCTTACAGCCAAGCATCTTCTCATCGGTTTGCTAAATAAACACAAGTTTGGACTGGGACCCATTTCATCAGGCTGTTAACTTTTAATAAATAAACAAGAGGAAATGGGTAACCCCAAGTTGAAAGACCTTCATGGATGTGATGAATAAAGGCCAACTGAACGCTGCCTCTTATTTCTCAGCATTGGGAGTCATTTGGTTCCCAGTTATGAACAAACAGACAACCAAAAGAAAAACTGAAAAAGTGAACTGTTTTTATCTTTCAGATTCAGACATTTTGGTGTTATGCTATAAAGATGACTCATTTTCTGAGTTCACCTCATCCAAAACTTCCTTAATTTCAAAATTTTGCCATCCTCAGGTTTAAGATGGTGATCTTTTTGTCTTTGAAATTCATATTTTTGATCCTTTCATTTGTAATGACTGTCCACTCTGCTGTTTTCATTTGACGCCCTTTGAAAGTCTTCTGCCCTCCCACATATAAAATGCTTTAGCTCTTCCCCTGGTTTGTTGTCCTCCCTGTAGTAGTGTGCAGATAGTCTAGATTCACCAAACCCTTAAAAAAAACTACTGACATAAATTTAGTATTGTACGTTTTTTTATTTTGATTGTGGCTGCATGTTTTTTTGTTTTGATTGTGGCTGCATGGTGGTGTAGGGGTTATCAATCTTACCTCACAGCAAGTAGGTCCTGGTTCAAATCTCAGTTGGGTTCTTCCTATGTGGAGCTTGTGCATGTGTGGGTTTTCTTCAGGCTCTCCACTTTCCTCCCACAGGCCAAAAACATGATTCGTAGGTTAGTTGGATATTCTTAATTGTTCCTGGGCGTAATTGTGAATGTCCTTATTGGAACCTAAACCACACTGACAATCTGTTCAGGATGTACTCTGCCTTCACTCAACAGTCACTGGAATATAAGACTTGGAAATACTGAGCATTTATGAATCAATCCGGTACCGGTCAATATTGTTTCGATACTGATATCTTTCGTAAATGCGGCATGTGTGACATGAACTTCAAAATTGTTTTTAATAGTTGTGAATGACTTTTTGTAAGTTTCCCTTTTTAAAATTACTTTATAAACATGAAAACAGAATTAGGACAATATTTTCAATTAAATGGAAAATAGTTTATTAAATAAAAAACTTCTTGAAATTAAATAAAAAGTAAAGAAGTGAATGCAAAACAACAACGAAACAAAACAAAAAAACAAGTGACTATGATACAAAAATAAATCCATATGTTCAACGATAACAAAAACAGCTGGTAGAAATATAAATAATTTGTAATTTCTTAGCATTTAAATAGAACATAGAACTTTAGGGACCATTTTTTCCACAACATAGGGACCACTCAAATATTAACATTAACAATTACTGCTTCGTTTGACACAATAGTATTTAACCTTTTTTGTGTACCTATTTTCAGTTCAGTGCAGATAAAATGAACCATAAGGCTTTTATTTTCAATTAAAAGCATTAAAAAACAATAAAAAGCAACAGATAAAAATGTTTATGACTTCACGGAAAGAAGGGGAAGGAGTGAGCAATTTATACTCTTTCTCTGCTGCTGCTGAGATCTCACAGGACTGGCGAGAGTGGTGAGGCAGCAACTCAGCTGGGTCCTTTTTGCAGATACAATAAAGTTTCAAACAAGAGTGGAAATATCGATATTTTGATCTGTATTGATCCGATACCAATATCAGCTTGAGAGCGATAATATCGATATTTTGTACCAATCCGTCCAGCACTACTGGGATAGGCTCCAGCAACCTTGTGACCCTGAAAAGGGATTCAGCAAGCTCTGAAGATGGATGTTTGTATGTATCACCAGATTATTTGTCCACGAATAACCCCAACTCCTCACCTGCAGAAATCCAACCCCAGCCCTTACCTACAAACCTGAGCAGGATTTCATCTGCTCAAGAACATGAACTTCAAAAACAGAGCTATTAAAGAGCAGATGACTTAAGGTCAGTTCAATAACTGCATTAAAAAATGTAAAAATCAAATTGTGCTTTAGAAATAATCAGAGTTAAACACAGAAATATCCATCCATTCACCTTCCAAACTCGATTAATCCCTGCTGGGGTCACAGGGCTGCTGGAGCCTATCCCAGCTACTGTTGTACAAAGGCATGGAGCACCCTGGAGATGTTATCAGACGGTCACAGGGCCACACATTTAAACCTAAGGACAATTTACAGTTACCATTATGTTTCTGGACTGTGGGAGGATACTAATGCGCTGGAGAACACCCACAAATATATGAGCAGGTCATGCAAACTCCACACTGAAAGAACCCAGCCAGGAATCAAACCAGGACTTTCTCGCTGCAAGGTGAAAGGGCAAAACACTACATCACAATGCAACCAAACACAAAATTATGAGAACAAAGTTTTTTAAATTCCCAGAAAATCTTGCAAACTACTAAATTAGGTGAAAAATATCATTTAAAAAACATATTTTGAGGAAATATCTTTAAAAAAGTTGAAATATTGCTTTTGAATCTTTTTTTCCCTTTTTATGTCTTTTCTTTCTAATGTGATTTGTAAAATACACAAACACATTTTCTTTCTCTTGTTTTCTATTCTGCCATTTTAAATCTTTAGTTTTGTTCTCCATTTTTATTTTGTTTGGAACCTCTGGGCATCCATACAAACCTGTCAACATTGGAGTAGATGGGGTCTCTCTGTGCTGTCATTCTCTCACCGGCCTCCATGATCGGCGGACACCTGTGAGACCCAGATGGAGTTTCAGTTATCCTTCATTCCTCATAACCGTGACCATGAAAACAACTTTAAGACTGGACACATCTGCTCCGGAGAAGCTCTGACAGGACAGCTGGACAGACGAGGCGGTGTGACTCCCTGAAGCCGCTAAACATTTAAGTCAGCATGGTCATTGACCCTCTCCTTGACCTCCTCTTTCCTTTCCTGCTCATTTTTAGTCACTTCAACACAAAGACTTGTGACCTGCCTCCAGAAGGCTACACATGTTTTTAAAGCTTTTGAGAGTTTCGAAAGTTCACTGTCCTTGGAGATAATGCTCTGTACTTTCCAAAACTGCTGCCATCAATTGTTTAGCTGATAGTAACAAACGAGCAAAATCACAGGGAATTGATGCTGACGGTGCAGCACTGAAAAACATAAACACTTTGTCTTTTTTACAAGTTTACAACACTAAAATGTCTATTTAAAATGTTCATTTTCGAGTAGAATGAATAATTTTTCTTTAAAAAATCCAATTTGTTTGATTAAAAAGTAACAGCATAACTCACCTCCATCCATTGTACAGGTTCCATGTGCATTTGAGTGAATTTGAGGCATAGTTTTGCCTTAAAAACATCCATTCACTGACGTTCAAGCGAATGTAAAATCAGATAACAACAAAAAACAATTTTTTTTCCATAACCTGACCTCATTTTTCTGCAGATGCTTTATGTGACAGCCGCAGTTTGATCTCAGACTAACACAGTGAGTTCCCCTGCCTCTTTCTCCGATCCTCAAACTTTCATTCACCCCTCTCTGTCCCTCCTTCCCTCCAACAACTTCCTCCCTCCCTCACCATCTGAAAATGACCTGCCTTCTTCACAGCTGATGGTAAAGCTAGATCTGCCATAATGCCATATATTTAGTCTTAAAGTTGCATGAAAAATTTGAAAAAGATAGTAAAGACATCCTTTCATTATATCACTTCCTTCCAAACCAGAGTTATAAAAACTTACCAAAATTGTTGGAGCTCCAGAGTAGAGCTTTCTAATGCTGCACTTTTGGCGGTGCGGATTTCAAATTTGCGGGAAACTTTTCCACGCAGACCAACAGTTGTTGAGCAACTGAGAGCTCAGGAGGAACAGGTGATGAAACCTCAACAGCTGCCTCGGAGTTGCTTTGACATAGAATTGTTTTTGTGATGTAATTCTACTCCTATCCTGAGGGTGGCACCAGCGCGCCTTCGTGCAGCGCATAGCAGCGATGACGTCCTCTTTGCCACTAAAATTGACAATAAAAACAAATCCTCAGTAAACCAAGAAGACACTATTTGCTCGCTACGTTAACCCTCAATTTAAGGTGAGAAAATGCTTCTAACTATTTATATATTTCATATAAGGCATTACTAAGTTCTTTTTTTATATTCATAGAAGTCTAATTTGACATTTTTGTTCCGGAACCAGTAAAAACTAACTGCTTTGTTACAGAAAATTGTCGGTTTGTAACGAAGTGCCATATGTTAGCTTAAATTAGCTTGAGAAACAGAACATAATGGTGGTTATAGTCGGTAATAAACGTGCTAGTCGTAGTAACTTGTTTATTGCGTATGTTAAATATATATGTAAGAAGAAGCACATTAAAGGTGGATATTTGGTTTATAAAAATGTAGCTGCCGAGCAATATTTCCCCCCCTTTAACATTTCTGTTTTTGGCTAAAGATCATTATTACACGTTTAAAGATGAAATCATGAATGTTTTGTCTCGTTGATTTCGTGCTTACTTAAGTATAGAAAAATCATCTTTGTTCACATTAGAAACTGAAGGCCTGCTACTTGCTGTAATTTTGTCGTGCTAACAGAAATACTTTTATATTTAGCTACCCAGTGGCTGTATTTGTTAAGCTGGTGTTCCACAGAAACTTTTTCAATGTTTCCTATGTCAACACAGGACCGTGTTGCCAGATAAAGCAACAGGTTTACAGCCCTTAAGTCTTTTGAAAACGACCAAACCCCACAAATAACCGCACATAGAGTTAATTAGTTTATAATTAGACGTAATTTGCAGTAATTAAACATGAATTATGTATTACTTAACGTTTTGCTGAATGACGTCAGCCTTTTTACTTTTCATGAATTTAAGTAAGGTAAAATTAGGGATGGTTCGATTTTACGGTTGATGCCAATAAACAATCTTTTCCCTAAAACTGTGACCAATCACTGGTATTTGCTGATAACAATATTTTTTTGTCTACAATAACACAAATTTTAGATTTCGTTTTTTTATTATTATTATTATCAGAAATGCATAAATGGTCTTTTACTGTACAATCACATTGACCTTTACCTTTTTAACATACAAGGGATCTACAAAAAAAAATCTGAAAGCAGTCGGGCCATTTTGACTATTAGACATGACTGTAAGCCATAAGCTTTTCATTGCCAGGGATCTATTAGGAACAATGTATGTCCTTAGGAACGATAAAATGTACCTGAAAATGGAGCAATTACTGACTCTGACTGTAAACATAAGTAAAAAGACCACTGTAACCAACAGTCAAAGTACAAAAAATAAAAATGTCAATGGTGTACTTAAATTGATTTTTTTCCCATTTCAAACCAGTACCAATAAACTCAAATTATGGAAATATCGGTCAATACCAATACTGGCAGCGATCACCCATCCCTGGGTTAGTTAGAATTAAGCCTCCTTGTGCTATATCTTAAAGAGTGGATTGATTTTTAAATGGTAAAATACATTTTAAATACTGTTATTGTGAATGTAAATGTTTAGTATTAAAACATTGCTAAGGTTAAAGTATTAATAAAGCATGAAAAAATCAAATCAAATAAGGTATTATTTAAGATTGCTTTTATAATATGTGGGATGTACTAATGGGGAATTTTTAAAGTATATAGATTCATAAAACAAATGATTTATTGTTTCATTAGTATTATCTGAAAAAGCACAGTTGTTTTCCTGCTCTGCTTCACCTTGTGTCCTTTCAGTGCAGCTTTATGTCAGATCCGAACACTAACTAAATAGCGAGCATGAAATATTAAATGGAAAGGGAAGATATGTAATAAAAATATCCACAATATAAAAAAATAACAAAGAATCACATTATTAACCTATGCTGAGTACATTAAAGGCACACATTCAACCCAGTTTACATGAGATGGCACAGTCTGTCGTGAGTTTTGTTACGTCACAGCCTCACTGTCATTGAACAGGAAATACTCAAAATATAGAGACTTTGAGTATAAAATAATTAAAATGACTGGAATCAAACATCTAAATTACATTTTTAGAACAGACTAAAGTACTCATTTATTTTGTTATCAGTAGCATCTCATGACTGTCCTGCTGCACATCTCTGGTTGAAACGTATTACAATAAGGAACTAAAAAAATGCCCTAAATTGTGTTCACCCACCTAAAGCAATTTTGTATTCAAATTCAGAATCAAAACTGCCCAATCTGGCAACACTGCCTAGGACCTCTGTCGGCTGAGATGAGGTTTGAACGCAGTGAGAGGTGGGATTCTCATTAGTCTAAAGTCAACATCAGCCTGTGGAAGCAGCATCAAATAAGCAGAGTGTTACTAGTACACTGGACTCATTGATTTGGAGTTTGGCTGCGTTAAGAGTAGATGTTTGTGCTTTTTTCACACTTCTATGTTTGTCTCTCACAAATCCTTCAAAAATGTTGCTATAAGTGATGTTTCTGTGACATTTCAAGGATGTTTTTCCCGCACAGCACCTCGGCTTGGTTCCCCCAGTGATGTGTGCACCCCACCAGGTTTTGTAAAGGACTACCCGAGCCCCATTCTCATCCCTCCTGTCTTCCTGGACGGGCCTCCGCCAGCTCCTCCTCCCTTTCCTTCTCCGCCTCTCTCTCCCTGTGATGCCTACCTCCCGCTGTGGCTGTCTGTCACAGTACTCACATCACCATTTGGTCGTCTTCCTCCTCACTTTTTTTAGGTAACAGTGATGCCGCACTATTGAGGCTTTGCCGCACCAGAAGGCAACAGATAACTCCAGACGAAGACACAAAAAGATTTGGGAACGCTGGATTTTTGCCTTTAGTTCCTATTTGTGTTCAGGTCAAGTTTTTGACCTGAACACATTTTAAGGGTTAAAAAACGTAAAAAGAGTAATAATGCAGAGGACATTTTGTTTTGTTAAAAATAGTGTGACTCAGACAGAAGCAGGTTTTGATTAGAGTGAAAGGTCAGGGAGTTGAAATTTACTTAGGAAAGGGACTGTTAAGATAGCATTTACTTCAGTTTTGATTTCCAATAGCTACTATTTACATTTGAAAATGCTTTTTCAGCTAATGAATGCACTTTATTCCCAGTAGGAGCTTGTGATAGTCACCTTAGGGCAGCGAAGGCCGCATTCTTGCTTGTTACTGTTGACATAAGCTCCTCTGCAGTGTCCTAATTGGATAACTACACCGTGAGTAGGATATCTGCAAATCATGCAGACACATTGGCCCTTGAGGCCTGGATTTGCCCACACCTGCTGGTTTCGCATGTTTGTGGTTATAAGCAACCCTAAAATATTGAACTCAGCAGAGTAACTGAGTGTTTTGTTTTAATGTCCGCGTGGTTATTTTTGTCCTGACTAAAACAATGGTTTCTCTGCAGCTATGTGTTGCTGCACGCATCCAGGAAGACGTTCAGCAACGTGAAAGTCAGCATCTCGGCTCAATGGACACCGTCCATCTCCAACAACACTGCGCAGTTCTCCCCTTATGAGGTGCTTCACTTACAGCTTTAGTTAAGTTTGATTTCCAACCAGCAGCTAGACCATTGTCCCATAAAATCCAGTTCAACAGCAAATGCTCAAAAACATCTTTAATGGTTTCAAAATGCGTGTCGGGGAGTCTTAAAGGTCCCTTGAGTAGCTTGTGCAGATCAACTGAATCTATTTGTGTCTTCTCCCAGACGTGGGAGGACAATCGGCTGTTTGCAGATGAAAAGCAGGCCACTTTGTTCCTGGGAGCTCTGGACTCCATCTTCCTGTTCTCATATGCAGCAGTGAGTTCAGTCTTCTGTTTATTTATTTGTTTGTGTCAGTGCAGAAATGGGCAGAAAAGGGACATTTATTACAGTGACTAATGTTTAAAAAGAACAGAAGTAATGTTTACCTTTGTGGCTCGGACACATTCCTTTATTATTATTGAAAATGACTTGTGGTAAATACAGGAAATGTGAACTTTCATTGACAAAGGACCTTTTTGAGTTATAATAGTGATAAGAATCGCCTAACAATAAAATCTAATGAACATTAGAAGCTCCGTATCACTGCCAGTTTACTTAAATTGAATCTGCAACACTATCCTAAGTTATGTTGTAGCAAAGCAAATTAGTTGTCAAGTTGTCATGCTGTCTCATTTTTCTTGTCTTTTCAGGGTCTCTATCTGAGCGGAGTGATCGGCGACCGAGTGAATCTGCGCTACGTGCTCTGCTTCGGCCTCTGTGGATCAGCTGCTGTGGTCAGAGCTCAGGAATACACAAAATACAATGATTTATTTCTTACATTGGGAATGTATATTTAACATTTAATGGAAGCAGTCATCAGGAAACACGTCTTTGGTCAAAATCAAAGTAGCAGAATTATAACAACGACCGTATTTTCCACACTTTAGAGTGAACCAAATTATAAGGCACTGTCAGTGAATGGTCTATTTTTGAACTGATGTCATATTTAAGGCAGACTGAACTAAATGGTGCATTAAGTGAGACAGAAGAGTCAGAGATACATTTGTCAGTCAGCCATGCTTTATTCATTGCATCCACCATAACTCTAGAACTAATTTGTAACATGCTACATGTTAGCCACATTAATCACGTTAGCCGAGTTAGCTGTGTTAGCCTATTCACAGTAACTGTGACTCCCAACTCTGTTTGCAAAACGTAAAAACATTAACTGACACGCTAAAACAAGCATTACTGTGACTACGCTAATTCCAAACATGGTTATAAACGCGCAAAAAAAAAACAGTCTGATACCGTGACATGCTAGTGACCTTGGCAAATGTACAAAACACCCCACATTGCTTGCAACTCTTAAGATAACAGACTGATATTGCTAAAACTAACGTTACTGTGACCACACTCACTACAAACGTTGTTAGTAACATGTAAAAAACACAGTGTGACTCCACTACACGTTATAGCCGCGTTAGCGTATTTACAAAACACTCAACTTTGTTTGCAATTCCTAATAAAACAGACTGACATTTTGACAAAGCGCCGTGTACCTCTCAAATAAGGCGCTCCAGATTATAAGGCGCACTGCCGTTTCTTTTTAAAAAGAATTAAGGCTTTTAAGTAGGCCTTATAGTACCAAAAATATAGTACTTTTCATTTCTTTTTTAAACACTTAATGGGCGTCACATATTTACTGATGTATATTTGTTTCTGTCATTTTTAAATGGCATATCATTCAAACGCAATGCACTGTAGTCTAGCTAACTTGTGGTCTAGCTAACTGTTGGAAGTTAGCAGACGGAATGGCGTGTAACAGCTAGCAAAGCAAGTCTTAAAAACAGCCAGGGTTGGTGGAGATGGCTTCCAGGTGCATCAGGAGTAGCAGATATAACCACAAGAGGTACAGAAGGACAGATTTCAGATTTTAAACTCTGATCTTAGGTCTTTGGTTACAACATAGTATAACAGATTATTGCATATTTATAGACGTTACTATTCTATCATATTGATGTATTACTTGCCAGGTGGTCATTAAAATGCACATATCAGTGCCCAAATGAGTTGTTGTATTTCTCTATAAAACTTGTAATTTTTCATTTTCTTGCCATCAAATGTCCACAATTTTGCTGTGAAAAACTGGGAGGCATCTGACCGGCTTTTCCACGTCGATTTAATAACGAGCTAGTTATTTAAGAATGAGTGCATCTTTTCCCACAGACTTTGTCCTTTATGTGCATAAATGCACATTTCTACCTGGTTTAGACATTTGTTTCTCCCCAAACATTAACGCAGGTGCATCTTTGTTCTTTGTGTGATTCCAGGAGTTTGTGTTCGGCACTCTGACAGAATGGCTCCACATTTACAACGTGTATCTTTACTGCGGCTTGTGGGTGCTGAACGGTCTGCTGCAGTCCGCCGTCTGGCCCTGCGTGGTCGCCGTCATGGGCCACTGGTTCGGCAAAACAGGGTGAGAAACATGACTGCACTTAGTTTTCTACAAATACTCCAGGAACTTTATAGGGTTATTTATTTTTATGTAAAGAAAAGTGATAAATGTGATAAAAATAAGGGATTTATCTGATAAATTATCAGTCTTTCTAACAAGAATTAGATTGTTAAATAATAAAAAAACTAGGTGATATTATGGAGTAATCCTGTACTTTTTATTTTATTCCTGTCAATTCCTGACCTTCAAAGGAAAACAGAACTTTTTGAGCGTTTACTTCCACTTAACTTTCTTTTCTAACAAATTTTGTTAAAACTACTGAAAAAAATACTATCTGAAGTTTCATTTTTGGCCTCCATATTTTCTAAGCACTCCTGTATGTTGCAGGCGTGGTTTTGTCTTTGGCTTGTGGAGCGCCTGTGCCTCAGTGGGAAACATCCTGGGGGCCTTCCTGGCTTCGAGTGTGCTCAAGTACGGGTATGAGGTGAGAATTCTTCCTCTTTTATTGTTTTTCTCTTTGCTTCTTGTTTTGGCTCAACATCATCCGGATCTCCACACCCTTGCTCCATGCAGTATGCCTTCCTGGTGACGTCTGTCGTGCAGTTTGCTGGCGGGGTGGTCGTGTTTTTCGGATTACTCACCTCTCCCAAAGAAGTCGGTAAGTCTACGAATAATTTAAGACATTTTTAGTTCTCCCAAATTCCATCTGAATTTGCACAGATCGTTAAAATCAGACACAAAAATGTGACAAAAATGATTTTTTTTATTAGCCTAAAAGACAAAGAACAATTTTTAGTAAAAGTTTATTTTAGTTTATTGAGTTCATTTTAGAATTACAGTGTTTCTGTGTTTATCACTGAAGTTCTAAACGTATACCACAATGCACAAAAAAAAATCATTTGTTGGGTGAACATAATATAATTGTGGAAAGAATTTCCATGTAAACCAAATGTGTTAATATAGCAGTAAACATGTGTGTTGGGAGATCTGAATGCAATTATGTTGGTGCAACATAATTTATTAATGTTACTGTAACATGACGTTTACAGCAGTTGACCTGACCCTGCTTCTAGTGTCAGAAAATGGTGGCAAAGGGCCTATAATGCAGGAAACCAGGCTTGGTGGCAGAAACTAAGATATTTAAGAAGAAAAAATAAAAACTAAAACATGACAAATTCATTCATTTTTTAATTTATTTTCTCCTGCCTTACAGTAAGACAGCCCCTGGTTCAAGTCCCAGCTGGGGGACTTCAAACAGTGTCACCAATGAGGGACCTTTCTGTGTAGAGTTTGCATGTTCTCCCCATACATAAGATGCTGGGTTAGGCACCAGCAGCCCTGTGACCGCAAAAAGGACAAAACGGGTATAGAAAATAAAAATCAAATATATGTTGTTTAAGACCACAGCCACGTATCCCAAAATGCCACAGGGCAGCAACCTAAATGCAAGATTTCAGCTAAATCGGCAGATGTGACTTCCAGGTTTTTAATCAAGAGTTTGCTCCACGCTGCAGCTGCTGAGGTGTAAAAAAAAAAAAAAAAAAACTAACAATTAAATGGCAACCATAGTTTTTGACATCAGGTAGTGGCCACCCAGGCACATTTGGAGGTGGTGTGGTAGCAGTCTGGTGGCAGGCAGGTGGCAGGAAGGCAGCAGCCTTGACTGATAGGAGGGTCTCCAAGGTCTCCATTTCAGACTGCCACCCCCCTGCCCCTGTGCTGCCGTCCCACTGCCAGCATCTAATTGTTTGATATCATAGGGTGGCTGCGCGGGTACTTGACAAGAACTGTTGACATGGGCCGGTGGGCTGACGATGACCGGACGTCACTCTGGTGACCCTGGCCACCCTGGACACATGCTGCGACTCTGAGGCTCTCTTCTTGTCCTTTTTTCCTTTTCATGCAGACATACTCACGCTAATCGGGTGTGCACAGCTTCTGTGAGATTTGCATCTGACATAAGAAGGACGAACTTGTTGGAGCCATGTGGGAACTTTGTTTTTGATGTAAATACTGTAATAGTGTATGTAAGCTGGATACAGTTTTGTTTTTGCGCTGCAAATATTTTTCTTGTGCTCTGAGAATGTGTGAGCAGCGATTGCACGAGCTGGGGTGGGACTTGATATCAAAGGCCGCAGTCCGAAGACATTTACACATCGTCCAGTCAGAGCAGCTGCTGGCTGGCCATCCGATTGTGGCCGCCCAATTGTCACCCAATTTTGTAATGGCGTCATCCCCACAGAACTGAGTAGATTTTTAAGGCTGTAAAACTTGTCACGACACACTTTATACACTGTTCTCAGACAGACATGAAAATTTTCACAGTTTTCTCTCTTGTTTAAACTCTCAAAGTTCAAACCTTCATAGAAAAAGAAATTCAGGATAATAGAATAACAACAAAAGATCTGCTAAAAAATTAAGATTTATGTACATTTGGAAAGGTGAACACATTCTGTCCAGGAGACAGAGAAGATTGATTGACAACGTCTACAGCCAATCAGGACACAGAACACAGTCTTGTTCAATGGGAGATTACTCAAAAACTTTTTGAAACATCAGTGTTGTTGTTCGGGCTGCATGTACAAAGCAGCAACATTTAAATCATGACTTAAAGAAACCAAAACTTCAGCGCTTCTATCTGGTTTCTTTTTTTTTTTTTTTAACAAAGAAAATATTTTGACTTTAAATCAAACCAAGCTTTGTTTATGACAAATGTTTTAATGCTTTGAGCAGCTCAGTGTTTTACAATTTAAAACAAAAATAGTAAAAGCAAAAAAAAAAAAGTAAATTAAAACCAACCCACTCCTTTGACCCCCCCCCCTCTAATAACATGTGCCCTATGACCCCACACATCATGACATTTCTGCTAACAGCAGGTTCCTACTGTGACCCTGTTTATCTAAGGCGAGGTTAACTCATCCACCTGGTTGCTCAGAACCTCCTTCTGGATTTTATGGGTTACAATTGAGCTAAAGTCTCTTCATCTTGTCTCAGTTTCATGCAGACGTACAGTTTGTTGTCGGTTCTCAGAAACATCTTCTGTCTTTTCCTCCCAAACCGGGCCAAAATGAATATGTTTAACATCTTCACTAGCTAATATTAGCATCAAGTGGGCGGGCCTTACTGTGAGTTTTGAATGTGCTTTAGGTTTGACTATGGAGTTGGTGACTGGACTCGGCCCGGTGGAGACAGACGGGGACAGCTACAAGCCCCTGATGAGCGACGAAGAGGAGGAAGAGCAGGTGGAGGTGTACGCCAGGCGGCGGCGGGCTGCTGAGCCGCAGGAGGAGTCTCTGCCAGAACCCCCGCAGGCCATCGGCTTCTTCCAAGCCTTCTGCCTGCCCGGAGTTTTGCCCGTAAGTCTGGAACAGAAAGCAGTTTATTTGTTCTACTAAATGCAGAGCAAAAGTGACTTTCGGGAAGACGCCACGGAGGCATAGAGTAGCTGCACTTTGACAATCTATTTACTGAGAAAAAAGTAAATATTCATTCAAGAAAATGTATAAAGAAACTCTAATTTCACCAAATGAAGAGAAGAAGAGTTAAAGATCAACTGGAGTTTGAATAATTTCAAACGTGGACGTTTGAACTTGAATGTTGTGAAATAATCAAAGTTCTTTTAATCACAACCAATAAGTATTACATTGTGTGATGTGCAATAATGATCACTGAAATGCTTTAACTACAATCTATTGATCAACTATTGATTTTCTTTACTTGATCTGAAATTTGTAACAATGATTACTGGGTTCATGTAATCACATGTTCTAATGATAATCAATGTTTATTATATACTGGTTCCCTAAAGTGTGAATCAATAATGTTTACTGGAAAAAAAAAGTTTGAATTTTCTCAGATTATAATCAATAAGCACATTTTTGTTATTTGCAAACTTGATTTGTAATGTGTAGGGAGGATTCTGGATAAAAATAAAATTGAATTCTCATGATCATCAATGAGTGTCACATAACTGTTTCATTAAGTGTGACTCATGTTACTGTTTAATGAAATCATAAAAAAATGTTTTCTCAAAATAATCAATAAATACTCAATTTTGTTACTTGAAAAAATCTGCGCTAGATCTGATCAGAACCGGATTATCAAAACTATGCAGAACTATAAAATAAAGTAACTAAGTAGGGGCGGGATTATATCAGTTCAATTCTTCCCACTCCTTGTCAAGCAATGAATCAAACTCTACTAGACTTCAGTTATTAATCACTATATTTAACGAATGTTAGCAAATGTGACTTCAGTGCGTTGTTGTTGTTGTTTTTTCTTTTCTTTCAATCAGTGCATTTCATAGTCTCAGTACTGAGTTTGATCATTCTGTGTGATTATTTTTTGTCTTATACTGTCCAATTTATGCTTGAAATAGACCAATCAACAATAACCTCCATTCCGTTCCTGCAGTACTCTCTGGCTTATGCTTGCTTGAAGCTGGTCAACTACTCCTTCTTCTTTTGGCTTCCATTCTACCTGAGCATCAACTACGGGTGGAAGGAGGCCGAGGCCGACCGCTTGTCTGTGTGGTACGACGTCGGAGGGATTATCGGTGAGCTTTCAGATGCTGGAATTACCCCAAAACTGAAGCTATTTTGTAGAATTTCCGTTGACTGTGTATGAGAACTGGACAGAGTGACTCCTCCCCCCTCGCGTTCCAGACAGGAAGTACCCGCTGGTCGCAAAACACCAAAATCCCTTAGACTTCTATAGCGAAATAAACAGATATTACTCAGTCATTCTATTGGTCAGAATAATCAACATGTCTCAAAATCTTTGATTGACAGTTTCTCCCGCTTTCAAGTAGTAAGGGTGAGGCCTTCCATCAAGCTCACTCCTGATTGGTGAAAGTGGTTGCCATAGAAATGTTTTGGACCAATCACTGCTTCCTGACAGTTTATGGCTCCAGCGGCAGCAAAAAATTGCGACTGAATTGACGTCACTTGGTTGAATCAGGAAGAAAACCATTTTCTATGGATGATGTCACATTCGCACGGTCCAGTTCTCGTATACAGTGAATGAGCGCTTCCACAAAAGTTTATTTTGAAGTGAGATGTTTGATGGTGTTGTACTGCAGGAGGAACCGTTCAGGGTCTGATTTCAGACTTCATGGGGAAAAGGTCTCCAGTTCTGGCCGTCAGTCTTGTCATGGCGATGGGGGCGCTGGTGGGATACAGCCGTGAGTGCATGCAGCGCCTCAACTTCAGACTCTGAGTCATAGCAGCAGCTCCAATGTACGGGTCTGTCTGCCTCCCCCCCAACAGGATCACCAAACGACCAGCTCATCAACGCGGCCGTTTTGGCTGCAACGGGCTTCTTCATCGGAGGTCCGTCCAACATGATCAGCTCGGCCATTTCTGCTGACCTGGGGAGACAGGAGGCGCTGAGGAGCAGTCAGGAGGCTCTGGCGACCGTCACTGGGATAGTGGATGGAACCGGGAGCATAGGAGCAGCTGCAGGACAGGTGAGCCACGCTGGGATGAGATAAGCTTCCACCAAATTGTCCTTCTGGAATCAAAAAGAAGCCAAAGACAGTTTTGAAAAATGTTTCCATCTGTTAGTAAAGTCCCACTGCGATTGTCTTTGGATCTTTTTCAAAGCGTCTTTTATTGATGATTATGACGTTTTTAGCCAAATAGAAGAAGACCTGTGTTGTTTTCAAGTTTATTAGAAATTCATTTCCGAGTTGTGGACCGTTGGCACAGAGCGCAGATCACAGCAGAGAGCTTGTGGCCCGTTTAGCTTATTTTCTACCTCACAAATACACTCTTTTTCAAGCAAAAGGTTTTCGTCTCTTCCTGATTTCACAATGAAGAAATAGTGAGAAATGCAATTACAAGCTTCATTTCCTTTATGTATGTCCTCCATCATGAGAGAAATGCTGCAAGAACAGGTTGTAATCACCAACATCATTGTCATCAGAGTGGATCTTTACATCGTAAAAACACAGTCATGATCGTGGCTGCGTTCTCTCTTCCTACAGTATGTGGTGTCTCTGATTGAGAGCAAGCTGGGCTGGATGAGCGTGTTTTACTTCTTCGTCGTCATGGTGAGAAATGTTCCCCTTGAGCTCAATGAAACTCTTTCAAAAATGGGATTCATCTGAATTTAAATAAGAAAACTCCTCGGTTTTTTCACCTGGTTTCTGTTGACAATATGATGTGTTCACTGCATCTCAGAATAAGGAGCACTCAGCTGTTGCACACCTACACAGGTCTTTGAAATACTTTCAACTGCTTGAATTTCTCTGCTAAAAGAGTCCGTTATTTAAATCATATTTTTTTCTAAATAAAAAAGCATCAGCCTAAATGTTAGATGATGAATTGTTTTTCAACCTAAAAAGTTATCTACGCGTGAAAAAAGAACCAATTCGAGTTGTTTTCTTAACTGTGTTTTTTATTTATTCAGTTTCTCCTTTATGGTTTTGGCTGATTTTGCAGCCTTTTACAACCAAATGCGTTTAAAAAAAGTTTAGATTTTTAAGGTGGTAAGATCTAAAAACTGAAAACTGCAAAAGGTACCTTTGTCTAATTTCTAATCAAATTAACCCTTCAACTCTTAGAATTGAACAAAAAGCTTCACAAACAATGTTTTTGTTCAAAAAAATGTCAATAAATCAAAAAAGCATTTGAATTTTTCACTTTTTTCTCTAGTTTAAAGGGATTTTTTTTTTTTTTTTTTGCTAAATGAAGTCATTCTTCCTTAAGGAGATGTTACCGTTTAAGTAAGTGTGTTTTTTCAACCGATAAAGAAACTAAATCTGACAAAAATGTAAGAAAAGTATTTCTTAGACTCAAAGTGTACAATTTATGTAGAAGCCAATTAGTAATGCAAAATTTCCTTTTTTTTTATAAAGGTCTTTGAATGCAACTCAACACTTAATACACTTGAAAGTTGTTAATAATGAATCAACATTTCAATCACTGAGCCTTATTGTGTGTTTTTGTTTGTTTATCACCACAATCCTCAATCTTTTTTAATATAAGTGGATTTTTTTTCTACAAACAGAAGTTTCATGTCTTTTTCTTGAACTTAAATCTCATTCTTGAAGTTTTTAGTCCCTTTAATGAGTAAAAATATAAGAAAATGTTCCATTTTTGGCCTAAAAAGAGAAATCTAAGTGTTATTTTTGCTGTGGCAGACAGGGGGCAGCATCTTCTTCATCACACCCTTGCTCATCAGAGAAACTAGAGACTTGTGGCGAGATAGACAAGCGCTGCGCCACCAGCTGTGACAGCGGCAGTTTCTTCCACATTTTTCCGGAAGGTCTTGTTCATAACCTCTGCGACCAATGAATTGAAATGATGGGAATCATTGTAAACGGACTTGACCATAATCTGTCTGTGGCATAATGCACAAATACATATGTTAAATTGAATGTAAACGTCAACACGTAGAAACCATCTGTTTGCCTAATCAAGAATGTGAAAATTCACGTCAGCTTTTGTAGATATTTCATTTTTTTGTTCATTTGAAGTCTCACTCATCAGAAATGTTTCAGTAAATCGCCTTTTTTAAAAATCTCAACGTTCTGATCTGTTTTATTGTGGAGATTAGAACACGAACGTAAGCTTTCTGTCGTTATAAACCAGTTCTGCTGATGTGTTTTTATAAAAATATGTTCAGGTTTGTTTCTGTATCATTCGACAGAGCATTAGGGCCCCCATTGAAGAAGATAAATACAAAAACAATAAATCACAAAACTACCATGAAAATGTCATAAGATCATGAGAAAAAATGTCTGCATTTTATCAGAATAAATTAAATTATGAGGAAAACATGTCAACAATCCTACATTTATGGTTTAAAAAGTCGTTGTTTTACTTTAAAAAATCATTTTAAAAATTCATGCTTTTTTAAAAATAAAGTTATCATTTTTTGAAAAAGAAAGTTACAAAACGGGTTGTGTTCAATTTGCTTTTTGTTTTAAAAAAAATGTTTTAAAAACTAAATGTGTTTATTTTTCAACTTTTCCTTGGAGGATTACGACTTTCTGAAGCATAAATGTACGACTCATAATTGTATGGTTTAATTGAAATATATAGACTTTTTTCTCGTAATTTTACAGATTTATTGCTGTAAAATTTTGACTTTGATATAATTTGACTTAATTTTTTTTTAATTTGCTCTCGTAAAATGTTTACTGTTTTTTCTCTTTTAAATACACGATGGGATAAATATTCATTATAAAATATGTAATTTATTTATTTTCTTTGATGGTGGCGCTCTGTCGCAGTATCACCTCTGTCTCAATGAAAGTTTACATGTTTCTTTGTCTTAATTTAAAAAGATCTGTTTTTATTTTACTGTAAATTATATTTTGTCTTTTTATGTATTTGGGGTTTGGGGGTTTTTGTGGATTTTCTTTCTTAATATTTTCTGTTTTGACATAGAACTGTCTTAGATTTTATCTTTTTGTGCAAAACAAAAATAATCTTTTTATGCTGTTTATCTATTTGTCTATATCTATATCTGTCTAAAGTAGACTACAATACACAAGTTCCTTTTTTTGTTTGTTTGTTTTGCTTTGGTTATATTCTATTTACTAGATCAGATCAGATCAACGAGATCACCCGATCCTGTCATTAAAGTTTTTGTTAAATATTTGTGGTGTACATTTACACTTTTGTGTACTGTTACTTTTTACGTTCTATTTATGTCATTTTAATTGTCGTTTCAAATAAATCTTAAATCAATCACAGTTGAGTGTTTGATCTTTTTCTGTGCAGTTATGCTGTATGACCACCAGGGGGGCTCAAACAAACATAGGATCTCCACTGGAAACATTCACAGATCAACTTCAGTTTAGAAAGCTTTCAAAATAAAAACTCAAGCACAATCATATAAAGTTTATATCAACGTATGTAGTTTTTTTTAATTAAGCACACAATGTGAAATCAACACAAAAGGCAACAGTGCACCAACAACACAAAAAAGCATTATTTTCTATACAACAAAATGAATGTTATAAATGAATATAACAATTATACAACTTCTGGAATGCTCCAAAGATACATCATACAGAATTAAATTACAATAAAACAATATTACAATTTGTTTGCAAGTATAATACATTCATGCATATACAAAGTACAAATATTAAACTTTGATATAGCTGCAAACTTTGTAATTTTGTCTTTAATTTTCCTCAAGTTGAGGAAGATCTTTAAAAAAAACAGAAAAGTGTGAATGGAAGGAAAACATTTTCTAATTTATGATTTGTTTTTGTAAACGTGTCAAAAACAGTTCTTTAGTCCATTTTAAAAGAGTGCAAAGATTTTAGTTTTGGACGATAATACAGTTTGATGAAAACAAGAAAAACTGGGAATAAATTAACACAAATAATAGGAAAACTATGTGGCCCTGGACACATAAAATATTCCCTCAAAATTGTCATTTCTGAGCACAAATTAGTATTTTAATAGCAGGAAATAGGTGTTTTAGTATCTTCAACTCCTACAACTCAGTTTTTGGCTGCTTTGTGTCAACAAAAAGCAAAATGTTTGCAGACAAAATACTCATTTGTGTGCACAATAAGCTGCATGTGGCTGTGATCATGGCCCAAAAATGCACATTTGAGCGCAAAAAAAATTATACAATAAATTTGTTATTTAAGTTAACAAGTTAGTTATTTTTTATGCTTTGTTTGTGTTATGTCCAGGGCTCCCTAGAAAACAGATAAACAAAGAAGCTTTGTGGTTTTTTAGATGTTCAAACACAGCGGACATGCTGTTTTTGCCAAAGAGGCAGAGGATGATGGGTAACAAAGGAGGACTTTAAAGGAGTCAGGGACATTTGTCTGGCTTGGAGAAGGAGGAAGGGCGCGTTTTCTCAAGACAGGGCTTTTATTTTTATTTTTTCACCTCCGTTTTCTTGCCACTACTGTTAAAGTCTAATAGCTGGACATCAAACGTTACCACGACACTTTTGTTTGACAACCTGAGCTGCGCTGCCGTTTATTATTTTACGAATCACTTTATGAGGTAGAAGCGCTGGAGAACATCTGAATATGAGTTTAATCTACACACAAATTAAAAAATGTTAAAAACTCCTCCTTCAAGGGGCCGCGTGTGATCACTGAAAAAGTGAAGCGATTCAGCAGCGGAGAAATGTATTCGCTTGAGCCGCCTGGAGGAAAACATCAGGCTGCACTCATCCTCCGCAACGCAGCGATGAAGCACAACTTCAAAATAAAAAGCAGTAAAGTTCAGACGTCACACTGAGGATGAGAGGGAAAAAATGCTACATTGTCGAAAGTGTGATTGCCAAAAAGATTTCTACACCTGTTCATGCAAAAAATTCAAAATAAAAGCAGAATATAATACAGTTTCTACACACTTTTCTGTTTCTGTCTGCTACTTTTAAATGGCTACTCTGGAGTCAAAACTTATATCTAAGGTGGAATTTAGGGGCTTTCATTTACCTCGTTTCATGTTTTTGTTTTACTCTTTATTATTGTTTGATCTTCTATGTTTCAAAAAAACGAAACAATAAATAAATCTCATTATAGCTCAGAATTAAGTTTCACAACCACCTCAGTGGCTCCGCCTCCTCTGCCGACCTTTTAACCTGCAGGCGATCGCCTGGTTTTGAACCCGAGTGCAATTCCGACCTGCGGTTCAACTCCGGCCTTTGGAGCCCTGGGGTGAAACCGAAGCTGGAGTGCAGAGCGCGCGGCTGGCGTGGGCGACCAGAGCGGTTTTAGCCTCCCATGGGGGACGGAAAAAATAAAAATTAAGGCGGGGGGGGGTTCCCCAAGCACCGAGATCAATTTGGAAGGAAAATGGACCTCCGAGGATGGGAGTCGCTGTTGGGATGTAGTTTGATGAAAGAGTGCATTTGGAGAGATTTCACAGTATAATCAAAGCTGAGTAAAACCGCAGATATACAATGTACAGTAAATATGTATATATAATGTTTAGATATATTTCTCCACAGAAAACGTCTCTAGAGTTTGTACTTGATTCTATAGTTAGAAAGTAGCTTCATTGTGCTGAATATTCGAGGCATGTGGAGGTTTTTGAACCCCTGGCGTATTTGTCACTTACAAGTTGCTACAAATGTACATGTGATCTCTGCGGACCGTCCTCTTTGGTCTACTGCCGAGAGGACGCTTTGTAATGCAGGAGCTTCCTTTTCTTCACCTTGAAAAAATCTGTGAAAAAAAAGACCTTGTTAGTTTGAAAAAGAGATTCAAATGAGCTTGAAGGAAGTTGGATTCTCACCTGTGATGTTAGACTGTCTGCGCTTCCCTGAGAGCTTGATGTGAAAGCAGCCCCTGGTGGTCACTTCCAGATACTCATCCCCAGACGAGCTGCTGGACATTGGGGAGCCCTCTCCAGACGACGTCGATGCCCGGCGTGTGGCCTTCGTCGCCCTGGATATGGGCCGCACAGTGCGGCTGTGGTAAAACACCGGCACATCCTGGCACCTGAGCCCGACCCACTCCACGCCGGAGCCCTTCCCGGGAGTGTCCCTCTGGAAGTCAAAGTTCCAGCGCTTGTTGGCCACCTCCACGTTCATGCAGAGCAGCCGCTGGAAGTCTTTCTGCAGCTGTTGGTGGTCCACGGGGCCGAAAAGGTTCCTCCGGGCCGGCCCCACCGTCAACTTCAAGGTCTCGATGCCTCCAAGGCGGGGGACCTCAGAGTCGGGCGCCATCGCCGGTCCAGTAGAAGCCGATGTAGAAGCCACAGCCATGTCCCTGTTGGGGGAAAGAGCTGACGGTTAGAGAGCAGGAGTTTAACTGTTCGCCTCTGTTCGCCTGGGGGAGTTTCAATGAGGCGTGATCTGGGTCTTTACTGGAGCAGAGCGCACCTACACGCTATAAACTGTTTGAACGCCACTCACAACCATCCTCCACGGCTCTTGGGAGCCTTTACATGATCCATTACACCTACTGAGTACTTACTGCAGCAACAGGTACCTGCTCTAACACCACATATAACTCTGACTCTCCACCTGCTCTGGTGCTGTCAAAGGTGGAAAGAAAAGGTGTTAAATGACAGCTTATGGCGAGGAATGTTTTCCTGCATTCTCCATCTGTGGCGGCTAATTAGAGAAAACCCAATAAATTCCTGAGCAGAGTTCTCTCTCTGCTTACCCTCCTGGAGACAAACGTTTTTAAACTCAGAGGCACAAATCTGCGTTTTACCCAGCAAGGTTTTGTGGTTTTGAGCCAGAGTGAGTTAAACACTTGCGGAATTAGCCGCGTCTAGATTAAAACCAGACTACATGTGGTGACCTGGATGTGGGTCGCAGCCAGATATGGTGCGTTCAAAGCTTTCAGATTGGAGATAGAGTTCCAGAGTTTCACTTTATGGGACCTTTCACAACTTCAAACTGTTTATCACTATTATCTGATGTACAGAAGCAGTGAAATATGTTTCTGCTGTAAAAGCAGTAAAAAAATGAGTGTTTTTAAAAAACCATTCTGATAAAACATATGTTTTTGTTGTTTTTAACATGTTCTTGTGGTGTTTTTCTGATGATGGAGGACATATATTAAGAAAATTCAGCTTAAAGTGGCTTTTCTGAGTATTTCTTTATTGAAATTGTTATGAATCAGGAGCAGAAGAAAAAATGCTGTTTGAAAAAATCATATCTGTGACACAAAATGTGCTGGGAGAGCCACACACTTCCTACTCTGCTCCATTCTGATACATCCAGTCTCAGACGAATAGATTCATGTACATCTTTGTTTTCCTTGTCAGAGCTGGAATCTGGCTCCAAATGTACGGCTGGATAGCTCCAATATTGCTCGCCATCTTTGTTGCACCGCTAATGTTCGGTTGGGCGGGAGGGGCTGTGAGCCAATAGGACAGTGCGTAAACAGATGGGTGATGGGAAGTAGGGAAGGGCTTACTGCGCCTATTGTCCCACCCACAACTCAGAGGTGAATTTCTAATGAACTACTGACACTCTGCAGAAACTGTCCTTAAAAACGGTACAAGTTTTTTTTATTTTGGTTAAAAATGGCATAATCCTAATTCAAATAAGCATTTATAAAGGAATATGTAATATTTGTCATTACCTTTTATATTTTGTCCTTTAAAATCCCCTCACGGGAAATGTGGACCTCCTGCACAAGTTATTTTACAGGCACACTCAAACACCAGAGACATGATAATCTGAGTTAAATTTTGCATTTGACCAATTTAAGTAGATAGTCAATTTGACCTTTTAAATACCAAACTGGTTCCACAAAACAAGAATATCAGACTGCACAGGTAAAGATTTAGAGCTACTGAGCTGGTTAACACATGCAGCCACAAATTTATAGTGGATAGAAGAACTTTTATGTTATTTAATATTAGCGTTATTTTGGATATATTTCTGGTAACATATTTTTTCCAAGAAACTTCGCAAAAGTCTGTTATTTATATATGTAAGTTAATTTCTGTTGTTTTTAGTTGCATGTTATATGCATAGAGAAAAAAAAGACATTACAAAGCTCCTTTAGGTCAGTTTTAACTCAAATGTTTGGTCTTACAGCTTAATAAAAGCAATAAAAACATTTGGAAAAATGTAATAACATTGATACGAACAGTTATTTTCAAATGTATCTCTTTTATATGCCATTTTACTATCAAATTAGCTCGTTTTGCACTCTGAAAATGGACCTTGCTTGCTTTTTAGTGGTTTGTATCAATAAAGCATTATTTAAAAAAATAATAATCGGAGGGGCGAAAAATGGGCGTGGTCACTGTGCAAAAAGAAGTATCCCTTTTACAAGGCCACCTCCAAGCGCAATAAAATAGCAGGAAAAAAAATAAAACTTGCAGAACTTTTCACTTAGCATTCGTTTCGTTATTTCAAAAAGAACAATAAAGTTAGCAGCTTTGCGGAAAAAATATATCTAGATATAAAGTCTTGCATAAAAACAGTCGGTGACGCAGTTGAATATTTTCAGGATGTAGGTCAATGAGATGCGGCTGTGGAAAAAAAAATAATCCGCATCTTTTCAGCGCTTTTTAATGCGCTTTTGTGCACTGACAACAGCCGTACAAGCGATAATACGAAATATTATTATGCGTTATCTAAAGTTTCAGTGTTAGCTTAAAAAAACACAATGTACAACACAATTGTATCGGTGTTTAGGACGGAAAAAACGCGTCATGTTTTTCCGCGTTAAACAGACTTTAGTTAACCTAACATACATATTTTTAAAAATACTTTTCAATTAAAAAAAATAAAAGTAAAAAACTTGCGAGACAAATTCATATATAAAGAGAGAGCGAGACTTACCATCGGCGTTATAATAATCCCAAAGCGGAGCTTGTCACAACTTTGACCCTTTTCCACACAGTCAGAGCGATGCAACGTGCAAGTGACAGTCCCGTGGATATAAACACTTTGACGTTAAGAGGTTTTTAGCAGGCACTGCCCACGGGAGGGTCGAACTTGTCCCCCTTATCTGAGACGTGTTTGTTTTGGACTACGAAGCCCGAGAAGGAGGAGGAGGGAGGGAGGGAGGGAGGGAGGGAGGGAGGGAGGACGTCCCAAGAGAGGAGCTGGTCACGTGGTTCTCATCAAAACAGTCATTGTTGGCACGCGCCCAGCAGTTTACAACAGCGTTATAAACTACAACAAAGTGACTTTTTTCTTCTTTTTGATCCAAAAACATCCCATAAATAAGCAACAAACACAAAAAGATCATTTTTGCGCTTTTTATTTTATTTTTTACAATTAGCTTATTTTAGTCTGCAAGCATAAACAAAACCCGTCAAAAAGTGTCTTTACTTTATCAAAATTCAAATCTTATAATCCAGAAACTCGAAAGTTGCTGATTTTTACTTCAGCAACTCCGTTCTCCCTAAAATACCCAAAAGTAGGTCAAATATTTTAGCAGTGGCCGCCATTTCCCCTTCTCCCTCAATGTGACACACATTCTCGTGTTGTTCCTTCCATCACGTTCAGGTCTGGCCCGGTGCCCACATTCTGCAGTCACGTTGAGCTGCAACGTGAGCGAGCTCCGAAACGCTACGGAGGGATTCATGCTGTACAACTTCTGCTTTGTGGAACAGAGAACAGGAGAAAAGCCTCCAAGTTCGCCTACTTAAAGTAGAATTTGATTTGAACGGTATAAACTGCCCACTGACTGACTTACTGACATGACCTATTGGCCTACTTTCAAACCTAACTCTGATATTTCAAAAGGTTTCACAGAACAAGTAATAAATAATCTTAATTTTAATGCAAAAACAGTAGATATGTGTATTAAAAAGTGCACACATACGGTCCTTTCAGTAATTAATTAGGTCAACTTCAAGATTTAAAAAAAATTTTTTTTTTAATTGTTTCTTTATTTATTTAGCAGTTGTATTATTTGGTTGTTTTTTTTACTGTAGCTTGTGTAGCAACGTGCTTTTTTTATGTGCTACACTAGTTAATTTAGAGATTTTTGGAGGTTTTTAGGAGTTGTACGATTTTTTTTCCCCCTTCACCTTTAATTTTTTGCACTTTGAACGTGCTCTGTACCTTGATACCTGATCCTCAAAGTTGTAACAATGGAATTTCTTCATGGTGGAATCAATAAAGTTTATCTTATCTCATATTATTTGAACTTAATGCTTTGGACACACGTGTGACGCATTTGACATTCAAGAATGTATTAAACACCAGTTCTTGAATGCACATTTAGCCCATGCTAAATCGATAGGCTGGAGCTATCCAGCCGTACGACTTTGAGCAAGGCACCAGTTTGGACGAGGAAAACAAAGTCGTTTACAGGAGAATGCATTAAGCAACGGACACACTGGGCATGTGACGCATGTTCAAGAACATGCTAAACACGGGTTTTTGAGGGCACGTTGTTCACACTGCTCAAGCAGGGAAGAGATTCTTGTTTTTTTTTTCTTCATCTACTGTGTATCAGCGCAAGTCCACCACCTATGGCATGATGCGAAATGTCGCAAACCTTGCATTTCTTGTTCCAGCTCTATTCAGATGTATGAAATACTTGTCATAAATTCTTTAAACCACAATCATTAATTTTTCCTTCATGATCTTTTTTCAAATGTTAGGGACTTCTTTGATTAAAAGAGACACCATCCATGAATTGCTACCAAATCCGACTTCCTGATTGGTAAAAGTTCAACCTGGTTTCACTTGCAATGCGCATTCAATGGCCACACGTTTTGTAGGTAGAGCCCAAAGAAAATCCTAAAAATGTGCGTAGCAATGAAAGACTTTTGATTGTGGAAGCACTAAAAGTGCATTTACACGCGTTTACACAGCCTTTTATTTTTGGAAGTGGTCGCTTGAATGTGCGTTTCCAAGGGCGGTGTGAATGTAGCTTCTATTTGTCAGTATTTGTCCTCACATACTTCTTGGTTGTAGCTCATTTTCATCTTCCTCTTTGAGCTGTTTTAAAGCCATGTTTACTTATGTAATTATTATGAAATCTTTGCAGGTTCTCCCTTTTCAGATGAGTGACAGAATCTACTTTCTTTTCTATTGTTAGTTTTATTTTTTTAATTTAACAAAGACAGAAAGTTTCCCTCCATTGAATCTCCCTGAAAACATACACCCTTCACTCAAAAAACATTATTCCACGTTTGTAGCTACGCCGAATATGCAGAGACGACACCATTCAGAGGTATCACTGCTGGAGGTTAAAGTTGCTCACACAATGCCTCAGCAGTCGGCGTGTCTAAGGAAGTTTACAATATCTGCTGTTTAATCACATCAATATCAGTGAAAGTAGTGGAAAGTAGTGGTTAGGCTTGTTTGCAGGTGACAATGACACTACCAGAGTAGTTGTGTTACAAAGGAGGAATGCTTTGTTCTCTTGTCAGGCCTGATGTCACATTTGCATCCCAAACCTGCTGTGGTTTGGCATGCAAACATGACAATTGTGTAATAACTTAACATTAATTAAGCAAATTCGCCTCATACCCAAGCTTTTACCTGCAGTGAAAAATCATTTTGAAGGTCTCCTGCTAGCTAAAGGGATTTTTTTTAATTTAATTATTTATTATCATGTTTTAAAACGAAGTTTACCCCATAAAAACCTTATCAGCAGCTCACTATTTCAAAGCCAAATATTTTACTTTTTATCATGCTAGTTAGCTCCAGCTAGCTTACTAGCTTCAGTGGTTATTACTGCAAACAGTATGGTTGGTGAAATGTTAAAATTTTCCCCAACCCAGAAGATTTTTTTTAAAAACTAGAGGAACGTTTTAAAAATGTGTCCTATGTTAATAAGGGTGAGGCCACACCAAAAGCACATACAATTTGGAAAAACACAAGACAGGCCGCTGTACAAGGAGTGACCTTGTAGTACATTTAACTACACACACATACACACAACAGCAAAATGAATTTAGGTAGCTCATAAAAAAAAACATTAAACTACATTAAACATTAAATTAAAACATTACATTTTACTTTATTGTTGTGAAATACTCTAAAAGGAAAGTCTTGGTTTGTTAAGTTTACAGAAACCTTGAAAACTTCAGGTCATATGATCTACCAACTCTCAATACTGCATGAGATATGACCTGGTGCTTCTAAAAGTTTGTTTATTCCAAAGGGCAACCTCGTGATTTTCTTTCTGGGGCGCCTTGAAAATAAAAGGTAACCTCAGTGAAATCAGCAAGTCTTTCCACTAACACAATCTAAATTTGAAGCAAAATACACATATTGTGATTACAAACTTCTCTGTGACTTTACTATTTTCTTTGACAACTGTTTAACCACATACCATATTTTAGTACCACAGGACCCACCAGATTATGAGGCACACGATCAATGAATAGTCTATTTTCAAACCTATGTCATATTTAAGGTGCACGGAATTGTAAGGAGCATTGATTGAGCGGGACAAAAAAAGTCTGGGATAAGTCAGTTTATTAACTAACAGTTAGTAACTCCAGAACTGCTTGTAACATGCTGCACGTTAGCTGTGTTAGGCGTGTTAACTGCCTTAGCTTATTCACAATTTCTATAACTCCAACTGCAGCACAAGAAAAAACAGACTAATACCACTAAAGCTAATGTTTTTGTGACTACGCTAACTCCCAACTTTGTTAGATACACAAAAAAAAACAGTGTTCGAAATTGCTACACATTAGCTGCGTCAGCGCAACCACAATAACATCTGACCTTGTTTGTAACTTTTAAAAAACACTAATATTGCTAAAACAGATGTTACTGCGACTACGCAAACTCCCAACCTTGTTAGTAACATGTAAAATAAACACAGTCTATCACCACTACACATTAGCTTAACACCCAGCCTTTTTGGAAAAAAATAAAAACATACAGTTGAGACACATTTATTTCAACAGTTCACACCTCATCTATGAATCCTGGAACCAGTAATTATACTTATACATGGCGCTCTGGATTGTAATGCACTCTGTCATTAAAAAAAAAAAAAAATCAAACTTTTTAGGTAAATTTTTTTTATAAACATTATATCGAAGTTGTTCTTTTTTTATTGACAGATGACTCTAAGTTGTATCCCAACAACTTTCAGGCTAATTTGCCTGTTCTATTCAGCCATTTTTAGGAAAGGTCAGAGAAGGACCTCACTATTCGCTTTGTCCGTCTGTTTGTACTGTCAATGCTTTCGTTCCCATTGTTGTTGCTTTTGGAAAAAAACCAAGACGCTCCAGCATAAAGGAGAAAAATCACCATTGTCTGCAGTGAACTGCCCTGATATTCAGCAGCCAGTAAAACCATGGCTCCCTTGCTATTTAGGCACTACTGACAAAAACCACAATGATTAAAAATTCCATATTTATGTAAGGTCTTCTTATGACACTCAATAGTCAATTTTAAGATTTTGCCCCATTCCATCAACCACTGTGGCCCGAGTGGGTTTCAGACACTGTTGCATTTAAAAACAGACCATAATGCCTCATCAGCAAAACCCCTGTTTGTTTCCTCTACACTCTGACCCGTATTTACAGTCAATTTGTTGATTCACAATAAAATCTTAATCCCCATGTAGTCTACGGTGTGTGTATTGGTGAGCTTCAGCCCTCCAACCACTAATCCCGCACCGTGTGTTACATTCAGAGTATCCAGTCAATAATCCCATTGTTGTTCTCTGCACAGTCTATCCCTTTGAATACATTAGCACAATTGTAAACTGGTAGTCACACAGTAAAATGTGACTTGGGTCAGAGGACTGTCATGGTGGATATTGTGCTTGTTAGAGACTCAAAGGATGCAACAGAGGAGCCTTTAAAGAAGGGAAACGGTTAGCTCTCAGTGTAACAATAAAACCAATGCAATTGCATTTAGTTTGCAGAATTTACCATTCAGCATGTGACCGACTGCTGCAGCAAATAATGCAAACTTGGCTTGGAACATTTGAAAAAAACTTTGCTAAAAGTGAAGTTAATTGTGGCTCTGTGTGAGAAAAGAAAACTCCGAAAACGCACCTCAGACAAAAACAAAGAAAAAAAAGGCAGTGTTCATTATTTATGCATGCATGTTTCTGTTTGGTTTAAGGAAAGATCATTTCAGTTTGAACATTTCAGGATGTCTTCAGTGTGTCCTTTGTCTGACAAAATAGCAATCTCAATGAAGGAAATCAGTTTAACAAACTAAAAATAATAATCGACAACATATCTAGCACCTAATCGCTTGTACCGCAATCTGTTTGGTTTCATTCAGGATAAGACTGTATTTACCCGAAACTCAAAGATCAGAAACCTCGCCACAATGCTGGCTTAAAAAAAAAAAAAACTAAAGAGAAGAGAAAAACATGTGCTGTACATGAGTTTCATCTCAGCAGGAAGTTTCTCTGCTGAGGGGGGAAGCTGTGATCGCAAATAGCGGAACAAAAAAAAGGAAAACAGAAGAGAGGAAGTTGTTGGTTAACAGGTGCATGGTGGGAGTTTGCATGCGTTGTTCTTTAGCTTCAGAAGCAAACCCTAAAAAGAGTTGCCCTGCGAATTGGAGACGACGTCAGGCAATTGTTTCCGTACATACCACAAGAAAATGCCAAGCACCCAAAGGATAAGAACCTGAGGGGAGACAGGTGGTGCTGGAAAATAAAAAGGAGGAGGATGCCATGTTGTGTACTGGAAAAAGTACACAACAACCCTTCTAAGTGGCTTACAAATGGTTGATTTGAGAGATGGCATTTTCAAAACTCATACTACTAAAGTCATCACCTCCCACTTCAAGTCCATTTAGGCTGACATGCAGGCAGGGGGTCACTCGGACCAAAAAGATCCACCTAAAATGAACACAACAGGTATTCAAATATTTTATATTAGAGGAGGTTGAAAATGAATGGGTGAAAAAGTAGTTTATTCCTATGGGTGATTTACTTTATTTATAATATATGAGACACACATGAAAAAGCTCTGATTTTTTTTCCAAAGTCCCTCTCCGATCATCTTTTGATCTATTTTGAAGTGTTCTCAGATCTCTTTTAATTATGATTAAGCCGTTTTTAGCCAAAGGCAAACAACCTGTGTTGTTTTCTAGGATCTGATGAGTGGCAGAAGTTCATTAGAAATTCCCCTCTGGTTTGTGGGCGGGACTTTTGGTAAGCCTACCCCCACATCCCGTCATCTATTTGTTTACACGCTCTCCTGCTAGCTTATCTCACACAACCACAACCTAACATTACCGGTGCAACAAAAATGTTGAGCAGTTGAGCTATCCAGCCGTACAGTTTTGAGCCGGATAACGGACAAGGAAAACAAGGGTTGAATCTGAAATCTACCCCTACAGCACCTCTCTACCCCTAGATTTAGCCTTTCAAACATAGTTATGGAAAAACAGTGTCTTTTAATTCGGAAGTCACTCCCTTCTGATGACACAATCAATAGTCGCCAGTAATCTAAGTTAGCATAGCTGTCAAGGCTCGAAAAACACATAATAACGTGAGTTTTTTAACTTTAAAAAGTCATGGTAAAACAAAAGGTCTTTGCATTTATTTAAATGTAAACTTCACAGCTTGAGAGCACACCAACGTTAAGAAATGCGTTTCTCCTCTCCAGCACAGCGCAACGCAGACCACCCTACCGGTGGAGGAATACAGAGCCCTCTGCCCTCTGGTTTCCCCTTTAAAAAACCACTTTGGACACCCTTACCCCTCCAAATGCCCCTACAATTGTAGGGGTAGGGAGAACCCGGAGGGATGAAAGAAGAATTTGGATTCAGCCTAAGACATACAGTTCGTGGATCTAGTCGTCTACAAGAGGATGGATGAAGCTACAGACACAATGGCATGTGACGCATATTTAAAAATGCGCTAAACGAGGGTTCTTGAAAGCACTTTTTGCCCATTGTATTCACACTGGACAAGCAGGAAGGGGCTTCTTTTTCAACTGTTTACTAGCGCATGGAAGAGGCTTGGTGCGAAATGTCAAAGAGGTCCAAATCTCATTAATTTTGCTCCAGACTTTTCCTTTCACAGCTCTATTCTGATATATGACGGTTTGCGCTTCCATGAATCAAAGGGAACGACATACGTCACTACCAAGTCCTTGATTGGTCAAAGTTTGACCTGGCTTAACTTTCAACTCGTGTTCAGTGGTTGTGCATTGAGTACGTAGATTCTCAAAATAGTCCTAAAAATGTGTGTAACTATGCATAAACCCAAGAGTTTTGACGATGGAAACCCAAAATGCACATTTGTGCATGTTTACATTGACTTTACGCGGGTAGGGGTTGCTTGAATGCATGTTGCCGAGGGCGGTGTAACTAGCTTCAGACTGGGGCAGAGGAGTGACCTTGTGGCCCGCCAATCCTATTTTTGACAACACAAATAAAAATGATATTTTTTTAAACCGCATTTTTTTTCTGGTTCCCTACAATTTGGGTGGATTTCCACCCATTTAGGCGGTATTGGTTGTGAATTTTTGGGCAAACTTTGCTTTGGGCGGGTTGACAAAATTTGGGTGGATTTGAAGTCAGTTTGGTGGTTTTTGTTATCATCAAAATACTTTTCAACCAAGGACGTGCGGTCAGTGCAGGCACGTGAGGCAGTACCACACTTTTCATTATCCTACCCATCATGAATAACTAATAATAAAATAAACACGTTCCCTAATGTGCTCTATAAATGCAATTTTAATCTATCATTTTAATCTTTATTTTCTCTAAAATCGGTCTATCTTTCATGTTTTTTCATAGATCATAGTTGGACTGTCCTGATTTTAGGCAAGAATGATGCGCAAAGTATGTTGAAAAATGAAATGAAAGCAGCTGATTGTTGTGTACTTCTGCTGTAAAGGTAACGTTTCACACAACCCTCTCTTGATAAGTCAATGTGACGAAAAGGTCACACGATGAACACCTGTTTTGAGGGATGTATTTTCTGGATTCTGCTGGAAGCGACGGCCCAGTGCTGGGTTTACAGGTGGAGTAGAAGGAAGACTGAATCGCCCTCTGATTTCATTGGTGTGTGAGCTGCGTGTGTTGGTAAAACCAGAGCAAAGCCGCTCTCTGACAGCTGGAAATTGTTGCAGGGGAAAGAGCTGGAAGGTGGAGGAGACGTTGAAGATTTTGTGGCGGGAGACTGAGTGCTGTTCCCCTGTTCTGTACACCTCCTCTTGTTGCTGCGAGAACAGTGTGTGCCTTGGACTGATAACATCGTGTTCTCTGAAATATTGTTTTTCCAGAGAGTGGTTGTGGGCGGGGGCGGTCGGAGGTGGGGCAAGAGGGAGAGAAAGGGGGAGGGGCGAGTGTAAATTAATCCTTTGTTTTTGCCCCTGCCTGTGTCTGAGAGAGCCACTTGTCTTGGCCTGACGGAGGTACCGTTCAGAGGAGCTGCAAAACAAAATCCAAAATAAGTGCAGAAACAGCTGCAATGACCAAGGTTTTTTTTTATTTTCAAAATAAAACGTCTGTCACCTATTAGTCAGGAGGGGCCGTCTGCTTCTTCTCCGTGCAGCTGAAGGTGAAGAGGTGACGCTCCCCAGCTGATGTGTTCCTGCCCTTATCTGCATCTGGGAAACATCTGGTTTCCATCAGTTCACGTCCTCTTGAGCGTAAGCGTGACAATATGCCGGGCAGTCGAGGAGAGGGCGGGAAAAGTGTTCAGAGCAACATTGCTGGTGGACAAATGCTCCAGCTGTGGAGCTCAACATATGGTTTGTTCGTAAATCTGTGAAGGAGTTAATCACTTGAAACGTTCACCATGAGAAGCAGAATACCTCAGAAGGATGTTGCTTAAGTGTCTGGGGCCTTCAGGCTACCGCCAAACATAGTGACAAGTGAAGAAAGTGAAAGGAAATTTGAGTAAGGCATGGGGGAGTAGAAAAGTAAAAGACGGCTTCTGACTCCAGAGATGGGAGTCTGGATTTTTTGTTTTTTGGGGCCACATGGTATTGACGATAATGTGGACAGCTGGCTCCATATTCTGCATCATTGTGCTTTTACTGACAGCTAAGAGCCCATTTGAGGGATGGACTACAAAAAAAAACATCAAAGAGGAAGGGGATGCAGAAAAAGCAAATGTTGACTCGATTTGTCTTTTTTTATACCTTTAAGCAGGTTTTTATAAATTATAAATTTATAGGAACATCTTTTTAAAACCAACAAGAAAATGTAAACTAAAGGTTTCATAAGCTGCATTTATTTGTGTTTACTATGTATCACTTAAAATGCTCATGTCTATATAAATACATTCCAATGATGTTTCAAATCCAAATAATTATCCTGATGTTTTTGAAAAATATTTGTGTGTTTAGTAATTTAGAAATTTAGAGAGAAAGAAAAAAAGATTCAAAGAATAACCGGAAATGAACCCGGAGTTCTTTTGACAACAATATTTATAACACGTGGATTAACCACATTCACCACAAGAGCAGATGACCTACAAGTGGGTTCGTCACTTTTATACCCACACAGTGCTGAGTGAAGGGCTCACTTGGGTTGTCACAAAAGGATTTGTTCATCCATGGATTTTCATGTTTTTTAAACAGGAATCATGTGTTTCTGTTGCAATAGCATGTTGGTTGCATGTTTGAACAGTTCAAAATGAAAACTATACATTATTCCATGAGTTTTAAGTAGCTCACATGCCAAAAAAGTGTGAGTATCCCTGATTTAGAGGTTCTCTGGTACAGGGAGCTGTGTCTGGATGACGGCCGCTTCAGCTGTGTTTCCATCTCTCTCTGACCGTGTTTGAAGCAGACTGTCACCCTACAGTAGCAGGAAAGGTTCTGGAAACCCTTCTGTCCCGGAAGGGATACATCCGGTTAAGAACATGAATGAAAGTTCAGGAGATCAGATCCACCATATTGGATGTGTAATCCACCAACTGGCCGCCTCCACAGCGCAAATTGCATTCAGTGTACCTTTATCCCCATGTTAACAGTATAAACACAACTGCTAAATTACCTTAAAGGCTTAAATATATATTTAAAGCTTTTATTTTGCCACTTTGTCTTTCTTGATTGAATCTTCAACCAGAAATGTTGGTCAAATTGATGATATAGTAAAGACAATACAGTGTCATTACAGCTCCCTTAAACTGCCATTCCAATCATCTTGTCATTTACTGTAAAATCTTTCACAGTGCTCTCCAGTGGGCCCACCACCTGCAGGAGAGCTCAGAAGTGGCCGATGCAATGTGGTTTGGGTGGCAGTCGAAGGCAAGAGCCTTGGCGGCCAGAACCTCGGTCATGGAACTTAGCTTTTGGGACATGGAACGTGAACTCTCTGGGAAGAAAGGAGCCTAAGCTTTTGCCTTACTCAGGGCTGTCCAGTCTCTGTATGACCAGGGCAAGAGCTTGGTTCGCATAGCCGGCAGTAAGTCAGACCTGTTCCCAGTGGATGTTGGACTCCGGCAGAGCTGCCCTTTATGTCGGTGGGTTCTGTTCAAAGTCTTTATGGACAGAATCTTTATGGACACAGCCCCTCCAGTTTGGGAACCACAGGATTTCCTCTCTGCTCTTTGCAGATGATGTTGTTCTGTTGGCTTCATCGAGCCAGGACCTCCAGCATGCACTGATACAGTTTGCAGCCGAGTGTGAAGCGGCTGAGATGCGGGTCAGCACCTCTAAGTCAGAGGCCATGGTTCTCGACCTGAGAAAGGTGGTTTTCCCTCTCTGGGTGGGTGGAGTGCTCCTTCCCCAAGTGGAGGAGTTTAAGTAACTTGGGGTCTTGTTCACGAGTGAGGGAAGATTGGGGCGTGAGATCGACAGGTGGATTTCTTACAGCGTCCACCGTTATGTGGTCACTGTATCGGTCTGTTGTGGTAAAGAGAGAGCTAAGCCAAAAAGCAAAGCTCTCAATTTACCGGTCAATCTACGATCCAATACTCACGATCATGAGCTCTGGGTCTTCACCGAAATAACGAAGTCCCGGATACAAACAGCTGAAATCTGATTCCTCCGTAAGGTGGCAGGGCGCTCCCTTAGACATAGGATGAGAAGCTCGGTCACCCGGGAGGAGCTCGGAGTAGAGCCACTGCTCCTCCACATCGAGAGGAGCCTGGTCCGGATGCCTCCTGGATGCCTCCCTGCAGAGGTGTTCCGGGCATGTTCCACTGGGACATGGGAAGACACAGAGGAAGACCCAGGCTAGTCGAGAGACGTAGTCTCTCCAGGAATACCTCGGGGTCCCCCCAGAGGACCTAGAGTAAGTGGCCGGGGAGAGGGAAGTCTGGGCATCTTTGCTTAGACTGCTGCCCCCACGACCCGGTCCCGGATGAGTGGAAGAAAATGGATGGGTGGATGGATGGCGTTCACAGTGGTCATCTTAATTCACAAGAACATGTTGACAACACCAAAAACACAATTTTAATTGGAGTGGATCGCTTTTGTCATATGCACCAATGTTCTAAAAGTGAAATTGAAAAATATTTCATTGATATTAAAAGTGAAAGTTTCTCAGAACTGAATACAGCAGTTACCACTATTGTGAAACTGATTATTTCAGTTGCTCAGCAATTCAAGATGCCTGAATTGAAACTAGATTGTGTTTCATAAACGTTTGTGTCAAACTTTTGCAGTGTTCCAACGTGATCATTTTGGGTGACCTGATGGGAGGGGAAAAAAAATCACATTTTCTTCCAAAAGAATCTTTTTTAGTGCAGTTTGTTTTTTCTACAATACAAACAAACGCTTTTATGTGATGAAAACCAAAAACAAGTTTTCTCACATTGGTATGCATTTAAGTATTTGACAATTTCACAGTTGAAATTTTCCACCAGTATGTGTCTCAAAGGCATTTTTCTTTCCATTCAGTCATCTTCCTGCCTTGTTGTAATAAACCAGATTTTTTTTTCTAAGTTCTCCACCGACTGCTTACAGATTTTTGTCAGTACAGTACTGTTCCTGCATTTTCTAACATATTTCAAGCGTAAAATGTTACTTTGTTTTCAGCTGCAGCTGTTCGATCAGCTGTCCGGGTTCTAATTTGGAGTTAAAGATTTAGGTGTGCTTCTAATTTCCTGCAAACATGTATTCTACAGCTTTAAAAATGTTCAAAATAGGATGCTTTATTGTAAATTCAATTGTTTGGACAAGTCTTTAAAGACTTTGGAAAAATGTTCAGCTTTATCATTCTTAAAGTCTCTCTCAGACAATGTTCCCAGTGCTCTTTTAATTGAACATTTGGAACAAATCCACTGAAAACAGGCAAATATGGCATAATGCAGTTCTGAGCCAAAATTTTAAAAAGTGTTATTTTTCCGGACATAGTTTTCATTAGAAATTGGCCTCTGATTTGTGGGCGGGTCTGTTGGCTCGAAGCAAGCCTGCCCCCACTTCCCATCACCCATCTGTTTTTGCGTTCCCCTGCTAGCTGACAGCCCCTCACAACCCAAGCTTTACTGATGCAACAATTGAGCCATTTTGAAGCTATTCAGCCAAAATGTTTTGAGCCAGATGTCAGCTCAGATGAGGAAAATGAAGATGTTTATGGATCTAGTCGTTTACAAATGGATGCATCAGAATGCAGCGGACTTGTGGCTTGCCATTGTCGCTTCAACGTCACAACTGCAAGCTTTTTCCAACTGCATTTTGTCGTCTACTGCTGATTCACAACATTTCAAATAAAGAAATACGTGCAATTTCACGCTTCATTTTCTTCAAAAATGTCCTGCATTGTGAGAAAAATGCTCCAAAAACACAAATTTTATCAGAGTGGATCATCATTTGAATCAGGCACTAGTGTTGTGTGTCACAAATATGTTTCTGATTCCACATAGCTGTGATCTGATGTGGAACAGTGAGCCAAAAAGGGGCCAGTGCTGGCTGGGGCCCCCACAGCTCTTCCTCCCAAATAAAAAGGTTCATCTGCATCCTCATCTTCAGGGATTTAGTCATTTTTACTCCAAGTTCCTTAAAAATATACACAAAACCCACACAAACCCACAACCTCAAAGTATTCGCAGCGGATAAAAGGTTTTAGTTCATAAATGATTACAAATGCTTGTTTCTGGCGGTGTTTTGCCGCCGCGTTGGTGTGTACACGGGATATGGATCTTGTGTAATGAAACTCTTTGCGGCTGGTGTGATACAGTGGCAGAAGGAGGATCCCACAGTGGAACCTTATCACGCAGGATGCAACCGTGCAATAACAACAAAAAACATATCTGACGTACCCCTGTTAAAAAAACTGTTTTAGACATAAAAGCTGGTTTGCCTGACATTTTAAACATGTCTATTTCCGACTGTTATGATGTAACTTAAACACACACACCCTTTAGGTTTTGTCTGGAGGATGCTAAAACCGATCTAAATTCTTTCTTTTGATTAAAAGGACTTTTTTCATTCATGATATCTCCCCTTTGAGAGAGATGTCTAATCAATGGTTCATATATGTGTTTTTTTTTATCCATAAACGTTAATTTTTTAACAAAAAGGAAGAATCTCTCAATTTATTGGGAGAAAATAGTTTTAAAGCTGCTAAAAATGAGCAAAATCTCAGCTTTGAAAATGTTGACTTCTGGCTCCTCCTGCTGGAGACCGAGACTTCTTCAAAGAGCTAAAATTCAAGGAGAATATAATTGAATTCAGTACTGAGTTCAGTTGATTTTAAGTTAATTTATTTGAAAGAAATCGTAGTTTGCTTGATTGTAGTTCTAGTGCACGCAGTCTTCAACCTTTAACGCCAAAAGAGCCGGTTTGTTACAGACCAAAACCCAGTGAGAGCAACAAAGTCCCACTTCCTGTTTTAAAAGATAGACATTATTTATTATGAAAATTAAGCCATTCTTTTATCAAATGTAGCTTTTAAATACATACAATAAGTAAATTATATCAATTAAATACCTTTTAATATTTAATCATTTATCTTTTTGACTTTTGATCAACATATTCCTTTTCAAATAAATGTATGTGAATTTAAAATGCAAGAAAGTCAACATGAACATGACATTTTCTATCATTATGACTTTGGTGTACAGAAATCCTCTTTATTTTTCTTTATTTATGAACATAAACAGGAAAACATTGATGTAGAATGTAATTTTCAAATGCAATGCATTTTAAAAAGCTTTGCATCTGAACAACAACTTGACATTGTTGTGCAGCAGAAGATAATAATATGTGCTTCAAACTTATTCTAAAAATGAACCACTACAAAGTTTTGTCTTAAAAGCCAAATAGAGGGTCAAAAGAGGTGCATGTCTTTGAGTTTGTTCATTTTAACTACTCACAGCTGGATTTCTTTTAAATTGGACATAACAACAAAAAAAGACAAATAACAAAAACGTAATTTAATGCAAAAAGAACATCACAATATACAAAAAGTCCAAAAAAAACAACAAAAACAAAAACAATTTTCTCCAAAAGATAAGACTTTAAACAATAAAGCATATAATAGCATTTTACCATTAGTCTATATATTTCTTTTTAAATACCAACAGAGGCTGGATGCTCATTTTAGCGTTTTTTTGGGGTAACATCTCTCTGAAGAAGGTGCTGGTTCTTCCCTGATCTTATATAAAAATCCTTGCAGCAGCATGATTCTTCATTCTGTGACTTGTCAGTTTGCCCACCAGCTGCAATGCAAAACACATGACTTTGATTTTCTGTGCTGAGTTAGGGCAGCTGAATGGAGATGTCCATTGATTTACTGTCCTCTGTCCTGCGCCCTGTTTGTGGAGTGGAGACTTAAAATATAAAATAGATAGAATTAAAAAAAATCATAGAACTATTCTTTTAAACTCCATTGAGCCTGTTTTTAGGTTGTGTCACATTTCAAAAACATGTTGGGACACAACTCTCTCTTATGTGAAATAATACACTCTCTTTGACTTAAACAGCACAACCACAAGAATGTTGTTTCTCATCTCTACCTTATTAGGATTTAAAAAACTCATAAAACTGCTATGGATCTATGTTTTCCACCTCTGTTTTTGGACCAAAACCTGTGTTTCCTCTTTGATAACCCATGCTGGACAGCGTGTGACCACACCTTCACACTTTGGTTTGCAAGTATCCTGCATTGGTTTTCACAGTTGCCGTATCTGTATTTGCTTTAGATCTACCAATCTAGTTTGACCGTTCCTCCAGCCCGCTGTATGTTGATTTGTGAGGCATGGCGGTGACATGTGGAATGTTTCATTAGCTGGCCCTGGGGGCATCATGCTGCCTGTGCCTGTGTATCGTCCCGCTCTTCTTCTTCTTTTTTTTTCCGCCCCTGCCTTCCCTCTTTCACCCGCTCATTCTTTCTGCTGTGTTATTTTGAGTTTGTTTGTGGACAGACCAGCTGCATGGGTGAAGGAGGTGGCCGCACGGTAGTCGTCTCCTCTCATGGCCTGCCGTCCCTCCAGCCCTGCTTCTTACTCTGTGGTGATCATCCCACTCAAGACCCGCCTCCACAGCCTGGACGCCCTCCGTTTCTACCTATGGGTGAGGTGACGTTTGTACATTTTGTGTAATAATGTTCTTCTTCTGTGGTTTCTGGGAGACAAGTGTCATCCATAACTGAATATTTAGCATTTCCATCCTTGCAGTGCCTGTAAAAGTGTCTCTAATTTAGTTTTAGGAGGAATTAAAGCCACACAATCTTTTATTTTCCTCATTCAAATGTGTGTTTTAGGTTATTTTGTACAAACTAGTGTCCTTTTTTGCTGGAAATATTTGGTTTGTTATTCAGACCAGTCAAAAATACTCTATAATTTAGAGTTTTAAACCCCTTAAAAATGATAAAATTGCTTTTTTTTAAATTAAAGATAGCCGTTATTAGAAAAATAAAAAAATTAAATTAAAAACCATAGTGTAAAAACAAAATGTAGCTAAATACAAAAAAAAGTCAACAGTATTTGGTTTAAACTTGGCATTAAATACATTTATTTAAACTGTTTTAATCCTTTAATTCCTATCATTTTGTTCTTTAGAAATCAGTTCCATTGTCATATTAATCAAATCCCAATGTATTTTATTGTTTTTCTTCCGATGTGTATTTGAAATTGAATATTTTCAGTTTACTAGGATACTTATGATCTGGTTCATGTGAAACAATGTCGATACGACCTTAGATGAACAACGCCTTGTGACATGTCACACCAGGTCATCACCTCATGAATCAGCCGCTCCTAAGACCACCTTGGTAACAGGAAGTGGAAGTAAAGTCATATGAAGGAGCTTGTTCTTCCTCTTTTATTCCTTTTGGCTTTAACTTGTGCCGTTCAGTTTGGATGTATAAAATAAATGGCGGTGGTTTTCCTATGGGTGTCACATTTCCGTTTGGGTCAGAACGGTGACTGTTTCCACTGCCAGGTCGGTGGGCCTGATAAGCTTTGCTGTGCCAACTGCATAACAGGTTTGCTATCCGACTTCTATTCAAATTAGGTCAAGAAAAATGAAGTAAAGTAAGGGAAACACCACAGTACATCCATTCTTTTACATTAATTTTACTTTACATTTAGATTTGAGTCAATAAATAAATCTGTCATCTGGTTGGTTATATAGAAGTGAGCAGACTGCAGTGTCTGAGCCACCTTTACATCACAGCACCTCTGTTCTGATTAAAGTCCCTCTCCGATCTGTGTTTAGCCAAAAAATTGTCAAATCTAGAACGAAATGTCTTCAGAGCGGCAGAGTTTCATTAGAAATTCGCCTCTGAGTTGTGGGTGGAATTGTTCGTGCCCCCTCTTCCCCTCACTGTTGCTGAGAGCTCTCTGTTTACATGCTTTGTTGCTAACTTAGAGCCCCTCACACCCCCAAAAAAAATGAAGAGAAGTATCGGAGCTATCCAGCCGTGCAGTTCTGAGCCAGCTTGGACGAGAAAAACAAAGACGTACACGGATCTATTTGTCTGCAGGTGGATGCATCAGAATGGAGCAGAGCAGGGAGCTTGTGGCCCCGCCCACCATATTTTCTATGTCACAAATACCTTCTTTTTCCAACGACAGTTTTTTTCATCTGCCCCTGACTCACAGCGATTTGAATAAAGAAAAACCCGGAAATGCAATCTTAAGCTTAATTTTCTTAATAAAGACTCATTTTGAGTCCTCACACCTGCCAATCAAAAACTTGGAAACACACACACAGTTGTTCAAAAGGGAAAACAAAGGACTCACCTTCAAAAGAATGTTTGAAACTAAACTGACCAACACATTTGGTGTATTTTTTTCATGTTTGAATGCACGGTGGTGTAGTGGTTTGCACTTTTGCTTCACAGAAGGAGGAGTTTGCATGTTCTCCTGGTGCACGTATGAGTTTTCCTTCCACAGTCCAAAAACCTGCTTCAGAGGTCAAATGCTGATTCTAAATTGTCTCTTAGGTGTGAATATGAGTGTGTGGGATTGCTGACCAGCAAACTGTCTGAAGTGCAGGCCGTTCTTTGCCCAACAGTGGCTGGGATAGGCTCCGGTAACCCCATGACCCCAAATGGGATTTAGCAGGTTTAGAAAATGGACAGGTGGACGTTTGGGTCAATGGAAAATTGCTTCCTTTTCAAACCAACCATTTGAGCTACTGCAACATTTGAAATCTCACTGTTGGTTTTAATTCAAGAATGAAATGTGGAGGCTTTGGTCCTGCTAGTCTACTCCCTGCAGCATTCACTCCTCTTTCCAGAGTGCTCTCCTTACTCATCCACTTCTCTTCTCTTTCATTAGTCTTTCCTATCATTAGGCTCCATCTGGGCTCTGTAGGAACAAGTACTAACATTTTTAAAAAAGCGTTTCGATTATTAATAGTATTTACAGTAATTTAGAATTAAATCTAGTTTCTAATCAAAATCTCAATTCAAGTTTTAAACCCATTTTATTTAAGGCTATGAAAATACTGTTGGAAAGCTTAGTCACCTTTACAACTCATCCATCCATTTTCTTTACCCGCTGAATTCCTTTCAGGGTTTCGGGGTTGCTGGAGCCTATCCCAGCTGGTGTCGGGTGAACAGGTCGCGTGTCTGTCATAGGCCCTATACGGAGAAGATTTTTCACTTGAAAGCATAATTTTAGAGATGAAACAGTGAAAATCGTCGCTCTGATGCATCCTCACAAAAGTTACTAAAAGTTACTGATATTTGGTCCTCATACTTAATGTATTTCTAATTATATTTTTTCATATTGTTTTCTACCTCCGTTTTATATTCTGTTTTATGTTCTAATGTGTAGTTTCTTCTTCTTCAAATCTGTTAAATCTGTGATTGTAAATGTTCATTAATATGCTCTGCGCCTTTCCTACATAAATATTTATTTATTTATACTTCTAACTTCCAGGATCCACTGAAGTCACTTTGATCTTATGAAAATTTGACAAATATGATGCATTCTTTTTTATTGAATTTTTGTTGGGTTTTTTGCTGTAAGAGTATAATTTACAATCAAATCTAGAAATATCACATCTCTCTAGCATTTGAGACAGCTGTTGGAACTCCTTTAAAAATCCTTGTCAAGATTAAACATATGCAGTTAGACTTACATATTGATCATACAACCACTGGCATGAAAAACGTGATTATATAAAATATCAGGTATTTCATCTTCTCAATGTCCTTTTGCAGATTAAAAAGTTAAAGGATTTAGAAAAGGAGAAGGACGCTCTCTGGTCTGGTCTGGAGATTTTGGAGAAGGCACGGCTCTGGTACTTGGACCGGCTCCAACAGAACAGGGCCCGGCAGAATTTGGAGTGCTGGAATGGGTCTGGCATGTCTCAAAGAGGTGAAGATGAGGTATGGCCGCTGGCTGGAGTTGTCCCATAGCAAAAAGCAGTACATTTGACGTTTATTTTATTAAATATACTTGAGTATAAGTATTTTAGTATCGCTAAGTATATTTGTAGTACACTTAAATACTTTTTGCTAAAAGTAGGTTTGCTGTGTTTGCATCAGTGACAGACTTTTGTATTGCTTTCACCGAAATTGTGTTGATTTTGCTAAAATAGTTTCAGTTTTTTTAATTAGACAAATAAAAAATGTTATTTAGATAGAGTATTTTATGTTTCTTTGTTTTATCTTAAGCATAGAAAGGCATTTCTCTTTTTATTTCACTTAAGTAAGTGAAGTAAGTATAGTTTGTATTTAAAATTCAGGGAAAGATACTGAATAGCCTTTTTTTTACTTTATTGTAAACGTTGGGTTCAGTACAAAAATATAAATTTATTAGCACACACAACCTATAAATAAAATAAAATAAAATAAAATATAAAAAAGTGCCTGCGGTAGGAATTAATAAATAAAAGTCTGTAATGAGTATGCAAGAATAGATTTGATAAAACATTACAGATTTAACATTTTTAATAATTTCTTGTTGGGAACGAAATTTCGGGATATTTTACAGCTTTTTCTTTTTTATTTAAAAAAATTAATCGATTCAGCATATAGTCTTACCTTCACCAGAAATGAAGACAATTTTGTATTAAAAAAAAAATCCAAAAATCAGTTGAGCCTATTGCTCTTGTATCGACTGTATGTAAAACGTCGACAAAACTTTAGAGCCGCTTTTTGCAACTGCAACTACTAAGTAATAAATATACATAATAAACAACAATAAACCAATTAGTTTTTTATTTTATTTTATTTTGGTCAAAAATCAAATTATTTGTAATTAAGGTTAATTTTTAAAAAAATCATTCGGAAAGTTTTCGTGGTTGGACACAATGTTTCTCATCGTAGACTTTAAGATGGAACAAACATCTGCTTCAGCGGAGATTCCGCCGTACAAATGTGCACCGGGTTGCAGCTGAAAGCAGAAATATCTTTAACGTTTACCTCTGTCGCTGTCCAGGCTCGCTCCTGCCTTCTCCGGTCCCGCATGCAGCGGGCAAACGGCCGCCTCGGCTCCGTCATGAGTGAACCCAACGTCACAAGCAACAGCAACCCCTGCGTTCCCGAGGCCGTAGCAGCCAGCGACCTCCGGTGGCGGAACACAGTATTGACCCAGGTCGAAAAATAAAACTGGATGTTTTTCTTTAAACTTATTATTTTCCACTCATAGAAAATACAAAAACCTTATATTTTCGAGTTCGTTTGATTTGTGACCATTAATTCAAATTAAACAATTATGTTTTATGATGCTGCTTTTTCTCTGACAGGAAGTGACGAATAAGAATCAACAGATCTCCTCACTGGAGCTGGAAAAGAACTCTCTCCTGGAAGAACTGCAGGCCTCCTGACTGTCCACGGAAACTCCTGTGTGCTGCGCTATATTTAATATTTTGTAAATATCTATTTATATCAACTCAAGGCATCGTTAACATCTTGAAGTCTTGTGATTTTTTTTCCCAACACGGTTCCTGATGATTGATCTTTACTACATGTGCATGCACCGAGTAACCGGTGAAAATTGATTTCGAAACTGAATGTGAAAAGAAGCAATCTCTTCACAAAATCCCACAAACATGCATCAGCTTAAGTCTACAACCTCATCCAAGGTTTCGTTGACCTTTGACCCAGGAAGAAACTGTCATCCTGAATCTAAAAAAAAAAAAAACCTTCTACAAATTGAATTGAACGGATTTCAATCAATCACTTCCTATCTCCTTAAGCATCATTAAGAAACTACTTGAGATTTAAAAATGTCTTTAAAGTTTATAGATTTTAAATGGTGTTAGTGTCGCGTTTTCTTGTTGCGCGCAGATTTTTTACCAGAATATTTTGAAAACGTAACCCATATCTACCTGGCTTAAGCTGAACAAAACAATACAGTGTATCATACTATTCAAACATATTAGGAATGGGGGCAGAGTTAACAAAAACCTCTGTTGTCATGGAAATCCCAAAATGTACTTTTGCCGATTCTTATGAAAACTATCAAGATCTGTTCCTCACCCTCAGGTGACCAAAAAATAAAGTGGTTGCTATGGTGATAAAACCGACAGAAAAGCGTCTGCGGGCCACACTGAACCGCTCCCAGTTTTCTTTTCCTTCCTTTGTCATTTTTTGCTGCAGTTTTTTGATCCAAATGTTTCTGACGTTAAACTTTTTTTTTTTTACATGATTTTTGAATTTTTCTGCTATTGGTTTGAGCTTAAACAAACACCTACTAAACGAAGAAGTAAAATCTTGTATTTTTGCACAAGTGAAAGGCTGCTGCTGTTAAACAATTCACAGTTGTGTTACACAAAACCTGTAGCCTGTTTTTCAGCCATGAACGGTGTTTTGATGTCAATCTGCATCAGTGTTTGTCTGCAGAGGAGAATGGAACTACCGGGTCCTTCCCTTTCCGCCTGCATGTGGGCTTTTTGTCTGGACAAGCCGCTGCAGTCTCTCCCGGTGGTCCCTCAATGATCTTACTGCGACTGATAAACCTTATCTCCGACTGTCATTGTGCGTGTTTGCAGGAATTTTCTCTCCTGCGCACCCCTAATGTGCACACACTAGAAAGGGAGCTTGTTTTGTTGTTACACATAAAAAATGTGTCTTATTTAGTTGCACAGGGCGTTGTATGACCTAGTGGATGATCTTCCCCCATTTGACAAAAGATGGTAAATGGAATAGCTTTATAAAGTTTAAAATACGTTTATTTTGTCATTTTTTCATTTTATTTTAGTAAAGCTGGGGGCTTTTTACACAACAAAACCTTCAGAAGTACTATTGTAGTGAAGAAGACTCAATATTCTTGAGAGTTTAAGTTTAATTTGTTTTCATTTTGTTAATTTTTTCATCTGAAAACGGAAATTGGAAAACTAATTGTAACTTTGTTTTGAACTCCACATAACCTATGAAGCAGAAGACACACTTGTTGCTAGAAATGTTTAGCTAAAACAAATATTTTAAATTCAATGATCAGTATCATGTTTGACACACTTAATTCTGAGAACTTCATTTTGTTATCCAAATTTTCCTTCAAAACCTTCAGTGAATTGTTTGTTTTCAAACTTATGTCATGTATAAGGCGCACAGAATTATAAGACACATTAAGTGAGGCAAGAGTCAGAAAGAACATCAGACTTCATCAACAGAGTTCACAGTAACGCTTGAACTTGTTTGTAACATGCTACATTTTAGCCACGTCAGAAACGTTAGCCACATTGGCGAATAGATAGTACTAACTCTCAAACTTGTTAGTAGCATTTTAAAAAAGCAGACTGATACTACAAAAACAAATGTGACTGTGATTTAGCAAACTCCTAACCCTAAAAAAAACTAACAAAAAAAAATAGTTCAACACCGCTACATGTTAGCCATGTTAGCGTACTTAAATTACCTGTTACTCCCAACTTTGTTTGCAATGTGAAAAAAAACAGACTGATTTGCTAAAACAAGCATTACTGTGAAGATACTAAGTCCCAACCTCTATAGTAACACGTAGAAAAAAATCCAGTTTGATACTGCTACATGTTAGCCATGTTAGCGTATTCACAATATATTCACAAATTCCCAACCTTGTTTGCAACACGGAAAAAAACAGACAAATACCAATAAAACAAACCATATATGCTAATTCCCACTTTATTAGTATGTCTTAAAAAAATAGACTTATACCACTAAAACAAACGTTGCTGTGACTACACTAACTCCCGACCTTGTTAGTAACAAGTAAAAAAACAGTCCGACCCCACATCATGTTAGCCACGTTGGCGTATCTAATATAACGTCCAAATTTGTTTGGAACTCGTAAAAAAGTTTTTTGACAGAGCGCCGTGTACCTATGAAAATTGCTTCAACATCAATAGCACAACTACAACCACTCAATATATAAGTATTATAATGCAGACTGTTGATTTTTTAAAAAGAAATCGAGGCTTTTAAAATCTACCTCACTCCAGTGACACACCGCATACGGTCCAGCTCCAGAGCGGTCTAGCTACAGTCGATAACTCACACTGACTACAGTTTGCCTGCGGCTCTTCTGCAAGCAGGCTCTGCTGCAAACTTCGCAGACCTCTGAACTCATCTAGGTTCCCTCAAGAAACCACCATTTAAATATGACATCATAGTAAACAAACCCTCATCCCGCTGTGATTTTGGAGTATATTCTCCACACTTCTTTCTCTGCGTGACTCGTCTTCATACAATGGATTTAGAAAGGTAGGCATACGTTTCTTAACTTTCTAATCTGGGTATGAATGTCCATATTAAACAAACTCACCATCAACTCCAACGGCCTGCTATATCTAAGCCCAGGCTCTGTCCTTTTTGTCGTTATCCTTATCAAAAGAATTGGTTGTATGATAAAGGACAGGATAGTTCTGGATCTCTGTGATCAGCCTCTCGTCCCCCATGGTGTTATATGGCTGAAATTACGTTCTACCACACACTTTGAGACTCCCATGTCAGCAGAAATGACGTAATGTTTACAACACGGTGAAAACAGTGAGTACAGCGAAAAATAGGCTTTGTTTTGAAAAAGGCTCCAACTTCACAATAAAGTGCTACGTTTCAGCTCTGGCGTCCAGAAAAAATTTAAAGTCAACAAAATGGACATGGAGCGTCGCAGAGGCCAGACCGCAGAGGCCGGACCGGACTGGAAGCAGTGTGAGTGCCTCTCGCACTCTTCATGTTACATAAAGCCTCCACCGTCCACACCGCAGCCACACCGGAGCCAGACCGCATGCGGTTAGAGCCTGGGGTTATAGTGCCAATAAAACAGTAACTAGGTCCATAATTCCCTGTATTTCATCAGCATTCCACTAGGGGCATTAGAGGGGCTTTTCCTGCTCATCTCAAAATGGCTGCCTCCATGAAATCTCAAAAATTCTTTTGGTGGGAAAAGGTTTTGAGAAATTTTCTCAAGTTTATGGTGAGAATAACTTAATTAATGCGTTAAAATAGATATATAGATATATAGATATATAATTTTTCATTTATTTCATTGATGTTTAGGGCTTTACATGATTAACAAGTTTGGCTTTGATTATGAAAATAAAAGAGAATATTTGAAATCCTAGTAATGGCCAAGCTTAAGGCACATATTTTCAATAAAGTGAAGCAATTCTTGCAAGAACTCTGCAGGAACCTGATTAAAATCAATCTCTTTGCATCAGGAAAGAAAAACATCCCATAATGGCTTTTCCATTTAAGTAGCGTCATGCTTTTTGTCGTCAGAGTGCCACTCAACCATCAAGCCCGGGGTACCAGCACTTGGCTAATTATTGGGTCTAATTCCCAAACATTAGTGGAGGGATTGTCATGCTCTCATGGCTGTCAAAGCCACTCTTCCGTTATGAAACGGTTCACTTCAGCTGCACCCTGCTGGTATCTCCAAACTCGCTTTAATTTTCACACAAACTTATTTTTTAGCTTGTGGTTTGAGTCTTCTGGAGGTGTTGCAGAGCACGCCATGGAAGGGTTTGTTTCATCTTATGGGGATTGAGGGCTCCCTGATGAAATGCATTCCTTTAGCTGTTGGGAAAGAAAAACTTCCCGAAGGTACGGAGATTCTACAGATGCTGTTTGATGAGCACTTAGGTACCTTCAAAAAAAAGTGAACAAAAACAATTTTGCACGTACAGTTTCTGCAGGTTTGAAAGTTTGGTTTTAAAGCTTTGATCGTGGTTGAATCAAAATAAGGTTTACTTCAAAGCCATCGTTTTACATAAAATTCTGGAGTTTTGCATTTAGATGCTCAATTAATTCTTTCAAATTTGTTGACAGATTGCATTGCAAGTTTTTGGATAAAAAAAATGATATAACCATGCAGAAATGGGTTTGAATGTCAGAAAAAAATGGAAGAAAAAGATGGCTTTGATAGACATTGAAGTAAATTTAAGAGGCACATCCATAGGCGTAGTCAGCTTGTTTTATTTTTTACATTATGTTTAAAAGTGGTTTTGTTCTTCACTGCAAAATTAGCATGTTTTTTCAGGTATTGTTATATTGATATTTTAATTTTATTGTGAAGCAAAGAAAAAACATTTTAGTGTAAATAATGAATTAAATCAGGGTTAAAATCTATTTTTTATTTCAGCGTTTAGATGTCATAAAAACAGTAGAAAAATAAATAGATCTGATTGTTTTTAAAAGCAAGTTCACTGAAAAAAAAAGCTTGAATTTTGCTTGTTTTTCACTGATCAAATTTACAGATTTTGCGCCATTCCTTTTCAAAAGTGACTTTTTACGGCCAAAAGTTCACTTACGTATGAAATAAATGTTCTGTTTCAGGAGCAAAAAAAGAATAGAAAACATGAAAAAAAAAATTTAATTAAAAAAGGACTTAAAAACGCACAGTTTTTAAATAATAGATTAGAAACATAAAGAAAAATATTTTGTCCATCTGGTGTCAAACCAACTTGTTGCTTTTTTTTTTTTTTGAGTTTTACGATTTTAAACCACTATAATACAAAATTGTGGTTTTATTTAAAGTTTTCTTTTTACCTTCTGTTGATCTTTTTAATAACTGGATTAGGACATAAAAGAAGCGTTTAAGCCTCGCTGCTGTCGCTGAAGCTGGTTTTGGTTTCTCCATCACTGCTGCAGTCCGTCCCGCGCGGCGGCGCGCGCGCTTCCCCGCGCGGCATCTGCCTCGCGGAGGCGTTCAGCTCCAGCAGAGCCTGCAGACGCTTGATGTAGTCTATGGCCGCGCGCAGCGTCTCCACTTTACTGAGCCGTTTGTCCTCGAACTCCTGCGGCAGGTGCTCCCGGAGGCGCGCGTAACCCTCGTTTACGCAGCGCACCCGATGGCGCTCGCGCTCGTTCCTCTTTTGGATGAACGCGGGCTCGAAGGAGTAATCGTGGACGCCGAACGGGCCGCGGAAGGGCAGGCAGGAGAGGCGTCCACAGGGCAGCCTCTGGCCGTGGATGGGGTCGAAGTACGCCGCGTCTAGGTCGAAGAGCGCCAGAGGAGGCACGAAGGGAATATGCTCCACGAACTTCTTACTAAAGGACATCTCTCTAAAAATTCAAATGATTCAGAAACGGTATAAGAGAATTCAACCAAAAGACCAGTTTGTGTGTCATTTAATCTGTCAACTCACCTTGTTGGTCATCTCGTGCAGAACTTGGATCTTTTGCATCCCCACGGTGCCTGATGAGATTATTTTGGCTGTGGAGGCTGAGAACCTGAATAGAGTGGGTGTTTCTGGGGCGGAGATGCGGGCATCCCACTTTATTTCCCAGATATCAACACTTCCCTCCATCCGGCGACTCTTATTTTGTAAAATATGAATCTTTACAATCTTTATTTGTATTGGTATTTATTGGTATGTCCCTATCAATGCACCTTTGCATTTACAACCTGTTGTTTTTGTTTGCATATTTCTTTATTAAAACTCAATTTTATTTGTATTGTTATTGATTCACAATTAAAATTTACACAATTTTTGTTTTACTTCTTATAGTATCCCTATTATTATGTGATGCTCTTTTGAGTGTTTGAAAAGAGAAAATAGGAATGTACTTTCCGTCAAACACCTTTACAGGTGACCCTTGACCTTTAAAGCTATTGGTTAAAGTATTTCTTTTATCAAATTTATATCAAAACTTGAAATAAAATAATTCAATTGTTATTATTTGAGGATGCTTTGTGTTTGAGACTTCCAGCTCATTCTTTTTTTTAAATAAAGTTTTATGTTGTATCTTTTGTATAAAACATGTTTTCAGGATGCAGCATTGCATGGACAAACGAATCTAAACTACATGATCACATGACAGAAGGTTTTTTCAGTTGCTTTGTGGTTGTTTGTTTTGTTACTTGCAATGATCAAAACTAGAGATATTCCATCAATACATGATGGAAACAATCTGCTGTCTGTTTTGAAGGTACGACAGTTGAAAAGAAGAATACAAACTTTTTGTTCTCCAACAGGATGTTAATCATAATAAAATAACAATAACAGAAAATACATGTTATTCATTGAGGGTTCATAAAAAATAGTCATAAACATACAACGAGTAAATAAATAAAAAAGATAGGTGACTATTAATTGTCCCTGTAGGTGTGGATGTGAATGTGTGATTGTGGACCTGTGACAGACTGGTGACCTTCAGGGTGTATCCTGCCTTTGCCCACAAGTGACCGGGTTAGGCTCCAGCACCCCCGTGACCCCAAAAGGGACAAAGTGGGTTTAGAAGAAGATGGATGGATGGATGGATGGATGGATGGATGGATGGATGGATGGATGGATGGATGGATGGATGGTGTGTTTTCATTTTAAGTGTTCTCATGTGTTGCACTGGTTCTAGACAAACTTTACTCTCCTTGAAACCTCAAGACAATGTGAAGTTTCTTTTTTTTTTTGTTTACATTTTGTTGACAAAACATCAAATTAAAAAACAAAATGTAGTTTTCCAACCACCAAACAGGCTAGAAACTTGGGTGTAGTCATGGACCTACATTTTGATAAACACATAAAGGCAGTTGCAAAATCATCTAAAAAAAATATGAAAAGGATTAACGATCTGATGTCTAAGTCAGACCTGGAAAAACTAGTTCATGTGTTCATCTTTAGTTAACTTGACTACTGTAACTGTTTTTACAGGACTACCAAAAAAATCAATCAGGAAACTGCAGCTTATTTAGAACTCAGCTGCCTGTTTTCTCATAGGAACCAAAAAAGTAGATCACATCAGTCCAGTTCTGAGGTCTTTACCCGTCTGCCAGAGGACAGACTTTAAAGTTCTGTTGCTGGTTTATGTAGCTTTGAATGGTTTTTCACCAAAATACGTGACTGACCTCCTGACCCAGTATGTCCCAGCCAGACCTCTCCGGTCTTTTGTCAGTTTCTAGAATCAAACCAAATATGGAGAAGCTGCATTCAGCTTCTATGCTCCACAGATCTAGAGCAGACTTCCAGAAAGCCTAAGAAAGGTGTGTCTGCAGGCCCAGAGGCCCAACAACGCTCTCTGGACAGCATTCTCAGGACTGAGGGTTTTTGAGACAGCGCCTCCTCTCTCCAGGATGAAGTTTGTTTTATTTTCTGCAGACCACACAGGGTGTGTGGCACATGTGAGTGGTAAGAGTATAAAAAATGTATCGAAGCGCTGCAAAAACAAACAACTTGGTCATTTATCATATGAAATTTTAAAATATAAAAAGTGAATTACCAATAATTTTCCGTTTTTACAGAAACAAAACATTGACGTCTTTATGTAGCTTAGCGCCAGGTCTTACCAGGACCTTCTGGCAGGGGTAATGTACTTTGGTACAACGCCGCACTGGCAGGCAGCAGCAAAGAGACGGGGATCCCTCCGCCGCCTGCTCGGGCGTTTTTCTTTTTCTTTCATCATTCTCTTATTAACACCTCTCTCTTTTTTGCCACTACTTTCGGGTCCGTTGCATTGTTTAGGCAATTGTTGCATTGCTGGTGTCTCCTGGCCAAAAAAAAAAAAAAAAAACTGCTGTAAACATCTTTTTTTTCCAAGATAATTTTCCTTCCATGGGATCAATAAAATTCAAAAAGTTTATTCTATTGTCCTTTAATAAATGAGTCGCAATGCGCAGGCACACTCAGTTGAATCAATGCCTGTGACCCCGTGATGTAGTTTTGACAGTTTGTTACCAAGAGAAATCCGTATTCAAGACAAGCAAGTCAAAACAAAGACAAATCGTATTCAAAACAGACACGTCAAACGTAAAACTAAATGTTGTATTCATATTTTTCTGAAAAAGTTGTGCACAACTTTGTCTTTATGAATACATGTCTTTTTGACAGCTATCTTACCCCATACATCTGCCAGTACATTCGCCATTCACCGGCAGCGGCAATGTCTAAGGGTACTACTGTACCCCCTCCTTTTTAAATTAAATTGCATTTTTTTCATTTCAAACTTCTTTTTTATTGTGATAAAGGTATTCATGCAAACATGTATGTTATAATTTGCAGGGATGGGCAACTCCAGGCCTCAAGGGCCACATTCCTGCATGCTTTCCAACATACCATGCTCTGGCATGTTCTAATTGGCTGGACACACCTGAACAAGGTAATCAGTCATGACTAGGGCTTGGATATCTGGAAATCATGCAGACACTGCCGCCCTCGAGGCCTGGAGTTGCCCATCCCTGGTGTTGTATTTTTAAAAATGCAACTTGAAAAAATCAGAGAAAAATATATTTGAAGACTTCTTTTGAGAGGAAAATAATAATCAAAATGCCACAACCCCACGTTCTATACAAAAAAGATTTGATAATATGTTTTTTATTTTAACCATTTGGACTAAAACTGACCTCAGATCTGTCGACTGTTTTGTACGCATACGTGCTTCTACGCATGCGCAGTAGGACGGTAGTTCTGTCATGGCTCCGTTCAGGAAGGCTGTGGCTTGTGTTTCTGCTCTTTTACGGGAATTTATCAGCGTCTCACAACACAGTCGGGTTTTCCTTTGTGTTTGGATGATTTCACAGCCTCATAACCCTAAGTAAACACGTTTTTTGTATGCGTGTGGCGGTTTGTAGCGTCGTAAGTTAGTAGTGCTAGAATTAGCATGAATCAAGCTTCGTACTTTAAAGGGAGCTGTTTTATACAAAATGATGATAAAACGTCGTTTTAGTGTCTGTAACTGTTTCTCTTTGAACCTTCCGGAAAGTTTCGTTACTTTTGTGGTCGGTCCTATTTTCCACGCGGAATAATATGAAGCAGCAGTTGGTGAATTCAGGTCAGACCTCTGTGTTTTTGTTGTGTATTTGAGAAATAATTAACGATTCTTCCTTTAAATTGATGCGTCGTATTGACAGAAGGTTTATCTTTTTTTGGGGTTGAAAAACAGGATGAACGACATGAATCTGAGTCCTGTAGGCATGGACCAGCTGAGTGTGCCCTCAGTGAGCGCCGGACACCTGGGGCTGCCTACTTCACCCACTCACAACACTATCCCTGCGCCAGGTATGAAGGACACGACCCATGCAAACCATAAAATCACATAATTCAGTTATAATGAAAATAGATGTTTCAGTTTTATCCGGTTTCTATAGTTTGGCTCTTTCCTGAAAAACTATGATCACAAAGAAAGTCAAGAGAATACTAATTATACATATTATAATGCAGTTTAAATTAAAAAAAAATTAATCATCCCTTAATTTATTTAGGAACAAATAAAAAAGTTTTTCAAAATAAAATGAAAAAGTCAAAGCTTTGTAAAAAGGCATTTTATATTAGTGGAAAAACACAACAGCTCATTTGTTTTGATGGAAACTTATAGCTACATGTTAAAAAATTCTAAGTACTGCTATCTTAAACTTCAATTTGTTTATTTGAGTTAAACATGTTACTTTAAAATATATTTAAGATAAACTTTAAGAAAAACTTTTGTTTCTATGACAAAATTCCCTCCTGCTTCCCAACTACTAAAAAACGATGTAGTGTGAACTAAATTTTACAAAGACTAATTGCAAATTCATCGTGTTCTAATGATAAAGACTTAAAAATAGATTATTTTTACAGGAGAAATCGTTCAAACACAAGGCATTGTGGTCTATATTTGCCAATCTAGTGAGCATCGACGCACACTGTTTTTTTGCACAGATTTTTGGGAAATTTTGAGGGCACTGGATTTTGTAATTGCAGATTTGAACAGCTCTACAAAATATGTAATTCACTAAGAATTGAATAGTGAAAGCATTCAGACAAAACCTATAGCTTCCTGCTGTTTAAGTGAATGAATAAAACTTTATAAACAACTTAACAACACCATCAGCGTGCCAAAACACATTACAGCAATAGGATAGTTAAAAAATTAAATTTAGACCAAAAAAAAAACCCCAACAGTATTAAATTACAAAAGCCAGTAAAATATATAAAAATTAATTCAAAAGAGTCAAAGAATCAAACCTATGAATTTATATTTGGACCTTTTAAACTCTAAAACTTGATATTTTCTTGATTTAAAAAAAACTGTCCAGAAATCATATTTTTAAACTCAAAAAGGTTTAATAATTTAGATTTGTCGTCTGCTTTTGATTCCCAACGATTTGAACAAAGAAATACTCAGAAATTTAGTTTTTGACTTTTTTTTTTTTACATGATGTCCTCCATCATTAAAAAAATACACAGGGAACATGTTAAAAACACAATTTTCGTTGGTGTGGGTCTTTATATGAGTGAAAAACCTTTTGCTTTATGACACAGTTAAAATACACTCAACAATGCACTGGTCCTTGTTGATGGTCGTCATCATCTTTGGGGGGACAGTTTTTTTTTTTTTTTTCATGTTTGTGAATTGTTTTTCTTCAGGCATGCCAGTGGCCATCCCAAGTTTGGGACCTTCCCTCGGTTCCCTCCCCTCTGCTCTGTCCCTGATGCTCCCTATGGGTCCTCTGAGCGACAGGGGGGTGATGTGCGGCCTCCCAGAGAGGAATTACTCCCTGCCGCCGCCTCCGTACCCCCATCTGGAAAGCAGCTACTTTCGCCACATACTTCCAGGTGCAATTTCATTTATAGAAATGAAGAAGAATTGAAAATGTTATCTTAAAAAAAAAAACCTTTAAGTTAACTTTTAATTTTCCCATCAGGCATTCTGTCCTACCTCGCCGATCGCCCGCCCCCTCAATACATCCACCCCAGCAGCTTGAACATGGACGGGACTCTGTCGGTGTCCAGCAACAATCCTTCCGGGCTGGATCCGTACAGCGGTCCCGGAGGTCCTCTGGAGCAGGGCTTGGTGCCCATGGACTCACGACAGGTCCCTGGACAGGCAGACCTCCACCAAACCGGCTCCCACGAGCTGGACTCCACCGGGTTGTCCATGGAATCGCGAGTCAGCAGCCCCATATCTCCTGATCGGATGGGAGAGGAACTGGCATCCATGGATGGCGTTGGTGTGGTGTCTGACAGCCAGCAGCAGCTCGGAGGGGGGCGGCAGGCCCAGCCTCACGAGGGCCTGACGGGGCTGGACTCATCTGCTGGGGTGATGCCCCTCCACGGATCCGCCGTACTGGAACTCCCCGTGGTGATGGAGCCGGATCACATGGGTGGGAGGGTCGGCGGCTCTGCTGGTGGAGGAGCGGGAGGACTCGGAGAGCAGCTCCACACTAACGGGGAAATGAACTCGAGCGTTGTGAGCGTGGTGCTCACCAGCTCCATGGCCAGCCAGAGCCAGCTGGAGCCCGTGTCTCTCCACGGACACCCGGGGATGGGCCTGGAGGCGGTGAACGTGTCCCCCATAACCGCAGAGGTCTCTCTGGGGCCAGAAAACAACCTAGTGCTGGTCAACTCCACCCTGCAGCTTGAAGACTCCACTCCCAACAAGGAGAACATGGCCCCCGCATACAACGTCTGTGAGTTTGTGACGCCAGTGGGGTGAAATTCCCCTTTGCTGAGCTGTTTGGATGGTTTGTTTCGTTAAACAGATGTTTAAAATACTCTGACCAGTGTTGGGTAAGTTACTTCTAAAAAGTAACTGATTACTTTGCTTAGTTACTGGATCAAAATTGAAATTAAATTACTTTACTCATTACCTATTTCAAAAAGTAATTCACTACTTGTTACTTTACTTTTTTTTCCACTCATACAAATTCTCAAAAGAACATCTTTGCACAAACAAGATCCTCTTGTCTTTCATTTTAACAGGGCTATTTTAATAGAGATTTTAAATCTCAATATGACGTATCTAGTTAAATAAAGGTAAATAAATAAAACTAAAATAAAAAAAAACTACATTTTTAAAGCAATAACCTTGTTTAAGGTATAAACATGGTAATCTGGCTTCATTAGAATTCAGCCTACAGTGTGAAAAATGACACAAAATAAGTTACTGTTACAATATATGTGGTCTATGCTATTAAATGCCTCCATGGCTGAATTTATGTATTCCATTAGAATGAGTTGCACCAGTCTCTTCCTCTCTATGTCTGTCCTCTGTGCACAGTTCTGCGCTGTTGCAAGTCTACCGAACAATGTACCTCACATCCCAGCGGAGTGCATTTAGAGCAAACTCATGTTGACCTCTAGTCACATGCAGCTTAGACAGAAAAATAAACTAAGACATAATGAATTAATATAGAAAAAAACGGTTTCGAGTCCCAGGAAGGAGCCGGCTCTCGTCTTTTACACCAAAGATCGGCTTTAGAGTCGATGCATTTTTAACAGACACATCAGTGCCAGTGCAAGTCTCTCTTTTTTTGTCTCATCTTTGAGCCAATTTGCAAAGCAATTTGAGTGAAAAAATGAGTGCATGTCTGTACTTTGACCGATCCCCAACTCTGCGCGTACATGCGTGTGCGTATGTGCCAGTTACTCTGTTTTGTTTTAAATTAATCTCCGTTTCGTTTCATTTAACCCCGAATACTGACTCTGACATATCGAGCACAGTCTGTTCTACCTTCAAATGTGGCTGTTTATTTGACCAAAAACCAGGACAAGTTCAAATGTAAGTGGTTCAAATTTAAAGAAAAGAAAATGACACAATCTCTCAGGCGTTATCAGTAAATTTTAGTTGTATGACTAGGAGCAGTAGGGAGCTCTCTTATTCATGCAGTTATTTCCTAATCAGTGCTGGTTTCAGTCAATGCTATCCCATCTGTTGGAACTAAGAGTGGATGAAAACAATTTTGTTCATCAAAATCTAAACCAGTCTTCAATCTTTTTGGAAAAAAAAGGTTTTTGTTAGTTTTTAAATAAGAATTCAATTTATTAAAGAAGGTTCCACTTTTGTTTGGTTAAAAATTAAACCTCATGTGTAAAAAAGGTTTTGATAACCAAGTAAAGTCGGTTATCAAATGGAAAATGACCCATATTTGCTCACATTTTGTTATTTGGAAATCAAATGAAGATTAGAAGTTGTGACGTTCTGTTTCGCTTTAGTTGCAAATTTGAAATTAAAGTTCCACTCCAATCATTTTTTGGTCTCTTGCACAGCATTGTCATGGTTTTTAGTCCTGATTATGCAGTTTTTAGCCAAAATCCCCTTACTTTTGTTGTTTTCTTGGACATAGTTTCTACCAAGTTTCAGATGTTCTTTAGAAATCCATGAGTTGTAGGAGCAACCCCACCCCCACTTCTTTTCACCCACAACTGGGAGTTCTCTGTTTACATGCTCTCCCGCTCCTTACAGCTCCTGACAACCCCAACCTAAGATTACCGGTGCAACAAAAATGGCGAGCAATATTGGAGCTACCCGGTCGTTGAGGTTTGTGTCCGATGTCGTATCGGACGGAAAAAAAGACGTAGATGGATTTAGATGTCTGCAAATAGATCAGAATGGAGTACAGGAGGGAGCTTGCCGCCTGCCCAGCGTATTTTCTAGGTCATAACAATATTCGTCATTAAACTGTATTTTTTTCTTCTGCTCCCGATTCACAACGATTCAACGAACAAATACTCAGAAATGTATTTTTAAGCTTAACTTTATTTATACATGTCCTCCACCATCAGAAGAATGCCACAAGAACATGTCAGAAACATCAAAAACACTGTTTTTATTGGAGTGGGTCTTTAACAGACCAAATGGCACAAATCATTTGTTGTCTTCCTTTAACTTTCCTTTGTTTTTTTTTTCCTTTTCATCAGGGTGCACGCTGTGCGAACGCTCCTACACGTCGGACTGTCCCGAGCACGGCCCCGTCACCTTCATCCCTGACGCGCCCATTCAGAGCAGAGCTCGCCTCTCCCTGCCCCGGTCTCTGTGCCTGCGCATTTCAGTGACTGACGAACCCCTCGGTACGAGAACTCCATATTTGGGTTTCTTTGTCTTACTACATTCTTGGATGACTATCAGTAACGTACTAGATGGTGATCCTACTTTGTATTTTTTATAACTGAAAGGCTGATTGTAGGATGTTTCTTCCATACTGTGTTCAAAGCTACCTCTTTATTTTGTTTTTAGTGTAAACAAATATCATTTTGATTCTTAGGAGTTTTTGCTCGCAACATCATTCACCCAAGAACTTGCTTTGGACCGTTGGTGGGCCAGCACTGCACCAACGCAGATCTCTCTGATTGGCCAGAGAAAGACACGCCTCAAATTTGGAAGGTTTGTGTTGTTAAACTTTCAGTGACACTATTGATGTAGAATCAAGTCAAGTTAAACAGAATCTCTTCTTATTGTTTTGTCTCTTAGATGTACCACAACAATGTTTTGGAGTTTTGCATTGTAACCACAGATGAGAACCAATGCAACTGGATGATATTTGTCCGCAGGGCTCGGTAGGAAACAATGTGTTCGATTTTCCTTCTCAAAACATCGGAAAAACGCGGGGTGACACGCTAAAACTTATTACAAACAACTTCATTGTTTTAGAACTCATGAAGAGCAGAACCTGGTGGCGTATCCTGCAAACGGCAAACTCTTCTTCTGCACAACCACAGAGATCCATCCAGACCAGGAGCTGCGTTTCTACTACAGCCGGGACTACTGCAGGCTGATGGGTGAGAGGAAAAATGAATGATTTTGTAGGTTTGCCTGCTTCAAAAATCGACAATCTCTCATCTTAATGGTAGGTTCATTTAAACACTGCAATGAAAAAAAATCATAATGAAAATCAAGAAATAGACTTTAAAGAATTGATGTACATTTATTTACATTTAATTGAGAGAAATAACTATTTGATCCCCCAGTAATCATTAAGAGTTCTGGTTGACACAGCTATGTACACACTAGGGGCGCACGAAATAATTTATAATCTGTCGCACCCTAATATTAACATTTAAGTTAGCAAGTTTAGCCCATAGTGTTCACAAGCAGGGAGGGGCTTTTTCTACTTTATACCAGCACATACTTACAGTTGGAGAAGGCTTGGTGCAAGATGTCAAAGCGGTGCAAATAACGCGATTTGACCACCTTTCGATTCATTGCTAACGTCCTTGGAATGGCGGATATGGACTACCATCATGTCAGGAGAGTGGCCTTGGTTTATTTTTTATTTGAAACACAAACGCAGACGTCGTCAGGCTGGTTGACGTCTCTGGATTCACCAAGTAAACCAAACCACTACCAAAGACAAGTCCCTGATTGGTCAAAGTAAAACCTGGTTTAACTGGCAACATGGGTTCGATGACGTTTTGCACACAGAGCCTGAAAATTGTCGTAAAAACTTGCGTAGCTACGTTTGAACATGAAAGCCCGATATGCATGTTTACAAAGAATTTTCATTGGAAGTGGCCGCTTGAATGCACGTTGCTGAGGGCGATGTAAACGTAGCTTTAGACACTCGTAGCCAGCATGTCACCTGAATTGGAGACTGTCTGAACTAATCACCTATAGAAAAGTCACCTGTCTGTAGAATCAGTCAGTCAGACTCCCAAATCTCCATCGTGGGGAAGAATAAAGAGCTTTCAATGGATTTAAAGACGCACTCCAATGAAGTTCTCATAATAGGGGATCTATATAAAATAATTTACAATTAAAACCGCGTTTCTGAGAATTTCTCAATTCAAATTGTGTTGGATCAGAAACCGGATGCTAGTAAAAGCTGGGGCTACTACTGGGGTAACTACTCACCGGGCATGCCAGAGTCTCTCTTACCACCCGGCTCCTGCGCCCCATTGCGTGCGTTCATTTTCCTCGTTTGAGCTGGCCTCTGACTCAGTACCGTGCGGCTGGGTTGATCCAATATTGCTCTACGTTATTTTTGCGCTGCTAATGCTAACTTGGGGCTATAAGCCCACATGTTAGCACGCAGACAGAACTCTCAGCTGCGGGGAATCCCATCCACAAACCAGATTTGTAGATCTAATGAGCTGCTACTGGGCATAAAATATGACTTAAAAATCCACAAAGGCTTTTTGATTTTGTCTAGTTGAAAAGAAGAAAATATGTTGAGGTGGGACTTTGAGGGAGAAGGTTGTAGATCTGCACAAGACCTGAATCTATAAAACCATGAGCAAGAAGCATGACCATCCGTCCGTCTATATTGGGGTTTCCATGATCATGATTTGGAGAGTGATTGGAAGAAGATACTATGGTCAGATGAGACAAAAATTAAGCTCTTTGGTATCAACTCAACCCGTCCTGCTTGGAGGGAGAGAAATGCTGCCTATGACCCCAAGAACACCATCCCCACTGTCAGGCATTGAGGTGGAAACATTTTTTTCTACTTTGCTTCTTTTTTGCTACTTTACTTCCCAAGTAGCAGCACAGGGATACTTAACCGTGTGGACGGAGCCATGCACTGAGTGAGAGACTCCTTCCCTCCACCAGGAGGCTTAGAATGGGTCATGTTTGAGGCTTCCAACATCATAATGACCCAAAACATACAGCCAAGGAATGGCTGAAGCGGATCAAGTTCATGAAGTGATCCAGCCAGTCTCTGGACCTCAATCCTATACGAAAACGTATGAACAGAGCTGAAGCTCAGTTACCAAGCAACAGCCACCAAATCTGAAGGATTTAGAAATCGTTTGTAAAGAAGAGCGGAAAAAAATTCCTCCTGATATGCGCAGAAAGCTGCTCATAAACTGTAAGAAACGCCTGACCTCTGTGCTTGCTCTTTTCTAAGTCTTTCTAGCAAGAGGGTTTAAAAACATATTTCTCTCAATGAAATCCAACTACATTTAAATAAATGTAATCTCTTTCTCTTCAAATGAACATACCATTACAATGACTGACAGTCAATTTCTTTTTAAGTGGGCAAACCTACAAACTCAGTATCAAATGCTTAATTCCTCCACTGTAGCACTTGTACTGGACATGCGCTGTGTAGTTCTGAGCATGAAATGGTCCTTTTTTTTTTTTCCCAGGTGTTCCTCTGGCGCCTGAGGGTCAAATATGTCAGTGTGGTAAAGAGTGCTCGTCCTTTTCTGAGCTCAAAGCTCACCTTAGTAGCCATAATAGTAACAACAGCCATAATCAGCCTCCACACGGCCACAGCCCGACTCAGCACGATCATCCTCAGCAGCAGCAGCTTCCACCATCCCAGCAGGAGCAACAGCAGCCGCAACACCTTCACCAGGAAGAGAAGCTTCCCAACGGAAGCTCCAGCTCCTCCTCCTCCCCCTGGCCCTGTAACAGTCACGCTACGGGACAGCTGAACGGCGGCAGAGGCAGCGGGAGCGGCAATAGTCGAAACTCTAATAACGCCACCAGGGCAAAAGGCCCGGGACACATGCGGGAAAAGAAGTTCAAGTGCAGCATGTGTTCGCGCGCCTTTATTACCTCCACCAAGCTCAATATGCACTTCATGGGACATGTGGGAATGAAGCCTCACAAGTGTGAATACTGCAGTAAGGCCTTCAGCGACCCCAGCAACCTCAGGATGCACCTCAAAATCCATACAGGTGTGTGACCTCTGTTAACCCCTTCATAGCGTATCTCACACATCATTTACCAGGAATCCCATTCATTTAGCATCACCTTGAACAGTAAAAACACAGAAGAACATTTTTTTATATAATTGAAAATCACTTCAGTCTGGAAGGGGTTAATACCAGATTCAAGAAATATAAAATCTTCCTAGTTGTTGGTTTGCGTCTCATTGAGGGAGATTTCATAGTAAAAATTCTAAGTAATATATTTAGAATTAAAAGTACATGTAGTCAGGAAAAGGTTTTTCTTCCCTAAGAAAAAAAAAATATAAAGTAAGTAAAGATGAATGTAAAGTTTATTCAGATCAATACCCGATATAGCCATTTGTGGCAACAAAGTCCATGAGTGACCTGCGGGGGGCGCTCACATTGTGGGTGAGGTCAACTTTGTCGCTCACAGTCTGGTTTTTTGAGATTCTTTAAGTATTTTTTATTCCACCTTTTATAGAAGTGTATTGCATTCAATTGAAAAAAGAAGACGACCCTTTTGCAAATGAATGCAATATGTTTTAATCTTTATGCTTCCATAAAGTGACTAGTGATAAGCAATAGAATAATTAGGCTACTTTAAAGTTGTTTTTTGTCAAAAATGTCATGCATAGAAAACATGCATATTTTGAAAAATGTACAACTTTTTGCCTTATTGTGTGTGTTCTTACAGATCAGTGTGTTGTAGTTGTGAGTCTTAGTCATTTCAAAGAGTAACAATGACATGGAGCAACAAGTGAGTGAATGTTTGTGTTGGCTGAGATCAATGTGAGCAAATACTAGAAATTACCAGCACACCTGAACGCAGCAATAGCGAGCTCTCAATGAAAGCGCATAAGGGCGGAAATTCCATGCAGCCTCTGAATGCACCTCCTGCTGCGGTGAATGTGAAGTATTACATCTGCGCGATTAAGTCAGAATGAAATGTTTTAACCAACTCTGGGATGGATGTTTGTGGTGGCCAAGTGGGGAGGGAAGGCAGACGCCTAAAAGTCACGGTTGTGAGTTAGAGCCCCTTGTCAGACATGATGAACGACGTCTCACCTGCCAAAGCGGCTAGTGGAATAGTTTCTCTACCCGCCAAATTGAAGTTTAACCCGTATTTGGCAGGTGGGCGGGTGTTAATTTATTGCGGATTTCATACAAGGGTTTAACAAACATCTTAATTCCTAAGCCCTCAAGGGCTGGCCTCACTCCCCCTTCTGCCCCTGCCACCCTGATCAGACCTGCATATGACAAAAAAAACAAATAACATCACTTTTTTCAAAATGTCAGATTTATTGCTGCTTTTATTTCTACATCATTTGTAAAAGAATCGACAAAAAGACATTTTCAGATTTCCCTGGCAAGAGAGGTTTTTGAATAGTCACGCCCACCTTCCTAATTTGTTCACATCGTGTGTCGTATTGTTTTTGTCCGCTTGAACTAACAATTAATATATTACATTTTCATAATATTCTGTTAAAAAAATGTCAGAGGAGCAGGGAAACATAACTAATGCCGTTGAAAATCTACACACTTTCAAACCAACATTTCTTCCCAATGATGCTCAAGGTGTTTGGAGGCAAAAGATCCAAATCCCTGGAAGAAGTTTAGATTTTTTTAAATGCAGTGTGAAAATTGAAGATAGTGGCCTCTTCCAAAGGTCATAAGGTCAACAAAACTTGGAATGTGGTTGTAGACTTAACCTGTGTGTGCAATTTCTAGCAGATGGCTTGAACCAAAGTTTTCTTTCCATGGAAATATGAAAATTGCCAAATTTCACACTTTGCTACAAAATATCCGCCAAGCCTAATGGGTTCTGTGGTCATCCCATTCTAATCTCAAAACTTCCTTTGGATCTCACCTTCTCCATTGTAAATTATTGACAAGCAGGTGTCTGATGGGACTGCTGTGAGACATAGTTAAAAAAGAAAAAGCAAACAGACCTTATTTGGGCCCATGTGACTCAAAACTAAACTTCCAATTAATGCTGGTCATTTTGAATACACCTGTTGTTATTTTTCTATCTTACAGGTCAGAAAAATTACAGGTGTACAGTTTGTGAGAAGCTGTTCACGCAGAAATCTCACGTGACTTCACACATGCTCATCCACACCGGTGCAGAAAAGCTCAAATGTGACCTCTGCGACCGGGCCTTCATCAGGAAGCAAGACCTGAAGCAGCACATGTTCTCCCACACTCAGTATGTAGAGATTCTGCCGAAAGGACCCGATTGGTCCTTTTCTGTCATCCCCGTGAACTTTCTTCTTTGTCCTTACAGTGAGCGGCAGATTCAGTGCCCCAAGTGCAACAAAAACTTCCTAAAAACCAACCACTTAAAGAAGCACATGAACTCCCATGAGGGCCGCAGAGACTTCGTCTGTGAGAAGTGCCACAAAGCTTTCCTCACCAAATACCACCTCACGCGCCACCTCAAGATCTGCAAAGGCCCCAAAGCTGAGAAAACGCCCCGAAAGGAGAAGGAGCTGGTGGAAGAAGAGCCGGAAAAGGACTGCAGAGCGGCGAGAAAAGCAGCAGAAAGACTGATGGACGCGGAGAACGATGAAGACTGTGGTTTAGATGTGGGAGGATACCACTCTGAAAAGTCTCTGTCATCACCTCATTGAAGATGTTGTATTTATTACACTCTGTACCTCACATATTTGCCAAAATATTCCTTCTGCACATTATTACTACATTATCTGACAAAATAACTGCTACATTAAACATTTATTTTTGTTACCATGCATTTGCTGCTATAGTAATTCGTGCATCGGGGAACGAGTTTGTACGTTTTTATGTATTTGTTTAAAGCTCTTTTTTCACTGTTAATGCCGATTTTGTTGAATGGAAATCTTGAAAATGATTTGTACTTTTTTCTTCTTGAACTTGATGACATCATAGATGTGTGGTGGTGATTGAAGAATAAAGTTAAACCTTTAAATTCAGTGTAAGTGTTAAAACTCTAGTAAATACTGTTTTTGTATTTATAATGCTTAGTTTTTTAATATTACTCTTAGACTTTTTTTAATATGGTTTTTGTCCCTGGAACATCTCGTTAAATGTACGTTCCACAATTTCTTATTCACACTACTCACAATAAGTTAGAGATCTTGTAAAACTGGATGTTGTGAACACTTTTTCGGGATAGGATAAGTAATTTTGCTGGGGTTGAAAGCAAAAATATTCTACAAAAAAAGCTTTTCAATGAGGCATTAATATTAATATTCTGTGGGTTTAAAAAGCTGTCATTCCAAGTTCATCATTCAAATAGCCGTGAACGTGTAGCCTAACGGATGCCTCAGCACAGCATTGAGTTTGTAGTAGGCAGTAAGATGCTGCATGTGAACGTGCATGTGTCATCAGACTAGCATCAAGACACAGAACTACTGTCAGAGCTTGTGACAGACTCTGGAGTGGAGCTCCGCAAATCACAGACTGCAACAATGACCAGTACCGAGGACCTCTGCGCTCAGACTTGCCGCACAGCTGCAGGTCAGTTTACCAGATGTGAGAGGTACTAGAGTTTTCAGACAAGCCATTCACAACCGACTCCCCTGCTTTGACGACCGTTGCACGCCACTGACACCAAAACGTGAACGTCTGCAGTGGGCACGAGACCATGTGACCTGGACAATGCAGCAATGGTCTACTGTCCTGTTCACCGATGAGTGTCGGGCCACCTTGCACAGAAATGATGGTTGTCACCGTTGCTGGAGAAGGTGAGGTGAGGTGAGACGCCAAGGTTAACATGGTGCATGGGGTTTATTTTGACGGAGCAGGTGCAAAAGTCTGGGCAGGCATTATCAGTCAGTGCAAAACTGATTTGATCATTTCAGATGCCCAAGTCACCGCACGCTCTTACCTCAGAGACACCATAGAACCATTGTCATTCCTCCAACTATCTGTTCATGGATGATTACCCTCCACCACATGATGCCAGAATTGACTTCAATAAGTGGGAGTTCCTCATATGGTATGAACAGAAATGACCCCTGACCTGAACCCTATAGAGCATGTCTGGGACCAGCGGAAGCAGAGACTGGATGATCGTACCCCGCCCCCAAGAGACCTGTCAGAACTGTATAGCACTGTGGAAGAGAAGAATGCCTCAGAACAACATCAGGAGGCTAGTGAGGAGCATGAGACGTTACTACCAAGCTGTCATTGTGACAAATGGAGGAAATAACCTGCAATTGACATGGCTATTTAGGACTGTTTATTATTGTCTTAATTTTTGGAGTGATAAATATTGGAAATTTGGAGTGATAAAACAGTGTTTCTTCTCATTCATTGTTTGTAATATCAAAGAAAACTTTAACGTATTTAAATAAAAAAATCAGACCAACTGGGAAATACGGTCATGTAAACAACAACATTCTTAACTTATTGCGAGTTATGTATTTAAAAGATGGATATCATTTTTTAAAAGTAGAATAATTGCACTGCTTGACTCGTGTTGTTTGTTCAGAACACGTTTTAAGAAAGTTTTTACGATAATAGAGGCAGTTACAGGCCAATCTTGACGGGACATTGTGTAAAGTTATTTAGGAAAATTCCCCATTTTTATAACTCGGATCTTATAGCAACTAAAGCTTTTTTATACAAAAATAATATTTTTACTTGTCAAGCGGCGGATATTTCGTAGCGGAAGTACGTAAAATAACTTCCGGGTACCAGAAACAAACGATGTAGCAGTGTCGGTGTCATTCACTTCAACGAGGTATCTATTTCCTAAAGTTTTGAATGAAATGTGGGTGTTAAAAATCATATGTGCAGTTAGTAAATTGTTGTTATTTGTTTTTATTTGCTCATAGGGCATAAACCAAGCGGAAAAACTTTATTAGGGTTAGCATTAGCTTACTTACTTTAGCTCTCAGCTCTCAGCTCGGCTAAAGGGACAAGTTTGGTGTACACTGTTCTGGGTTCCCAACAAAGAAACAAAATATATTTTACTTTTTTTTTTGTCTTTTTAGGGACTATATGAATTTTTTGGTTTATTTCTGATTGCATTTGAGCCACCTTTACCAGCCGTGATCTGAAACCATGTTGACCCCGCCAAAGGAGGGGGCTCCCTCTATGATCGATAAAGCGCTGAGGTTGAGAAGAGAGGAGCAGGCGCGACAGGTCGCCCTGGCCTGGGCCGTCCTCAACATCTCCTTAGCTGGGATGATCTACACTGAAATGTAAGTGGTGGTATAGTAGTAGTATGGGCTATTTATCCATACTTGTTATTTTATGACTTCTTTTTCTTTTACTTGTTTCTCTCATTGTGACTTCTTCACTTTCATACCAGGTCTGGGAAGCTGCTGAGCCGATACTACAACATCACCTACTGGCCCATCTGGTACATCGGTGAGGTTTTACTCACTGCAGTGGGTTTGTTCAAATTGTAAATTTGCATTTCTTCAAAACCCAGACTGTAAGCACATCACAGCAGGAAAGGGTGTTATCTGTAACATGCTCCATCAGTCCGACTTTTGTTCTAAGATCTATTTTGTTTAGTGACAATACACAGTTTTCACATTTTTGAAACCTTAGATGAATTTCCTGCAGTCAGTGGAGCCAATAGTGAAGCTATAACTTTAAAACTGGTCCAAGACAAAAGTCAGACTAGTGATCTCCATCCCTTTTTAGGCCACAGATCTTTTCAATGTCAGACGTTTTCACGGACCGGCCTGTACAAGGCTAAAGTGATTGTCCAATTTTTTATTTTTTTACCTCCCGTTTCCTAAACTTTTGAGGATAAAGCTAATCTTCATCCTCTGTAAAATAGCTGCAGCAGATTTCAACTTTATTTCTATTCTAGATTTCATGTAGAAACTATTAAATAATGACAAAGATTTACCCGTTACCCATAACTGTCAAAGAGGAAGCTGAAAAATCAGATGCCAACTTACACCTCGTCTGAATTTCAAAGTACGACAGGTAAAAAAGAAAAACGGTCACTGAAACTGGTATAGTCTAAATATAATAGTAAACACGAATTCACCATTTGAGCAACTTTATTAGCAGCATCCTCATAAAATTAGACAATACTATACATTATTTTTGCAGTGTGTGGGAACAGCTGTCACAATAAATCCATATTTGGATTAAAGACTCCTGGTTTCGGTCTGATAAATGAAGCTTTCTTTTATTTTAAAGTTGAATTCTGCTCTATTTATTCACTTTTCTGATGAAAATGAAACTTTCCAAATACATTTTCCTTTTTGGTTAACTTTGCTAGCCTTAGCAGTCAAATCAGCCGTTTTAAGAAAGTAGCAGATGGATTTTTGACACGTTTCAAAGTGACTTGACACACGTCAAAAATAAGTCTAATGTGGTGGGGATAGTCTAGTTGTTTTTCAAAATAAAACTTCTTAGAATCAGATTACAAATAAAGCGGAATAATTGTATGTTATGTTTTTTTCTCCTCTTCAACCTGGTGCCGGTCCAGGGGTTGGGGACCACTGCTGCAGACCATCCTGTTGAGGAACCTGCTGTAGAGTTCTCAGAAGCCTCAGTTAAATAAAGTCTACGTCTTTTAAACGAACGAAGGTTAAACTTTTATTGAGAAATTATGAATTTTCTCATGAAAACCATAAAAAAACCTTTTTGGACAAAAATGGCAAGAAACTAGATTCAAAGTAAACATATCCTGTATTTAGACAAGTCAGAATCCAATTTTTCAAAGTGAAGTTTGATTTGATTTATAGGTTTTCTCCAAACCAGCCCTAATTTACTGTCTGATCCATCTATAATATTGAAAATGTAGTTGCACATACATCCAAAATTGTTTACCTAATTAAACATTTTTTATCCTCTTCTGCAGAATTGGTGCTAGCCTCTCTCTTTAGTCTCAATGCTCTTTTTGACTTCTGGAAGTATTTCAAATACACAATGGCTCCATCCACCATTGCTGTTACCCCGGAGCAGCATCGCCTTTTGGGACTGAGAAACACAAGTGAGCGTAACTATTTTTATTTATTTTGCCTTTGTAGAATTGATGTTTAGTTCTTTATCCCAAAGCAAGAGTCGAATCAAAGAGTTCTTTCTTGTTGCAGTTGTCCGAGCTTCTCCGCCCCAAAAGCCAGAAAAGAAGGAAGCCCCTGTTCCAGCTCAGTCGTCCCCCCTGCAGGGCCAGAGCGTCCTGAGCTTCAGTCCCTCTCGGACTCCTTCAAGCAGCCCCAAATTCTCTCCCAGCTGTGTCGCAGGATACAGCCCGTCTCTCAGTAGCCCTTCCACACCCAGTAATGCAGGAAATCCCTTTGCTTCTCCAGGAGCTTTTGGGAAGGTTAGTCCAAAACTAGAATGAAGTCAAATTAAAGCAGCGAGTAGCTGTATGCAAATTCATCCATAGCAACCAAAAGATTTTTTGGGCTCTGGGAGTCACAAATGTTATTTGTAGAAAAATCTGTAAAAGTACATTTTTGTATTTCCTTGGCAACTGAGATTTTTTGTTAACCACACCCACATTCCTAATATAGTTATACTGTATGTTATATCATTTCAATAAGCTCGAGCCTCCAATTCATGTTTTAAATTTTGACAATGATCCGGTAAAAAATGTCTGAGCAACAGGAGAACCTCACTTTTGTGAGCTCACCATCATGACGCTCAAAATCTAGAGACTTTAGATTTTTTTTTTAGTTTTCCCCGATGATGCTCAAGGAGTTTGACTGGCAAAGGTGGAAAACCCTGACAGGAGTTTAAATTTGTAGAAGGTACTATAGGGGATTTTTAAAAAATTGTTTTTCCATCATGTCTTTGAAGGTGCTGAGCTACAGCGCGTCCTCTGGCTCTTCTCCTTTCCCTAAAAGTGTTGGGTCGGCAGAAGGTTCTAGCTTGAGGGCTCGGTATCGCACGTCTCCTTCTGTATTTAACTCCCCTGGAAGCAAAGAGGATTACATGGAGGATCTGAAAAGTTTGGAGAGGTTTCTGCGCACAGAGGAGGAGAAGAGCCACCGCAGCCAGCTCGGTCAGAACCTGGAGGGAATTCTTCTGCTCCGAAGCCTTTGTTTTTTTTACTCGTTTTGTTTACAAAAATGTTACATTTCATCTATGGCAAAATTTAATGTGCAGGGAGTCCGGAGTCTGTGTCTCCGAATCACAGTCCAACTTTCTGGAACTACAACCGTTCAGTGGGAGATTATGCCCAGAGTTTAAGGAAATTCCTTTACCAGCCGGCGTGCCGCTCTCAAGCGCCGTCGGCCCACAAGGACGACACAGATCTGGGGTCCAAACAGGCTGCGGAGGAGGTCTGTATGCTAGTAGTTTCTCATTTTGGGTTAAAAAAAATGTAGAAACTTTCACACTCAAGCTATTAGGCCTGCAGGGTATGAGAAAAATCTGCATATCTGTGTTTGAAACTGCAATGATGGTATGATGATGGTATGCGATAAATGGATAAATACCAAAACAAAAATACGAATACATTTTCATTTCACTGTGACAGTTTTATTTAAGTAATTTATGGTTTTAGAGTCACAGTTTGGATCGTTTAAAGGTTTTAGAGTCACAGTTTGGATCGTTTAAAGGTTTTAGAGTCACAGTTTGGATCGTTTAAAGGTTTTAGAGTCACAGTTTGGATCGTTTAAAGGTTTTAGAGTCACAGTTTGGATCGTTTAAAGGTTTTAGAGTCACAGTTTGGATCGTTTAAAGGTTTTAGAGTCACAGTTTGGATCGTTTAAAGGTTTTAGAGTCACAGTTTGGATCGTTTAAAGGTTTTAGAGTCACAGTTTGGATCGTTTAAAGGTTTTAGAGTCACAGTATGGATCGTTTAAAGGTTTTAGAGTCACAGTTTGGATCGTTTAAAGGTTTTAGAGTCACAGTTTGGATCGTTTAAAGGTTTTAGAGTCACAGTTTGGATCGTTTAAAGGTTTTAGAGTCACAGTTTGGATCGTTTAAATGTTTTAGAGTCACAGTTTGGATCGTTTAAAGGTTTTAGAGTCACAGTTTGGATCGTTTAAAGGTTTTAGAGTCACAGTTAGGATTGTTTAAAGGTTTTAGAGTCACAGTTAGGATTGTTTAAAGGTTTTAGAGTCACAGTTAGGAATGTTTAGAGGTTTTAGAGTCACATTGTTTTACAACATATGTTTTTTCTAAAATATATTGAATGTACTTCAAAACGCAAACACACACTTTTATTACATAAAAATGTGCTCATTGAGGCTTATTCATAAAAACAAAACACTAATGAAATCTTTGATCTCTTGAAATTCCTAGACAAAAAATACCAAATATGTTCATATAAACATAAGTGACAGCCATGTTGTGCCATGTTGTGTCTCTTGACCTGGGAGAGGGAAGACTGCTGCTCCTGCAACCCGGTCCAGGATGAGCAGAAGAAGATGGATGGATAATGGATGGATGGTAAACTTCTCTTTTGTGCAGGTGTGGGCCAGAATCACCACAAGTCGTGCAGTAGTGGACCGCATCGACAGCTGGACAGCCAAGCTCCGAAATGTGAGCACTTGTAGCTTTTTGACATCATTAAAAATTTGCAAAACGTTGATTTTACTAGAGCAACCAAACAAAATTGATCAGAGTAAGAAATTTTTTAAAACTTTTTTCATCTTTAGTGGATCAGTGACACCATCTTGGACCCTCTAGTGAAAGAAATGGACTCTGTCAACAGCCAGTTGAGGCGGATGGGCTGTCCAGAGTTGCAGATAGGAGGTAAAACAACCTGACAGGAATAATGAAAGGATTTAAACGAAAGAGCAGGAACCCACCAACAAAAATTTTCTTTTAAAGTCAGTGTTTTCATATTAGGGCTGTCAATGTTAAAGCACACGATTCTTTTTTTAAAATTAACACGTTAATATTTATTATTGCAGATTAATTACACGTCAGAACCTGACCATCTTCTGTTTTGTGTTGCATTGTTTAGGCTTCCATGGCGTGCGTTAATGCACACTTCATCGAGAAATATCCTGCTTATTGCTTATAACATTAAGAAAAACTGGCTAAAAACTGCACAATCATAATTAAAAGACTACTGGGAACGATTTTATAAAAGAAAAAATATACAGTTGGCTTTAAACTAATCTTGAGTTGAGCCCGTACTGTCGGCTTTAGGTTCGGTTGTACATCTATTCAAATTTGTTTCCTCTTCGCTTCACTAGAGGCCAGTATAAGCAGCCTGAAACAGGCAGCAGTGATGAAGGCCTCCTCCATCCCAACTCTGACCTCCATCGTCCAATACTTGGACATTACCCCCAACCAAGAATATCTAGTGGACCGGATAAAGGGTGAGTTCAACAATAAATCATCTGAATTCTTGAAAATGATGGCTAAAAAACATAGTGCTTCTATGTAGTATTAGAATTTAAATACATATTTTAAAAAAATAATTTGATACAAATTTTTGTGTGTCAGAGTTGGCTCACAGCGGTTGCATGAGTTCCTTTCGCTGGAATGGAGGCGGTGACCTGAAGAACAGGAAGTGGGATACAGACCTCCCCACCGACTGTGCTGTGAGTCCACACTTCTGCCTAAGAACTCTTTATTTGTGAAAACATTTCACTCTTTGGCAGACTTCCATCTGAAGCGAAGGTTGAAGGGAATCCGGGTTTAAATGCCTTGCCCAGGGACACAATAACTGGATTTGAACCCAGATTGCTTTGTCTGTTTGCTGCAATCAAACAGAGAGTAATAAGAGTAATAGGCTTAGAGCGACCTGAGAGCAGAGGAAAACAGCAAAACGGTAATTCCAGTATTAGTGGTTGGAAAAGAAGGAATTTAGGGCAGACTGCAGCCAGGACTGAGAGGGGATTTTTACTGTATTTGTAAAAAATAAAGGGGCTGCACAGTGGTGTAGTGGTGAGTACTCTCACCTCATAGCAAGAAGGCCCTGATTCAAATCCAAGGTGGGACCTTTCTGTGTGCAGTTTGCATGTTTTACTTGTGGGGCTTTTCTCCAGGCACACCGGTTTCCTACCGCAGTCCAAAAACGTGCTTCATTTTTTTCTCTAGTTTTTTTCTCATAAGTTCTCCAAATCCTAACAGTACCTGGGAAAGGCCCCAGCAACCCTGTGAATTGGGTTTGGAAGTTGGATGGATGAAAAATACAGTTTAAAATTAAATCCAGAATTTTAAGATTTTATTTAAAATTTTAAATTATCTTTTTTTTTTCTCCAAGACTTGATTGCTTGAAAGAAAAAAAGAAATTTGCTTTAAATGACAATAAAGATATTCGATTGCATTGAAAAACTGAAAAACAGATTTGTTGTGTTTTGTCGTTTTGTCATTGTTTTTTGTGTCAATCTTATTTGCAATAGCAAAAACAAAATTTAAAGCTAAAAAAAAATGTGTTTTGCATTCTTAGATCCTAATGCATGTCTTCTGCACCTACCTGGACTCCAGACTGCCCCCACATCCCAAATACCCCGACGGGAAAACTTTTACTTCGCAGCACTTCAGTCACACTCCGGACAAGCCTGGTGAGCCTCGCTGTTCAAAATTTAAAAAACTTTTCAGAAATTATGCGTTTTATCCCAACATTGTTTACATCTAAAAACATAAACTGATCTATTAGTAGAGCTGGGCGATATGGCCAAAAAAATATTTTCACACCAAATTTGTCTTTCGATATTAATAGACTTTTTTTCCTCCCTCCTTTTTTTCCAAATAAAATATATTCAACAAAAACAATTTAATTTTAACATCTCCTTTGGAAATATGCTCAAACACAAAGTTCAACTAAATATAAGCTGTAAAAATGTTGGTAGATTAAGCAGATGTTTTGTGAGCTAGCTAGCTTAACAGCTAGCTAAAGCATCTTATAAAGAGAAGCATTTCTTGTTCGTTTCAGGTGTTGAAACAAATTGGTTGTACTCCCACGTTTGTCAGCTACAACCTTCAAACAGATTTTGCTGCATGTGATTTGATGCTCCAAGTTTGAAGTCACAACACCACTGGTCAACATTTCATTTTTGACTCACCAGCCAAGTTAGCCAGTGGATGAAAAAAATCTTCTGGCCAGGCATGTTTTTTACCAGACAAATTTTTACATTATTTTACAAAGAAAAACGATAGGTGTTATTTAAAAAAAAGTTATATTGAATGAAGAGAGAGAACGTCACAACATAACAAAAACACAAGATAAAAACAAATGTTTCAAGTGATTCTGATTTCTAATCAGTCTTTGTTCTCTGATTTTGGCATTTTCATCCAGTCTATGAAGTGTTTTATTTTCTATCACAAATGAGTTGTTTTTTCTCTTTAGCACACAAGTGTCCCAGGGACCTGGGATATAGAGAATGTAAATAAAATTTTTTTAAGAAAATGAAATGGCATAAAAATCATTTATAAAAAGTATGAGCACATTTTAATGTCATCTAACTGTAAACTCAAATTAAAGCATGCTGAGAAGACAAGGACATATTTACTAGAGCAGTGGTCACCAACCACTGGGCTGCATACCGGTGCCGGTCCATGGAACAATTGCCACCGGCTGCTCGACATGTGTTTCTTATTGAGTATCAATAATAGATTTGTTGGTCACATTTTGGTAATGTATTTCAGTTTTTCTTTTAAATGAGATGACCTTATAATAGTAAAATAAACTCCTGACTCAACACTAAATTAAGAGGCCTTAATGATTATGTTTTTTTGTTTGTATGTTTATGTTTTTGATCAGTCCTCTAAAACACACACGTCAGATGACTGTTAATTATTAAGTTTAAGGCAGAATTTCTTATTGAAGTATATTGTTCTTTTGGTATTGCAACCACCCCCACCCCCCCAGAGGGGGCCAGAGTAAAAATCCTCATGAGTTGACCGGTCCACAGCCACTGGAAGTTTGAGGACCACTGCACTAAAGAACTGCAGATTGACAGAAAATGCACTTTTTTCCCCCTAAATCTGGCCCTAGGAAATTTATTTTTATATGAAATCATAACAAAAACAGCTAAACAAAAACCGTAAAAACACAGTGCCATCATGGGGGGAGCTTTTTCAGCTCAACACTGGCTCTGTAATGTTAGATACCGCTAATAAAGTTTCATTCAAAGTGGATTCACGTCCATTTTTGTATTTAGAAAATACAGTTTTTATGAATGACCCATGAATTACGTTGTTTGCCACGTCTTAAAGTCATCTCCGTGAAAATATTCTCTGACCACTCAGCGGGGGTGGGGGGCGCTTTACGTGTTGCGTGTGCTTGTAAATATTGCAAGTTTTTTTTTTTTTTCTCGGCCTGGCGGAAGAAGCTCCTCTGCTTGCTGCCGCTTTCCTGTCTGCTCCTTTCGAGAGACGGACTGACTTTACTCAGAATAACGTAATCCTAACAAAGCAGAGAGCTGGGAAAATAAAATCTCAGTTTTCCCAAATATAAATTGTCTAAAACAACAAATTTGAATTAATCGATTAATCGCCCAGCCCTATCTATTAGAGATGTTCTGCTCGAGTGGGCAGCTCGACTTTGTATCAATCTTTCAAATGGAAGTGTCACTGGTGACCATTTGCTTTGCATTGCATGTGATCACATGACTTACCAAATTTAGATTCATTGCATCACTCGCACATTGCAGACCATTTGCACCTAATTTTTTTAAGCCAGATGCTTCCCGACATTGAGCTCTTTCAACACAACTGATACATATGGCCTCAGTGGTTTGGAAAGCTTTGGTTTCACCGTTATTTAACTGAAAAAAAAGTTTTTATTTTCAGGAAAATGTGGTTTGTATCTGGAAGTATGCCAAATAAATGGATGTGTTGCTGGATCTGAGTTGTATTAGTAGAGGAAATGTGCTTCTTGTAGATGTTACCAAGGAGAATGCCTTCTGCATCCATCAAAGCAGCACCACTCCTCCACACTACCAGCTCATATATCAGGGAAACATCTACAGTCTTCCAAAGGTGACAGAAAATCCTCTTTTGCCTCGATTGACATCTTCCTAAAAAAAGTTCCAGCTCCTTTTTTAATATTTTTATATAACTTTCTTGTTGCAAGTTTCTTATTAATCTACAACTGTACAATATAATGTCCGTTTCAGGGCAGGAATAACCTGTTTCACACGATCCTCATGTTCCTCTATGTCATTAAGACCAAAGAATCAGGAATGTTGGGGTAAGTTCTTGTAAATTCATTTTTTTAAAAAAAGAGTCTGAAATTCTGAAGAATTTTTCTTTGCTTGTATCCTCTTTAGGAGGGTAAATTTGGGCCTGTCTGGTGTGAATATCCTGTGGATATTTGAAGAGTGATGCTTCTTCATGTAAGATCAGCCTTCAAGTGTTTGGTTCTTCAAAACAAGAGTCAGCGATTCTTTAAGAACTGCTGTTTCTGAGGCCCATCGGGAAAAGGGCTTATATTTGAAAGTATAAACTGCATGTTTTTAAGGATGCACAGATCTGTCTACATGCCAACAGCTTCATTAACATTTTATTCTTTCATGTCACAGCCCTTCTGATACAACCCTTTATTTCGTACTTAATGGAATGTACCAGCATGGCAGCCTTTTAAAGTAGATACCTAAGATGTGTCTGATCAGTTGCTAAGAGCTCAGATCCATCAGCTTGAATGTAAACACAAAACAACATGCAACTTCTTTGCTGCAGCAACTTCTTGAAGCTTTTTTGTAAAAATTAAATGTCTACAACAATTAAAGCCTCGATCTTTGCCTAAATCAACCTGGATGAAAATAGTTTTGAGAAATTTAGTGTTTTTTAATTCAAACTGTTACAAAACTTAAAATAATTCTGTTCAAGTGAAGATGTAGAGCGCATTACTGTTTTTTTATGTATTTTTTAAATGCTCTTTTTTTTTTTTTTTTTTTTTGCTTTTATAAAAAATAAAGAAGATAATTTAATGTGTGCTTGTTGGCTACAACGGACACTGGAAAAGTTCTGGACAGTCTAGATTTCTGAATGTTTGGAAAGATGTGGAAATAAAATCTTAAAAAGTGTGAAAATGTTGCCTCTTTTCTATTAAGTAGGTTACATTACCAAAGCCATCCGCTAGGTGTCAGTGCTGCTCTGTTCTATGGTTTGACCTTACTTGTGTACCCTTTAATGATGAACCACCATTGACGCAACATTTTATAGAGCAAAATTTAAAGCTCTATATCTATATCTATATATATAGATATATAAAATATATATATCTATATATATATATCTATATATATATAGATATATATATAGATATATATATATACAGAGAGAGAGATATAAGGAGATAGATATATCTATCTATCTATAGATATAGCTATATCTATAGATATAGATAGATATATAGATATATATATATATATATCTATATATAACAACTTTCTGTGTGTTTATTGTATTTTGCATAAATAAAATGATACGATTTTCTAAAATATTTTTTGGCATTTCAGACTTTCAGGCTTATTTGAAATGTCATTATGTAGCATTAAATTATGGCTTTTTATAAATTTTGGGCTCCTGACAACTGACCATAATCAACCAAATTAATTATTTTAGTCGTATAATGAAATGTAATGTAAAAAAATAGCATGTCACGTACAATTTAAATAGATTAATTTTCGACAATATATTTTTATGTAATCGTTGCGGTTTTTACTCACGACAAATGCAGTTAAATCTTAATTTTGTTACCGAATTTTTTTTTTTTACCCTTCATTTACCTAAACGCTGTTACTAGCAAACAGTTGCCCCATTCGGAGTCGTTTTTCCTCTCTCATATTAACTACAAAGCCCACAATGCATCGGGGCGCTTTCGCTACATCAGTTCACATCCGCTCGGCTTTATCAGTGCTGGAAAAAGGACTTTGAGAAACTGCGGCGATGTCAGTCCAGGTTGTGGCAGCGAAAATGGCAGAGGTCGAACTCAAAGACGTTCCCACCGGCAAAGACTTGCCGGCCGGATCCCCGATGACACCGACATCCGAGGACAAGTCGCTGGCTAAAATCGACTCGTTCGCGGCGGGTTCCTCTGCCGCTGCGTCCCTCACCGTAGAGTCCTCCGCGAAAGCCGGCGACAGCAGCCCGGGCTTACTCACCCCGAACGCCGTTAAGCTTCCCCAGGCATCGGCTATGAAGCGTACCGACCCGCAGCAGAACGGAGGGGAGGCTTTTGTCAACCGTGACGGCACAGTTGCCGAAGCTCCACGAATGAAAAAGGTCAGTGGGACGACATTTTCCCCCCGTTTCCCCCCCTACGGTGACTGTGGTACAGGCTGGCCGTTTTTGGACCACCACCGCGGGCTCAGCTGGGGAGAAGCTGACATTGTGTGACGATGCTAGCAAGCTAGCAGAGCTGATTCCGCGTGCCGGTTAAAGCTCTTAATTATGGGCATCCGCGCCACCAACACCGCAGAGGGGGGAATTGAACCCGAAAACCTCGTTTTACTCTGCATGTCTGCTCCGTTTAGGGCTATTTGAGAGGATCTAGCAGAATCTAAGTGTTCTCTTTAAGTTTGACTGAAACTAGTCTAAAAGAAAATAAAGGCCACTCTCACTTTTATCTGTCTGACATGCCCCCCTTAAAGCTAATAAATGCTCTAAAAATCATATAGAAACTACACAAGTGCTAACGTATTTGACATTTAGCACCAAAAGGAAATGGGTTTCTGCCCCCCAGCAGCAAGAAAATAAGTTACATGATGTGAACACAAAGCTACAGAACTCCACATTTGTGTTGTCAGTACTGAAGCCCTTATTATTAAACTGATACTTAAAGTGTTTATGGTCTAAGTCAAAGTGTACCCCTCACACACACACACTCACGTGTGCGCTTTAAAGGCTGGCCACAGCTGAGTCAGTGTCAGACCCACATGAGTATTCCCTCTGTGACTCAGGGCTCTCCAGACCAGATCTCTACTTACCAGGGTCTGACTCTGTCTGGAAAACACCTAGATGTGGTTCTGGACCTGCTCACGGCTTTGATTTAAAAAACAAAAAAACAAACAAAGTGCTTTCACAGGATCAAGATCAAAGCAGAAATGGTGATAGTGTTGTGTTTTTAACATGTTCTTGTGACGTTTTCCTTCTGATGGAGGACATATGTCCTGAAAATTAAGCTTAGAATAACATTTATTAGTATTTCTTTAGTCAAATTGTGGTGAATCCCATTTTTATCAAAATGCTATTTTATAAAAATCGTATTTGTGACACAGGAAATACGCTGGGAGGGCCACAAGCTCCCTGCAGATGCATCCATTTGCAGACAAACAGATGGTTGCTTTTCCTCGTCTGAGCTGGCATCTGGATCAGAACTGTACGGCTGGATAGCTAAAATATTGCACATAACTTTTGATGCACCGCTAATGTTAGGTTGGGAGGAAGCTAGCGAGAGAGCATGTGAACAGAGAGCTCTCAGCAATGGGAAGTGGGTGGGTTTGCTCCTTGCCAACTCCAAGGCAATTTCTGATCAACTTCTGCCGCTCTGCAGAAACCCTGTTCTAGAAAACGACACAGGTTTTTTCATTTTGACTAAATCATTTTGGCATAATCATAAATAAAAGACCTCTGGGAACACTTTTGCTAAAGGTTAAAAGATGATCGGAGTGGAACTTCAGTGACTTTTTTTAGAGGAAAGAATGCTTTCAAATTGGTACAGCGAAAACATAAAGTATTTGGTCGTAAAACCTTTTTTCACATGTCAAGTGATTTTTATCGAAACAAAGGTGGAACTTTCTTTCATAAACTGAATTCTTACATTTACATTTTTTTCTGCATCAAAAACTTAAAGAAACTCCTTGTATTTATGAATTTGAGATTTATTTTGTACCTTTTTTAAATTTGAAGACTTTTTAATTTCAATTCATCTATTCCAGCTGCTTTTTGGGACAGACTTAAACCATCACTGACCAGGAAAAAACTGAATAATGGAGAGAGCTAATGGGAGAGCATGTAAACAAAGCTCTCAGCAATAAAGAGGGGAAGGGAGGGCGCAGCTTCTCTGCTCCAATGGTCCCACCCTAAACTCACAGACGAATTCCCAATGAACTATTGCTGCTCTGCAGAATCTATGTCCTAAAAATGGACAGGTTTTCACATTTTTGGCTATAAACGACGTAATCATAATCAAAAGACCCCTCGGAACGCTTTAAAATTAGCAAATTGGCAATTACCAAAAAATTAGATTACCGATATACACATTTTAGCTTGTGTCTTCTGCTTTAACTGTTATAATGCAGGTAATGTACAATTGGCTGTCATGGCGCAAAAAAATGATTCAAAGGTTTGATGTTTTTTGACACCATTTAATTCAGTTTCAATTCCGTTTTATTTATATAGCCCAATATCACAGCCATGGCCGTCTCAATATACTTACATTCAATATTGACTCGTTTTTTGACTTTCATTACAAAAACAATTGTTTAACTTATATACAAATATATTTTTTCCAGCGGATCAGTCATGCCCACTGAATAAACGTTTTAAAAGTTTTCTTTAATGCATTTAGTTTGTAGATTAAAACCTAACAGAAATGCTTTTTTTTTTTTGCTTAAACAGTTAAAATGATTTTATAATCAATCTACAGATTTAAAAGGTCTTTTGTTAGTGTTATTTGATTAATTCTTTTTTGTTAAACAAAGGCCAAATTCAGTAGGTTTTCTATACAAAATATGTAAAAAGACACCCCCCCCACCACCCCCCACCACCCCTTAAGGGGAACTTTTGGGAACAATTATTTACAAAAGGCCTTTCAAGCTTTCATATAGATTGTTGCGCTCAGCAAGTGATTTCGTCTAAGTTAGGCCATCCCCAAAGCAGCCCAGCTGGAATCCCCATTTGTTGAGGTGTTCAGTCAAGTCAAAGGACGGCAATTCAGCGAATAGGGAAACCCCTTCAAGTACCAGCAGCTGCCAGAGCAGGGCGGCATATGGAAGTGACTGAGCGGTCAGGGTGAACCTTGGCTGTGAGTCATCCAGGAACCAGGTTTATTCGTCAAGTAGAAATGTAATGGAGTAATATGACTAGAACTAGTCGTTTTCTGGATGCAAAAGTTTCTAATTATCAGGAAAAACCCTCAGGCACTGAGAATGTTAGAAAATCGTGCTTGTCTGTTCTAGGTCCCACTCCAGTCATACTTGGATCTATTTTAAAATCGTTCCCAGTGGTTTTCTAGGACATAGGTTCTGTTGAGCAGCAGGAATTAATCAGAACTCGGCGTTTTCAGGAATATTGGCATAGAAGTAAGCCTCCACTGAAATCCCATCATCCCTTTGTTTACACTCTCTCCCACTAGCTTACAACCCTAATCTAATATAACCAGTGCTACAAAAATTGAGCTTTACAACCGTACAGTTTTGAGAGAGATTTCAGGCCAGACGAGGAAAGTGAAGATGTACATATTTGTCTGCAAGCGGATGCATCAGAATGGAGCGGAATAGGAAGCTTGCGGCCAGTCCATTTCACCTGTGTCACAAAAGAGCTTTTTCAAACTGATTTTTTTTTTCATCTGCTCTTGATACATCACAATTTGAATAAAGAAATACTCACACATACAGTTTTAATCTTTAATTCTTTTGTATATTAAACACCCCATACTCGATTTTCATTAGAATGGGTCTAAAAACAGTACTAAATATTGTGCTTTTAACCATGAAGCAATTCGTTTTTCTTTAAAATGCTACGTTTATGTAGTTTCCAGACTTCGCATTAACCAATCAGGACCTCTGCTTTGACCCGTTATGTGCGCCTGGTGTCCAAAACCAGTATGGAGGAGAAGCTGAACATTGACATATGCTCTCCTTCGAACTTTGATTTTTCTTAAAATCTTATTTGTATCAAGACAATATTAAAAAAGATCCTCTAATTTTATTCTTATTTTAATTTTTTCTTTCCTTGAACTTTTGTGAGATGACAAGTCATCAAACTGGATCACAGAGAGACGGAGGTACAGCTGAAAACAGCCTCTGATTGATCTCATGAACCCAGACATGACAAATTTGTAGAGTACCTGAAAATCAGTAAGCCTAAGCTCTCAACATCATCAGCGTCTTTCAGAAAATACCAGTGAGGTTTCAAACTTTTGCCAGTCGTTCCTTCCACACGCAACAAGAGCACCAGGTTTTTGGACAAGCAGACGACGCGTGTCAAAACCGAGGTGGCGGACGCAAACTGGCTGCACAGATCCCATTCATTGTGAACGTGGCATTTCTTTCATCTCTGGTTGAGAAGTGATCCACCTACAAGATTCTCTACTCTTTAAGCCCAGAGATGTCGCCTGCGACACCTAAATAACACGCACTCTTTGATTTACTTGAACTCTTGGACCGTTTACGCGATCAACGTGTATCAGTCTGTTTATATGGATTGCGTAACCACTTTACTACTGTAAAGTGTTGTTTATAAGTGCAAAGCTGCTTTTCCCTGCTTCAGAATCAACTGGAATTACGTTAATTCCATAAATGGTTGAATAGTCAAGAGAATGTTGCAGTTTTAAATCGTTAAGCATGACTTAAACTTCACCTTGTTTTCTTGAAAGTTCATTTCCATTTACACTGTTATAAGTCACACCAGGGTTCACATGCAAGTGAACTTGTTCAATCAGATTTATTTGAATGACTTTGAGTAAATGAACTCAAATGTGGCCCAAACAGCCCGTTGGAAAAGCGCAGATGGACCAATAAATAAATGTTTTCTACAGCATTGCTGCCCGATTAATACCTTTATTAAAGGCCGGAAGCAAATGAACAACAGAGGGAAATGTGTCTGGTTTGTTTCTCTAATTGATCAATCGAAGTCTTTGTGCTCCAATCTCCTCAGACAGAAAGTCATCCAAAGTGTAATTATAGCTCCAGCCCCGCTCTGCATTATAGATACATCCACTGGCAGCTTGCGCTCCATAATCTGTTGATTTCCCTTTGGCCAAATGCTGTAGAGGTTGTGCTTGACGTGCTGGCTGGTGACGCAAGAGCGTAAACAGTCAGAAAGGCAGCAGTGTTGACTGACGGACTGACGGGCTAAGTGAATGGCGAGCTTTTAATCCTTGCTTTTTATCGTGTAGCCACATGAGGGGATTAAAAGGCCATCTCTCTGTTGTAGGTGAGGACAGATGTAGGCTTTTAGCGTTGCTGATGAGCGTGATTGAGACCAGGCTGGTTTGGCAGGAACGTTTCATAACGTAAAATTCTCTTGGAAGTCTAGGGTGAAAAATTCGTAGAAGAACTCTACTGGACAACTATCTACTCCGAATTCTGTTTGGGACCGTTATGGCAAGCCCTTTTTTTCCCTGAGTGTTTACCATATAACTGATTGTCCACAGCGACTTAACACAAAGTGATCACACTTATGCACAGTGATGGTTTTAAGTGACTTCATTCAGCTATGGTTTAGAACGCTCATCCCTCTAAAGCAACGTTATGTCATCCATAAGCTGGTGTTCCTGGTAGTGCTTACTAGCTAACAGGCTTACGGTGACCTGTGTCAGCTCTGCTTGAGAAAAGGACGGCCTTTAAGAGAGTTATTTATCCCAAAGGTCATTGTACATCTGGTTTTGAGTCATGAAGACTGTTCCTTTTTCATTCAAGGCTTCTTGCAGTTGTTGTGACTTGGTGCCTTTTAATCCTTTGCAGGTCAACAGCTTTGATTCTTTAAAAGCCTTCTTAGTGACCAGTTTGTGTGGCCATACCAGCCAGTTCTTTGTGTGAACCCACCAAACATAAAAGCAACTCAGATTTGATAAGTCTGTGTCTCCTAATGTGTTTTTGTTGGATGGATAAAGTATTTTGAGATTCTTTGGCCATAAAGGAGTGTATCACCGTCACTGTTGGTGACCTCACTCATGGAGCCGAGGCTTTTCTTTGCATTGAGATCGCATCAATTTTTCAGAAGATCTCTGTGTTCTAATAAAAAAAATCTTTTGACCTTGATCTAATTGGATTTTAAGGAATCCCTCTCCTTTATGCATCTGCTGAGTCTAAGCGGTGATGAACACGTTTCGTATGTTTAAAATTCTTTTTGTGGCAAAACATGTTGCATTTGTTAATAAAACTGTTCATAATAAAAATCTCTTTAAAATTAAATCCTTTTCAATTTTGCATCTTGGATTCATCAAAACTAAAAAAAAAGATTTTTAAATGGTAAATCAGAAATCTTGCGCATTGTGAATTTTTGAAAGACTTGATTCTGTAGTTTGGTCCTTTTAGTTTAAAAAGCAAAAACAGACATACCACATAATGTGGAGTGTGGACAAGTGTTGAGTAGCAACAATTGTTTGTATAAGAGAACTGGATTGGGTGACCCCTCCCTCATCACATTCCAAGTAGGAAGTACCTGCTGGCTCCAAGAAGCCAAAATCCCATAGATTTCTATTGAGAAAACAAAAACACCTGCTATTGGCCCAAATGCAGAAGAGGCAGGTGAGCTTTTATTTAGGTGATGATTAAGTGAACAATAACCCTTTGAAATTTGATTATTGAGATTACGTAATTTTTTTAAAAAATACAACTAGATTTGAATTAAAAAAATTGATTTGACCTTTTCTTTTAGAGTGTAGTCAGGCTGGAAAAGTCCCTTGGTCTGGACCGGGTCTGCTTAGTTTGGTCTTTGAGTCGTAAACCTTGCGTTTAGTCTGTTTTTAGACTGCAGTCAACTGGACATTTCTGTTTTGGACCAAATTTTGTAAACTAAAGCATGTGCCTAAAGATGTCTTCAGATGTTGGCCAGTAACTACGAGAGTGGAAGCAACAAGAGAGAATAATGGAAGTCTTTGCAGTCATTGTTGGGATAGTTCACGCAAGCAAACTTTATATTTTGCTGAGCAATTTTGAACGTCTGAAGCAACATCAGGTACAACACTTTTTAAAACTGCTTTGGTATGGTATGGAGGCATGTTGCAAGACGGTTACTGGGGGAGACGATGGCTAAGAAGGTACCCTGATAAATGTTTATGACGTATACATTGTCAGGAAAACAGTGTGAGGAGCAATGTGTATCATGTTAAAAGTAGTTTAAATGAGCCTGCATTCATCTGACCAGATTTCAGTGAGTTACTGTATCTCATCATTGCTCTGCTACTCTGTTTACACCCCGTAATACCCAGATACGGTGGCCATTTTGGTCTAGTTGTTCCACTCTGAGCACAGAGCCTATTCGGTCTGCGGAAACTCGGACTGAACCGGAGCTCAGTCCGATTGGAAACAGAGACCACCTCAAAAGATTGGTCTGAGAGCGGTTCCTGGTCCCGGTCCAGGGTCCACTTGGGTGTATTCAGAAGAAAAATCTGTTCTGAATTATCAGGGGAAACAAACTCTGGTTCACTTTAAGTGAAAAGGTGGATAAGCAGACTCGCTGGGAGTTATATTGCTCTAAAAAGGATGGACCCGCCCCCTAATGTATGAAAAAGGGCATGAGTTCAAGGTATTGAGGTAATGAAGTGTTTTTGATGAATCCATTAGCTGCTGGTCTAAAAACAATAGCTTAAAGGCATATTGAGATCTGTAGATGTGTTAAACTCAGCTTAGCAGCAGGTCAAGAAATAGTTGTTTAAAATCACATCATGAGTTTAACCAGGCGGGAAGGGGGGGTTGCTGGTGTTCCCAGTGGAAAAGTACTGCAGTGATTAAGCCATCCAGACCTGATGTAATATGCAGCACTTCTCATGGTCGGAGGTGGCCTCGGGTTTTAATGGGTTCATGTTTCAGTTGATAAGTTAAGTCAGCTGCACTCAAATTATTGCAGGCAAAGATGCACATCAAGGTTAATTATTGGCTCAAAAAATGCATTAAAGTGTCTGCATCTTAAGATCAGCCAACTAAATTGTAGTGTGTGAATTTTTAAACTGCAGGATCTAAAAGGTTCCTGCTATGGAATTTGCTGTGTCATGAAATGGGCTGTGTTCTTGGCTGGTGATTCCTTTTCATTATCGCTCCTTTTTTTCCCCCTTTAACAACCTACTTATAAAACTGATTTATCCGTCCATTCTTTGGTACCATCTCCCATTCTCTCATTTACCACAGCAAGCCTTTCTAATTCCTGGTTGAACAGGAAGCCTCCTGTTAACCCACACAACAGCATTTTGCAAGCGGCAGATCATCGGACTCCTAAAAAGAAAATACGACTTGGGGGTTAGACAAGGACGCAAGAGATTGTTGTGTTTTTTTTTTTTTTTCTCTCTTCATTTTTTTAAAGCTGTCTGGCCTCCTCACAGTCTCAAACTGTTCCTTTGTGTTGGATCAGTGTGTGCCCTCAGTGTGCAGCTGCGTAGCAAAGGATGGTGTGAGATCGCACCTCCCCAAGCATCTTTATCCACGCCGACTCAGGAAGTGGACTGTTAGTACTTTACACCAGATATAGTTTCTCTCACCCCAGGAGACCAGATAGTAATCTTTTTCTCTCCAGCCAGATAGGTTTGTTCTGGTACCACGCTCGGGTGAATGAATGCTTGGATTGCAGGGATAATGATGTCCTCCTATTCTTATTTTTCTTTTTTTAAATCAGTGGGAAAGTCTGTTCAAAGCTTATAGGTTGTGTCCGATTTCCCTCATTACTTATGCTGGGTTAACACTGAAAACGATTCATACGGCAAATTCGTGTTAGCCACCTCTCTTTTGACACACGTCAAATCGCCTTGTGCAAAATATGTTCATAACCTTTCAGACACTCTGCGGATATGGTGAGGTTCACCAACTACTGGAGGAGCTGCATCTGATGGATGGCTACTTTCAGCAGTGTTTCCATCTCTCAGTGGTCCAGTTGATGACTTGCTGTCCTGCATTAGTTTGAGGAGGAAAAGAATAAGAATAAAATTAGAGGATCTTTTTTTAGTCCTGTCTCAATGCAAACAAGAAACATTTCAAGTTTAAGAGAACAATCCGATTTTCTTCCATGTTAGTTGTTGATTATAACCGCTGATGATGTCATCAACACGTCACAGGCCAGAGGTAAACTCATGATTGGTTGACACAATGAATCTTTTTCGCTACAGTTCTGATTTTTTAAACTGAACATGCCGCAATGGCAGAAACGCTTAAAATGCGCGCATTAAACTCAGATTGCATCTAAGTTTTTTCATAAACTTCTTTATTTTTTTTCAAACTCAGTTTTTTTAATGAAAGAAATCTCACTTTTTGTAAAGGCAAAGTACATGTACACTAGGGTTTTCAGTTAAAATCTCCAAACAGTGACACAAACCAGCAATTCTGCAGCTTTGTGCGCACAGATGGCAAACGAAGCAGGAAACAGCAGTTTTTTTTCTACACCCTTCAACGATCGCTGGTATGTTCAAATGCACCCAGGCAATCTCACAACCCTCAAAATTTCAAAGATGAAGCAAAAAGACGGGAGTATCTGTTTCAGTCGCAGACACAAGAGTGCATTTATGGTGGTGATGTAAAATGACCCGTGATAAAACTGGATGCTACTTGGATGTCAACATGACAGGCTACAGACATTCCTACTTTTGGTTTTATTTTTCTAAAGATAATGGCAGCCAGGAAGATTTTAGTTTAGATAATCTTAATGAGCAACTGAAACAAATCTTGGATTACGCAATTTAACAGTCCTCACTCTTTGAATTGGTTGTCCTATTCTCTGCAGTTATAAAGTTTTGCGATCACCTTGTTGATTTTAGGGGACACTAGCATCTTATCTCAAACTTGTCTACTTTATCTTCATTTAAGTCTCTTTTCTGTTGGATTATTCTTTCTTGTATCCAAGGTTACAACTGTCGACAGATTGACTTTAACCCTTTAATTGCGGAGCTGTCCCTGGCGACAGGACATAACATGCTGTTTGATATCCCCTAACTTTTTCGACTGTTTGCATAGCTAACGAAATTCCAACAGATTATGAAGCTGAGAAAAGACAGCTTGGCTTTAACATGCAATACTTTAGTATGGTGTTGCAAAAGCTTTAAAAGTGTTGCATATCGGCGCAAAGCTGCTTTTCTGCTCTTCAAAATCTGTTGGAATTGCGTTAGTTTTGAAAACGGTTGCAAAGTTAGGGTATTTGAAAGAACACCTGGGGCTACATTTCCAGTGTTAAAGGGGTAATTAAAAGAACTTCCATCCACCCATTTTTCTAAACTCGCTGAACCCCTTTTGGGGTGACGAGGTTGCTGGAGCCTATCAGAAGGGTGTACCCTGGACTGGTTGCCAGTGCATCACAGGGCTCAAAAGAACTATTTTCTGTATTTTTCTGCTAAAGCTTATTGTGTGTCTGTGTGTGACTTTCTGCATCTAACTTTTGTCGTTTTGATGTCTTCAGGCAGTCTTTCAGATACCAGTATGCCAGTGTAGCCATTCTTTTACAATTCTTTAATAACAGCTTCTGCACTTCAACATTTTCTGGTTTAAACAACTTCCTGCCTTGTCATTTGTTTTTCAACCCCTGATCATGGACAGCAAATTAAGTTATTTACTTTTCAACCAGAAGATTGTTATCAAACCATTACTCATTGAAATACTGTTACCAGAACACCAGCAGGAGGAGAGCATTCACTTTTCCAGGAACCTGGATTGATAAAATATCAGCTTAATGTGAAACTTTAAACCATCCTTGTGCAGCGAGTGAGCGCCGTGCAGTCGTGTGCGTTCTGGTGCTGAAGACATGAGGATATTATCGGACATTAATTCCAAACTCCCCGTGCTGCAGAAAGAGGAATGCAGCTACGCGCTCCAGCAGCAGCGCAGAGATACAAAGAGCCAACATTGTATTTAAAAAAAAAAAAAAAAAATGCTGCCTCACAAAAGGGCCTCACAAGACCTGAAATGGACCCCACTAATCTACCCATCTGTCAGATCTACTTCCTATTAGTCGGGCCAAACCATTAAGTCACAGCACACACACCTGTGGAAGCCAGAAACATAAAACGGCACAAAAATGCACAAAGCTTTAAATATAGTAATTTATATTATAAAGTGATTAAAAACAGCAATGCAGACTTAAGATTAACCACAATTTACACAGCGTTAAAACAGACATGGTGCCATATTACTCTTAAGCTACATTCACACCGCCCTTAGCAACGCACGTTTAAACTGTCACTTCCAATGAAAAATCTATGTAAACGCATAAATGCGAGTTTCGGGCTTCCACGTTCAAAACTCTTGCATTAACGTAGAGCTACGCACATTTTTTAAGACCATTTTTAGGCTCTACGAACAAAACGCGTATCCATTCAAAGCGTATTGAAAGTTAAACCAAGTCAAACTTTGACCAATTGGGGAGTTAGATTTGGTTATATGACGTTCCTTTTAATTCATAGAAGTGCTAACTGTTTAGTAGAGCTGTTAAAGAAAAACCTTGGCGAAAGATTTGCACTGCTTCAACATTTTGTCCAAACCTCTTCCAGGTGAACACGTGATAGTAAACGGTTTTAAAAAATGTCCTCCCTGCTTGTGTGTGAACACCATGAGATAAATGCGTGTTCAAAGAACCCACGTTTACCGAATTCCTGAAAACATGTCACAATCCCGATGTGTCCAAAGCTTTAAAGTTGTCATGTAGCAGTAACACATTTTAGACTGTCGCACATTCCAAAATGCCGCTGGGCGGCAACGTGAATGCAAGTTTTCGTTAGCAAATCCAGTAGGTGGGACACAGCGGCATTTGTAATTGTGAGGCAGCAGTCATACTTTTATACCCTCCGCAGTTGACACAAAGTATTTAAGAAAAAGTTTAATTATTACAAAACTGGACAATTTTTCTCTAAAAGTTTACATCGGTCAGTGGCCATCCAGGTTCATTTGCAAGTTGCAGTCCAGTAACAGGTGGAGATGACGCCATTATGAAATTGGACGACAGCTGGGTGGCCACAGGGTGGATCACCGGTCGGCAGCAACTCTGACTGGACAACGTGTAAATGCCTCTGGACAGCGGCCATCCATATCAAGTGCCACCGGTATTCCGGGGGTACATAAAAAGTGGGCCTGACATTCTGCACGCCCGACGGCCACCATCTACATTCATAACCACGCTAACGATGGTCAAGAAAATCGGACGGCGCGTGAAATCTTGAAGATTCTGCTGAAGCGTCGCTATTGCGTGGTGGCAGTTGTACTTGTGACTGTAGCATTACCTCATTTGAATGATAAAAAGAAACCAACACAGACTAAATGAACTGTAAACTACATTTCTTGAATTTTAAAAAATGTTTCAAAGACCAAATGTTTTGTTGATAGAACTATTACCTAAACGAATCAGATCCAGCTTTTTGACAGTTCGATAATTGCTTCATACAACTAATTACACCTCCACTGTTGACCCAGTGATGGATTATACAAATATGGAACAGCAGTCGTCCCCATCCCCAGTCTGTGAACCTTTTGATGTAATTATCCCTTTCCCTCAGGGAGAAAGGATTTCTATTAATTAATTAATTAAGAGAAAGAGTTAAAAAGATAGTGAAGAGAAAATGCAACAAATGACAATTTTACACTTGGATCAATTGGCGTTTTCTTAAAAGTCTTAAATGTATGAAGTACAATAAAAGGGCATCGACTTATGTAGAGTTGCGACACTGCTGTGCAATTGCTTGGAATACAAAGTGATTTTCAGTTCATAACAAGTACGTTATGGTGATTTCCCCTTTTTACACAAAAGAGTCAAATGTCTAACCCTTAAACAGGCAGGTTAATGATGAGTGATCACTTTGCCATCTGTGGAAATCAGGGTTATTTGACTTCCGCCATCGACTGGCCTCACTAAGCCTCTGGGCTTTAAAATGTGCCCTAGTTTGGTCTACACGGGCATCAACTCTGTTATACAACTTTCATGTTTCGTGTTTCTGGGTGATGCTGTAGACTTTTGAATTTGTGTACAAATTGATGCTTAAAGCATAAAAATCTTGTTTCTAAAGTCAATGTGGAAGGGGAATGTTGAATGTTATGTCATGGAATTTAGAAGACAAACCTTTTAGATGCTGAAACGAATGGTTTGAAGGAAAAGGGGCTGGTCTTTCACCTTGTGGAAAGGGTTGGAGTTTTAGGCTTTTTGGTTTTCTGTCAAGTTGGGTTTAATCTATCACTGAACTCATCAGTCATTGCCTCTTGTTCAGTATTGGTGTTTGTCCTCCGGTTTATACTGCGACTGTCGGAGAATATCAGAGGGACAGGGGTTGCTCTGGCTTGGCCCCTCCAACATTTCCACCATTTTATTGCAGTGCTGCGCTCTCCGAAGACTATTGCAATCAGATAAAGTCATTTCATCTTTTAGACGAGTGGTTTATCTCTTCAAATATACTGGGGAATTATGGATCTAAAGTTTACAGCCCAGCAGATTGTGCAGCTCTTCTATAATACAATTGGCCATTGGCTTCTCATCTGTGAATTTGCTGCCATTGCACGTCCTAAAAGATTCTGAGAAGTGCGGAGAGTGAGAGAGCAATGTACTGCTATGATCTGATTTTGCTGGTGACATTGCTGCACTGAGCCTGCTGAAGCTCTGCAGCATAAATTCCCTGGAAATGTATGCTTGTTTATGTGGGCAAGTGTTGCGCCATTGGTAATTCTGAGTGTTTGTCAAGTGCATGCATGGTATGTTGGTTATACAAGGGTGTCTGACTTGTTACTGTGTGTATGGGTGCCATTATTTACAGTCTGAGCACTTGTCTCTGTATATAAATCAGGAAGAAACATCATTACATCATCAGTAGCCTCCGGGTAGCACACTGGGCCCTGATGTGCATCTCGTCATCCTTGATGCCCGTCTTCCTTTTAGTCTGTTGGTTGCAACTAATAATCTAGAAGAACTTTTTTCTCCTCACAGATGTTGATCATTCTGTTGCCTTCTACCTTCTTAATAAAGTAATTTTAACGAGACACAAACCTACATTTGCTCTACGAGGGAAATTACACTTCAAGGTCATAGCAACAGGTCTTAACATCTGGTTCAAGGATTTTCTTCCATCCTTTCTTACTGACCTTACAGATGTGTACATTAGCCGTCTGTTCATTCTCTTTTATATGCACATCTATCTTCAAAGTTAGTGTTGTCTATTTGTGTTTGTCCTTATGCTGTTACAGACCCTACGGGGTGACCTTTCTGCCACTATTCTTTGTACGTTTTTGAAGCAAAATGCATATCTTGTGTTTAAGGCAGCATCATTGGCCTTGGTGCTTCTGTTGCTGTGCAGGAAAGGCCTCTTACTGGAGCTGCAGCTTCAATCTGTCAAAGAAACAAAAGACATTCAGGTCCTTTCATGCATGGCTAATCTGTTACACTCTAACTTGCAAAATTCAGTGACAATCGAAAGTGCGTGTGATTGGTGAACCGAGATGATGAGACGCTCAGAGTACACCGTGACTATTATGAGTTCATGAAACTTCAGTGAGGGCGGTGGGTACATGATTTAGATGAGAATGTGTCTTCTTATTAGGGTTGGATCATTTGGTAGCATTTTTTTTTGCTGAAGATTAGCTAAGTAATATCTTTATAAACTGTTTTAATTTTCTTGATTAAACGTGTGAAAGTAATCATTTCTTTTCATTTTCATTATTGATCATAAAAAGAATTGGTTTCCAAAGGAAGTTAGACGTTTTTAGAGGAGAGGCGAGGAAAGTTGGTTGTTTTCTTACAAACTAAGCTGACTGAAGATGTCAGGGTGAAAGCCTAATACTGTTTTCAGGGTATCTACTATAAAACTTTATACCAATGTAATTTTGGAACAATAAAAAAACAAAGCACACATAAACCCTATGCAATATTTTTATTAGATGTAACCATATGTGTACCCTGTCAGTTGCAAAAAGCTTTTTTTTTTTTTTTTCAGCAGACTCCTGGCAATCAACTGAGTTGAGGAAGTTTTGCACCAAAGCAAATCCACACACATATATATATATATATATATATATATATATATATTTTTATTCATATCTTTTAGCGCAGAATCAACCAATCCTGCTGTGTCTTGCTTCTTTTAAATATTTAGACCTTGTTTTTTGTAAACAGATTATTACAGAAAGATATTTATCCTTAAACACAAAAACCATGTTGGGGTTCTTATATTTGCTCAATCTTCAAGGAATTCTCTTCAAAATCTTGGGGACATGTTTTCCCTTCTAGTAAAATCATTTTATTGAATGTAGTTTAACCACTGGAAATTTGTCTACTTAAAATTGTTTATTTTAAAGCTTGTATGCTTGAGTTAGGTTGGACTTTGATCTCGCTTCACTTGGTGAAACATGAAGAATGTGAAAAGAACGGAGCTGTGTGAGCAGTGGTGGTTTTTTAAGAGTGGGGAAAAATGACAGAGAGGAGAGAATTTTTATGTTTAAAGGAAAGCAGGCACCTCTCTGTCTGTCTGTGACAGTCTATTCACATTTTTCTTTCACACAAACAATGGTAATCCAGGAATAGACCCTGAAAGCGCTGGAAAACATGCCCACAAGTCTTGGATGTGCCTTTCTCAAACTCTTGCGCGAAAGGCCAGCGACTGACATGAAAAGAGTGTCTATATTTCCTCTACTGATCACTGCGAGTGGGACGGCTTGAAAACAAAATGTCCATTTCTTTGTCTTGAAAGGCCTGAAAGACTGGAAAAACTAAAGACCTCTGTAGCTGCAGGAGCTGGCACTAAATGTACAGGTAACAAGATGTTACCTCACATGCTTTTCTGTGGAAGTCTCCTAAGAGCTCTTTGTACTGACCTTTTTCACAGAAGACTGACTCACAGCAGAGATTTGTGTTCCTTACAAAATAATTTGATCAATTGAGCTTAATGAAGAGACTGTGATGGGACTGTCAGTGAAGCTTTCAGTGTTGATGCTTGTAAATTAGGATTGAAACGTGCTTCTCTAAAAATGATCCACACTTCAAAATGAGAGCCAGTTAACCCTTTAATACCGTTGTTGCCTCCAGTAACTCCTAAATAACACACAATTCGACATACCGTAAATCTTTGACCGTCTTTGACTGAGTCACTGTGAATCAGCGTTTTCTTATGATCCGTTAACACAGAACACGTGTCAGTTCAATAACGTGCTGAATGCAGGTTCTTGTATTATCGAAATATAATTTTACACTGGACTGCTGCTACCCAATACTAGTGCATGTAGCGATACCAACAGTTGGAAAGACTTCTTGCTCCAGGCTTCTTCTTTCATGGCTCTATTCCGCAATTACAAATTAAAAAAGGACTTCCCCCTTACATCACTAAGTCCCTGTTTGGTCAAAGTTCAACTGGTTTAACTTTCAACGCGCGTTCAATGGCTGCGCATCTTGCACACACAGCCCAAAAACTGACTTAAAACCTTGTGTGCGTCAATGCAAGACTTTTGAATATGTAAGCCCGAAACATGCATATACACACATTGAACGTGTGTTGTTGAAGCCAGTGCGAACGTAGCGTGACACGTGCCTTTTCAAAGTCCAGTTTTTTTTTTACTGTCAAAATTCATTGAAAAAAAACGTGTGCTATGATGGGGAGTAGAACGACTTTTGCTACAAATGAAGATTTTGCAGCTGGGAGGTTCTTTTGCACAGAAATGGTGAAGTATGACATTTAAATGTAATTTTCTCCATTGAGACCTGTGCACTCACGGAAAAACTCGCCAATTTCACATTTTTGATCATTGTAAAAGCGACACAGGCTTCATGCTAGCCAGTAATAATGTTCAAATAGACCAGAAGAGATGCTCCGTGATGCACAGTTGATATTTGGTCGAAATGTGCTAAAATAGCTATGCTATGAGTGGTAGTTTGTTACGTTCCTATGTGCAAGATTCATGTCATTTTCATGATGGAAGAGATCTCACAGACGGATGATGGGATTTTGTTTTGAGGATTTCTTTTTTAAGCATTTGTTGTAATAGATTAGATTTAAAGAGCACATTCAGTTCTCTTCCCCTTTATTTGGGAAACTGCATTTGAACATGAATTTTTAAACAGCACACTTGCATATTGATTCAATCGTATTCATGATCCCATCTAATCTCGTCTGGATTTTGTTTTTTCTAACTTAGCCTGGCAACAATTTGCATGCCCGTCCTAGATATTACATCAAAATAAGGACTTATGCTGAGGAGAGATTCCAAGAAAGATGGTTCAAAATGTATTATCTAGATTTCTTTTTGTTGGTCGTCCGACCATTCGTCAGCCCATCGCAGGGCGCTGTTGGTTGTCTTTGAATGTACATTTCTGCACTATGACTTTGATCAATATCTCATGTACCTTTTTTCTCCAAATTAAGCTAAAATGTTATGTCTTGCGGGACCTTTTAAAATAAAACATTCTTTCTTTGGTATTGTGTTTTGCTTCAAGATATAAATCTGGGTCGTCTTGGGTTGTTTCATTCTCTTAGATGAGAAATTCAGTCTCACAGAAGAGGCTGGAAGAACAAAGGTCCTTCTGTCTTGGACATTTTAAACGGCACCACAAGCTATCCTTAACCCCTGTGTAGACCTCGTAGAGCTCCTCCATTTCTGCATACCATTTGCCCTGAGCAATCAAACTACTACAGTGTCGCTGTATCGCAGTTCACCTTTTACTGTCTCGCTTATTGTTTTCAGTGATGTTCTGCACTACTTTTTTCCTTTTTTACTGTGAATCGTATTCTGCATTCTGATTGGCTGTTGACCTTGTCAATCAACCTGCTCCGTCCTATGTATCTTGTACAGATACAAGGGATACATAGATCTTCAATCACGCTCAGATTTTTGTCTTAATTCTGTAAAACTGGTCTTATTTTTTAATGAAGGTTTTAACTTTGAGAGTTTAAGCAGGAGGAAAAAAATGAATGAAAAAGTGAGAGGTTTTACAGCCTTGAAACATCTGTAGTCCTACTTTGCGGATTTCACCTATCGCAGGTTATTTATGGAATGTATCCCTCTGTGATGAGCAAACGACCACTGTATTCCACCAAAAAAAATTGAAAAACACCAAATGATAATAAAAGGGGAATAGAAGAAACATTATCTTTTGATTTGACACAGAAAAGCTCTTGAAGTGTTTTTACAATAAGAAATTATAAAAAGAAAAGGGATGAACATGGATGTCAAATGGATTCTTGCTAAGTACTACCGTTTAGTCTGTCCAGTATGTTTTAGCATAGCTCTTTAAGCAGCGATTCTCTTTGCACTGTGACTCCAAATGTTTTGCCAATGACACAATGCTCGCAGCACAACAATCAAATCAATAGGTGAACTGCAGTTACAGGTCGAGATTGCGTTAGGATGGAGAACTCATGTAAATGTCTAGGTTCTCCTGGGTTTATATGTGAAATGGGAGCACCCAATGGCTATAGCCAGAAAATCTACTGTCTGTAGACATTTGTATGTTGAGGGACTTTGCATATATGTTAAGAAAATAAAATATTTCAGTAAAGAAATCATAACAACATTCTTAAAGCCAATTATCAAGCATAAAGATGAAAACGTCTTACATCAAATCTGAAAGATAATACTCTTCTCTCATGGTAAATCTGACTGGTCATCTAGTTTTTTTTTTTAAGGATTTATTAGGTCTGACCACAAAACATGATTCTGAAATATGCAAAGTCAACGAGGACTATTATTGACAGATATCTGTGACCTAGAACGGCATGTGCTGCTGTGTAATCTCGTTTCTCAGCCTGTCTGTCCAGAGATGGAGCCTCACTCACCAGAGCAGCTCAGACTTCTGATGCTTGAAACCCTTTGAATCTACTTTTTTTTGGAGACATTTTTTTTAGCCCTACAGCAAAAGGATACGTTGTTCAAGAGTTTGATGCAAGATGAGTCAGTTAGTAGCTTCAGATTCAGTAGCTTTTTTTATGTCCTGGTTTTGCACAAACAAAATTGTGTACCAAACCCCCCCAAAACGAGCTAATTTGAGGAGGAAATCAAGCTGCTACTATTCCTAAGTGAACAGTGAGGTTTGTAAACAGGGTCAGGATGCGTCTTATCTAGATGTATTTGTACTATGACTCATTCTGTTATGACTGTAGCTTTGTCATAATACATTAACTTTACATAACAGCATTTCACAACTTTGTTGGAAAGGTTTGCAGAAACTCAAAGATGATGAATTAAAACTCTTCTTCATACAGAGTTCATTTTGAAAATACTTTTCTTCACAAATGTCTGTTAACCAGATTCATTTCACCACACCCATCATGTCTTTAATCTCTTTTTTCACATTGGGGTGACTTCTTAGAGATGCAAAATAAGGTCTATTTTCAGCCATTGTTTATTATTATTCCTCAAGACAGATAAACGAAGGCAGTCATATTTATAAAATGAGACATTTGTCCATCTCTAAACCTGCATGCAGGAAAGTGACGTGAAGCCACACCAGTCCCTTGAACATTGGACTGTGTCTATGGGCTTGTTTTTTTTTTCTGGCACACTTGCTAAGTGTAGGGATGGCTCTCTGGTTGGACTATAATAAGAGGTTATAAAAGCTTTTGTAGGCAGAAAAAACTCCCCTAGTATTTATCATAGTACTTGTAGTTTGGGAACTATAATGCTGCGTGACTCTAAAATTAAGATCAATAGTGTATTGTCCACAAAAAAATTTAGACTTAAACAACTACACAACTTTATCTTGGATAGTAGGTTTGTTAATTGTGGGGGTAAAAAATAAATGTCACCTTCCAGCATCAAAGAAATGGAAACTGAGCTGCGCTCCCTATTTTGTTGCCGTGTCTGTTGTCAATTTTCAATTATCTTTCTAGTACATCGCCACTTGTTATGGCTTATCAACAACAAATACTTGTAATAGATGACCAATTAATGTTTGCTACTTTCTTTTTTTTTTTTTTTTTTTTGCAGTTGTCCATGTGTAGACCCATGTAAACCACATTATTTATAGGCTTTGCAGAGTGAAATGCACGACTGTTTGATCTATTTTAGAAAATCTCTAATAAAAGGGTATTTGTAAGGAGGTTTGTTCTTATGTTCGACCTCCTGATTGTTTTCCAGTCACCCCTTTCTCGCTGCCTCTTAAATGCCTGTCAATAACTCTGGAAATAATTTCTGCTTAGTGTCAATCTGTGGCTAATGGCTATTAGGCCGTTTCCAAACCATTAAACGTCTATTGTCATCAGAGAGAATGAATATATAAAAGTTGGAACACACCCAGCACAAGTTAGCAATTATTTCTGAAAGTAAATGCCCCAGAATTGCATTAGAATACTTGTTATTTATTAGAAACTTTTCCCCATATGAATTTACAGGTTTCTTGGAAATGGGGCCGTGTGGGGTTGGGTGTTGTCTCTATGGAGGCTATGATTGTGAAATCCAAAATTGAACCTCTGGTCATGGCTTGACTGTGGGTAAAAAATGGGCAAATCAAAGTGACTAATGTTTTACTAACTATTAAGTGTGTGGTGTAAGGACACTCATATGTCATTAGCATGTGCAACTTCCATTAGCCGTACGATTACTTTGAGATGCACTTAGAAACTGCATTTTCTACGAGCCTCAAGGGACACGCCTACACTCGCCTTAAGATTTGCATTGAACTGGCCATCCTCTCTGCGACTCTTTACGGACCTGGAGAACCCATAAATTCTCACGTGACTATACCTAAAGCAACTGCTTACCCACTGTGGACCAAGCAATGGACAAAACTAAGAACACGAGACACCAAAGCTAAAGGTGCTTGATCTAATTTGACAGACATCAGTCACATCAACAATCGACTAAGTGGGATTGAAGGTTGATGGGGTTGAGTTGGTCACAAAACTTGTAGTCTAAACAAAAAATATGTTTGTAAATAATAATTTGTCAAATTATTCTAAAACGGTGAGAATTTCCTTAATTAGTTGGGTCTTCCATTAGTTTTCTCTAATGTGAAACTAAGTAAAAGCATTTACATTTAAACATGTAAAATTTCTACCTACCTGACCTACATACGTGACTCTGAAAGTTAACTAGTGACGATACAATTCCTGAGTGAAATCGAGGTTAGACATCTTCAAAGTTTCAAAGCAGAGTGAGGGCCTCAGCTGACAACTCCGGAGGCTCTGAATTGCTGTTGCTGCAGGGGTCCTTGTGCTCCATCCCATGACCTCCTTTTTGTTTAATTTAGGTCCGATTCCATCCTGCACAGGGGAATTCATACATCTGACAAGCAGAGTATCCTTTAGAGTCCTACTAATTGCGTTGTTTTGTTAATATTTTTGATTAGAAGTTCTGTTTTTTGGAGAAAAATGTAAAGGAAGGTTTGTGGAAATGTGATCTGTGTGGAAAGCTTTCTGGAAAACACAGCTGTCAAGACAGTGTTTTGTGTTTTTTTTTTTTTTTGGCATTCCAACTTGTCTGGAGATGCAGCTGAGCACACACAATTACAGATTATTGTTTGAGAATTATTCCTTTTTCTAATCTAAATTGTGGCCTCCTTTGCATAAAACATGCTACTTATAAATGTTAATGTCATTAGAAGTTAATGTGTTTAAAACTGTTCATTTGTCTTTTATCAAAACAAGTTTTAAATCTTTTCCTTAAATTCTTTTCATTTTCATAAAGCAGCTAAATATCTAAAACTGTAAGTTAGTTTCTATTTGAAAAACAAACTGCATCCACTGCTGCATGTTATAAGTCATGCTAATTTCCGCTTTATCCATTTCATATTCCATTGTTATTTTACTCCTTTTATTTATTTACCTTTTATCATTACTTTTTTTTAACTGTTCAATAATTTTTATGCCAATTTTGGCAACAACCATTAAACTTTAACATAAATGCATACCATAAAAACTTCTATTTTTCTCTGCAGCTGTATACTCACTGAGGATTTTGACCAAAGAAGTTATTTGGTAAAAACAGCACAGCAGAAACATTTATTTTAAGTGTTTGTTTAGTAAAAGCCGTGACAACAGAGCCTACAACATGGTCATTACAGTCTCAGATTTCTTGCTGTGCAGGCTACCTAGTTAAAGAATTATTCAACAAATTAAATCAAGTTGCCATTCAGGAAAGAACAACAACTATTGCCAAGTCATACTTAAACAGCATGAGAAACTGACCTTTAGCCCATGTTTGTTGTAAATAAATAACGTTATAGCAAGATATTATGTTGAAAATGTCCTCTTTCACGTCAGGTTGATATTTAAAGAATGTCTGTCAAAGTCTGGGAAATGGCTAAACATTACTTTTTATGGGATTAATTAGCGTTTTCTGCCCTGTCGAGCTGTGTCAAGTCACACTGAGAGAAACTAAAAACTCTTTACTTTTTTTTTATTTTATCAGTCGCTTCGCTTCTCTTTTCTTTCAATTGTTTCATTCAACAAATTCCTTGATCTTAAGATGTGAAAGATTTTGCACTGATTTAAAAAAAAAAAACGGATTTAGATTTCATAAACCTATACAAACTTGAAGGAACTTGCCTTTTTGCTTTATCTGTCTCAGGGGTAAAGACGTTTAAGTAGCAAAGTTTTTTCATTTTAATTATCTGGTGGCGGAACATCTGCATTCATGTTCCAGCTGTAGACAATTCAGAAAGTTCTAGACAGAGAAGAAAAAGTTGATTAGTCAAGACTGGTGGGGCGAACCATTGACTGTATAAGAGAACTGGACTGAGTGACCCCTTTTCCCTCGGGTTCCAAATGGACGTGCCTGCTGGTTACATAAAGGCCAAAATAATATAGACTTCTGTTGAGAAATAAACAGCTGTTACTCAGTCATTATACTTGTTTAAAATAATAATTCTTGCTCTACTACTTTCTTTATAAGTTTTTCAAGTTATAAACTGACCAGTCAGATGCCTCAATTAAAGTAGGTGGCTTCACCTCAAACCTTCAAAGCGTTTTTATTGACAGTCTGTCAAACGCTTCGAAAGTTCGACAGATTCGAAAGTTGATAGATTCTCCTGAATCTGCTTTTAGTGGAAGGGTTGTGGTCTTCTAACATGCTCACTCCTTATTGGAGAGAGTGGTTGCCATAGAAATGTGGACTCAGATCAATCTGATTCTGGACCTCTGCTCACTGACGATTTCTGGTTCCAACATGGTGACGGCCATGTTGCAAAAAAATGGCGACTGAATTGACTTAATTACTTTGGAAATTCGCATTCGCTCCAGTTCAGTCAATCGTACCAACTATTCTTCAGAGTTCAATGACTACAGCTAGCTGTAAAAGGATAAAAAAAAAGAAAAGTTAGGCGTATAAGTCTCAGCAATCTCATTTAAATCTGAGCAGCTTCTTCCTGTTTGTAACTTCATCTCTCATGTTTTGTTCTTGCTGGGGTATTTAGTTTTTGCACCGAAATAGTCGAGATGCTCCCTCTTTCTCTCATCTTTCCTGTCGAGGGAAGCTAAACTTGTGCAATGCCTTTGTCTCACCCTAAAATGACAACAAATCTGTTGCTTCCACTCAGTGTACAAGCCACGCTAAATATAGCGCCGTCCATTACTGATATTTTCTGGTGTTTGTGGTTGCCTTTAGAGGCTTGTTGCATAATATTAGTGGTTTTAAATAAGCAGATGGGACACAAAGCTTTTTTTTTTTGAGGCCCAGAAATCTCTGCACTCTGCAACTGATGCTTTCCAGCCCTACAGGGCTTCCTTTTAGAGTTTAAAAGGATATAGATTATTAGTGGTTAACCCCAGGCTTCTGGTTCATTTTTGCAAGTGTTGACAGCATAAAAAGACAGCATAAAAATAAACCTATAACTTATATGGGTATTAAGAAAAGTAGCTTTATAAAAACATTAGGAAAAATATTTATTAACAGTAACTGTTTATTGACTTTTTATAACGAAGCTGTGGGACTAGTCAAGTAACTGTATGTGTTTTGTGTCTCTTATAGAATCAGCTAATTGCATCTTACAGTTGATTGGAGGACAGGACAGGTTGCTGTGATTTAAAAAAAAAAAAAAAAAAAGAGCCTTGGATACCTCAGCTACCTACACAGTCAAGCAAAACTTAACCCAACACAAGATGTGGTAAACAGTAATGACAAACTGTTATTGATTGTCAAAGTAATGAGCATTAAACCTGTGAACTTGATGTACTGTAATCCCTTAGTATAGTTGTACTGATGGATCATAATCAGTACTGGCTTAGTCCAGACGGCGACCGTTCTTGTCAAGTGCCACCAGCCGCCTGGTTGCCCGGGGGATATATTAAAAAGTGGGCCAATTTCCATGTCTGACACCGCCTGACTGACACGTATTTTCATGACCACAACACAAAATTGCGTGCAACACATCTTCATCTTACCTACCTCACCCTTACTTACCTTTGCGTGTTGTAAAAGTTCTCACTGTGACCTGTTGCTTGCATCATGTCTATGGAAAAAAAAAAAGACATCTTAGCTTTACGTCCTCACTGAGCAGAATTTGCTATTTCAAGCAGGCTACCTGTGAGCCCTATAAAGCTTTGTCCATTTTTCAACCCCAGACAGCCCCATAATGTGGCCTGAAAAGTGACAACTTTATATTTGTTTGTTTCACGCACTTTGCTCTTAAAGCACTTAAACGATAATGCCAGATTTTTTTAATACCTCAAATGGCAAAACTACAATGTTGAATCATTTTTAAAGGAGACTTAAAGAAGTTTTGTATTGGGCGCCCACTATCTACACTTTACAGTGAAAGTTTGCTGTAGCTAGGCTACAACAAATTCATTGACTCTTCCTGAACATTTATATGTTGACTTGTGGTTTGTTTTGCCTAATTAAGTCATACAAATCAGTTTCTCTGTTCAAGTTGATTTGAATAAATTAGTCCCCAAAACTGTATTAAAGTACCTGTTCTTTTCTAAGAAATGTTGTTTCACTGACATTTTTTTTTGTTTTAAAACTTAATATCTGAGTATTTTATCCCAGAAATGTAATGTGAACCCCACTGAGCTCCCAAAATTACTTTCAGACATCCCATGGCTGAGCCTTTAAAAGCCTGTTGTCTAGCCTCAACCCAATAAACATGAAGAGACTAGAAGGCCTGTTGAAGCCTGGTAAGGTAGAGGGGTAGTTGCACTAACAGCTATAAAAATGATTTACAGAAAGTTAGGTCGACAGCAGTTATAGAATGTGGGATTCAAACATCAGTTTTCTCGTTAAGGGTTTTCTATTGACTTCCCATTCAACCTTTTTAATCTAAACTAAGAAACAGACAAGACTTCATTTTTGTTTTTCTAAATCAGTAGAGGGGGAATCTGTGTACTTACAGGCTCAAGAACAGTAGCCAGCAATATGAAAGTCATATGAACCTCACCCCCGCTATAGTATTGCTGTTCTTCCATCTGATCTGTTACTAATGGATGATAATTACCTTGAATTATCACAGGTAAAGCTTATCTTCAGTTTTACACCAAAGATGCTGTAAATAACCAATCAACAAAGACGTAGAAGAAAAGAGAAGACTATTTTTTAAAAAGTAGAAACTGCTCTTTGCTTGGTCGGACCAGTTTGCACAGGATTTCTCAGAAGTGGGGGGGGTGTACACAGAAGAGATCAGGCCTTGAAAGATTCTTTTGAATCAAACTTGCACTGTACTCGCTACGTTCACACCCACACTAGTGACAATGTTGAGGAGAAAAGATTAAAAAGAAAGATCTGTGCAAAGAAAAAAGGAAAAAAATATGAGCAGGAAGCATAAGATGGGTTTGCTTGGCTTACGAGAAGTTAGGTTTGTATTTGGATTATAAGTGATTTTTTTTTTTCTTGGAAACCTATATAGCTATTTATAATACTCATTAGATGGTGAACTCGCTCACCCAAAGGTGGCTAGTTCTTGACAAAAGATGCCTAAACAATTCAAATAAATTGATAACAACTTTCTTTCTTGTTTGCGTGTTGTTGCCTTGTTATCCAAGCATTGCAATATTTCATTGAAATTATACAAGATCACAATTTTTACACTAGAGCTAAGAGGCAATGAGGAAATGTTTTAAGACATTAGTAAATCAGTCAACTGCTTAAAAAGTATAGGAAGAGAAAGGAATGAAGAGTTTCTGAACCTAATTTGAATTCTGAATTGTAAAGGAAGCCAGCGTTGTGTGCCTAAAACTGGACAGATCTTGGTTCTTTTGCTGGTTTTAAGCATTGGCTGGATATGAGAACTGGACTGAGTGATCCCTCTCCTCTCAAATTCCAAACAGGAAGTACCTGCTGGTTCCAAGAGGCCACAATCTCATAGACTTCTTTTGGGAAATAAACAGCTGTTACTCAGTCATTATATTTGTCAGAATACCCATTCTTGCTCTGATACCTGGTTTGAACATGTTCTTTCTAATCCTACTTTTTTCATAATAGTTTTTCTTTATCGCAAGTTAAAGGAACTGTTAGCTGTAGAAATGTTGACTCAGACCAACTCGGACCAATCACTGCGTACTGACATTGTCTGGCTCCAACATGGCAGCGTCCATATTGCAACAAAATGCTGACTGAATTGATTTAATCGAAGTAAGTCATTTTCTATGGTCACATTTACTCTGTCCAGTCCTCATATTACAAACAATGAGACTGACCCATACCGTCAAAGGGCAGTCTTCCAACAGCCTCTGTACTCTTAGACCCAATCCCAATTCTTCCCTTCTCCCTACCACTCCATTTGTAAGGCCATTTGTAGTGAAAGTGGTGTCCGAAAATAGTTTTTTTAAGGGCTACTGTCGATACAGAGATCTCCGTAGCGAGGGGGTTTTGCATCATGCCACGGAGGAGAAGTGCTTTTCTTCATGTGGGTGTGCTCTAAAGCACAGAAGTTTACATTCAAATGTATGTAATGACTTTTTTGTTTTAGCATGACCTTTTTGAAAGTTATAAAACCACTGTTGTTATGTATAGTCAAGCGCTGGAAGCTCCACCCTAAAGTTGCTAACCAATGACTAGTGATGACGTCATCAAGTGGATTCAGAGACCCTATTTTTCCATAACTCTCCGTTTGGAGGGGTAAATGTAGGGGAAGGAGAAGTGGTAGGGCGAAGGGAAGAATCCAGATTGGGCCATACTTACCCTCCCCTTGCATCATTTGTTGGCAAAACACTCCTGATTCATGTACCAATCAGCACTAGGTAGAGTGAAGAAGAAACTCGGAAAAAGCAGCAGGACACTGGCCCTTGAGGCCTACGGTTCTACACCATTGGGCTTGTCTAGCCTTCATTCAGAGCGTAGTCCTAAACACCAGCAGAAGCCTGCTTAGGACCAATGACATTTCCTGATGAGGCCTACTGTTCCACTAATACTTGTAAATGATCACACACAAAAGTTTAAAAAAAGGGGTAAAACATAAATCATTGAGCTTCTTTATTTTTCAAAAGTAGAATTTTTACAGCCTGTTTGCTTGGACAGTGGATGCAATTAAAAATATTGTACGAAGGAAAAGCTATTATCATTTGATGCCGACTCTGTGTTCTTGTTACAAACTTTATTGTAGAAATGGGTTAGCCATTTATACAACGAGATATTATCTGTGCAGGAATCTCGTTGTACATCAGATACCCAGATCCAAGTGTAAAGATAAACAGAGATTCATGTGTCATTAGAGATCTGCAGAATGGGTCTTCTTATTACAAAACCAGAATGAATGTGGATACCATGGTGATGCTGTCACTAGTTGATAAACTAGAGAATCCCAACAGTTTTTATGGTAATCTAAAGGTTGATGGTTAAAGTTTCTAGATTTTTGTGTTCACAAGGGAAGAAACTAAACCCCAGGTGTCGCTGTCAAAACGGGCGGTAGTAAAGCAAAAAAAGCCATAAACGACCCTATTTTCTGCACTATAGAAGGCACCAGATTTGGAATGAACAGTACTGCAGCAGAATAAAAACAAGATCTGTGTGGTACAGCGAACACTCAGACATGGCAGTTGGGTTTCAGATTTCTTCTGCGTGTACGCTCACTTAAAACCAAGCTGACCGTGATATTCTCCAGAAGCTCTGCGTTTCCCGCACGGCTCTCTAACCTGGAAGGAGCAAACCCCCCACCCCCCAAATAATGACCTTTTCAAGTTGTGTAGTGTGATCTAAATGGGACAGGTGTCAGGATCAGATTAAGAATCTAATTCTCTAATTTAATAGTTGTGTAATTAGGGGGGTAGGCTCAGTACGTAAAGACCCATCTCAAATATCTGTGACTTTGTTAACACGGTCAGCATCATCCCTCTGTCTAAAGGGACTGTTCTCCATCCACAGCTGTTAGCAGCATGCCAAGTATAGGAATTGACCATTTTCAAAGAGCATTATTACAATACAGACATAATGTTTCAACTTTATTAGAAGGATTTAGAGAGAATATTGTTTTTTAAAGTCTGTGCCGCAGACTGGTACCCATCTGTGGGACAGCTGGTAAGCATCAGTTGGTACATGCCTGTTTTATCTTTTTTCAGTTTTATCTTAATTCTTGAAGACTATTGGATTCTCTCCAACAGATCAGACCTATCCTTGACTCATGTCAAGTGTCAAACATGCATCCGCCACTTCCGTAAAGCGATTGCTCCGACTGCTAAATTGGAACCCCCCCCAAACTAGCAAAGTTAAAACAAATGAACTTATTTGGAAAGTTTCTTTTCGTAAACAAAAAAGAAGAAGAAGAAAAGCCCTCAACTTCAAAATAAACGAAAACTGCACTTAACAGACAAAAACCTTCCCACACACCATCATAATAATGCATCATATTCTCCAACCTGCTAGCTAATGTTACGAGGATGTGGCTAATAAAGTTACTCAAACAGTGAGTTCACATTTATATGATATTTAAAAAATACCAGTTTTAGTGACCTTTATTTTTTATTTCAGTCATATGTATAAAAATGTATACCACATTTTAATGGTTCCTACACAAAATCTAGTTTACTAATAGTTTAAATCAACGGCAGGTATTTTATACTCAAAACTTAAATGAAATTCGAGGCTAAGAAAAAATAAAGTATTTGACGCCCACTTCAGCCTCAGCCTCATATAGTGAAAATATTATGACATAAAACTAGTCTGTAGCCTAAAAAAGTCAGTTGATTATTGGTCTAAACGTTTTTTCTTCTCAGTAGGTTTCTTGTGTAGCGGCTAAAGACAACTTGAGTTGTGAACTGTGCTCTGAAAGTCATCTGAATTGAGTAGATCAGTCTGTTTGGCGGATGTTTGTTTGTTTTTTTTAACATTTCTGTTTTTTCTCTTGTTCTCCAGATTCAGTTTGCTGAGCAGAAACAGGAGTTCAACAAGCGTCCCTCCAAGATCGGCCGGCGTTCTCTATCCCGCTCCATCTCCCAGTCCTCCACAGACAGCTACAGCTCAGGTAAAACAACACAAATAAAAACTTGTTGCTCAACTGGCTGCTTATCAGTCACACCAAGGTATATGACACATCTTTGGATTCCATCCGGATGAATGGTTGACTGACCTTTGCCGCCTCCTGACTAACCACCTCTGTCCTCGACTCTCCGGCTCGGGTTCTCACACTCTGACCCGTGGTTTCATGGGAGACTGTGGGCTCTGTTGTAGGGATTAGTCTAAATGAAAAGGGAGGGAAATTAAATTAAACGGGAACCCCAAAGCTCGACTAAAGAGAGAGACCGCAGGGGGGGTTGATAAATGTGGTTTTGATGAAGTTAGGCTTTGGTCAATAATGTGACTATTCAGATATTCAAGCATGACTCGATACTTTACGTCGCATTCCCTGACAGCAGGTTTTCAAAATATGTCTTGAACAGTACGTCTCTGTCTTATCAGGCTTGCCCTCTTATCACTCCAGAAGCAGAGTTTTGTGAAAACATTCAGATGTTGCACTTCTTAAGAACTAGGCCTCTATCTTTGATAATCTGCTGTTAGATGTCAACCTCCATGAGCAGAACTGCTGAAATGGCAAACTCTGTTTGCAGACGACAATAAACAGTTAGCAGACTGGCTAAACAGGCCACCACCTATACAGTCTTCTATTTGTAGTAGGGATGTAAAGGATACAGATGTATTGAAAAATCGATCTAGTGCTGAGAGTCACAGTGGTAGTGGTTCAAAACCATAAATACAAACAAGATTATGTTGGTAAGTAGGTACAAAATCAATCGGAACGTAAACATCGGTTCCTGTCAAACTTTGTCAGTTTCTCTTCTTATTGTGTCTGAACTGTTTTGACCTTTTTATGTACATGTGATGCAAACAAAAAGACGTCCATTTACAAGCTAGCTTCTACCAGGTCGGGTCAATTACAAATAACTGATGGTAAACCACAGCGAGGGATGTTGCGTGTTATGTGCACTAAGCACATCATACCCTTCTTTTTTATAGCACTGCTAATAATTCCTGAATACATTAATATAACACTTTCTACTAACCACAAAGAACAAAATGGGTTTTAAAAGACCCAAAATGTAATTTCTGTGGAGCATTTATCAAGATGCGTATAGAATCATGTGAGAGGAAAGGATGCACAATCCTAGTATGCAGTCAATGTACAATTAATTCACTAAATATATATATTCTAAATATAAATATATATATAGGTCAAATTTCCATTTTGACTCAATTTTTGATGGATTATACAAGCAGTTTTTACGTAACTAGTTATGCAGGATAAGGTGAAATTTTGATTAATGAACATTATATCTAAAATAAGAAGAACTGTTAATTATCTTAAATGTTCAAGAACATTTCTTTCCCTACAAAAAATGCAGGTTTGTTTTGTTTTTGTTTTTTTTTTTCATTTGTTAAAAACAGAATCATCATAATTAAAAGACCCCTAGGAACGCTTTTAAAATAGATCAAAAGACAATCAGAGTGGGACTTTATAGCCAGATGTGTTTTTAATGAAGAGAGAGTTTGATTTTTGAATGGAACATGTTAACCCGGCTTCTCCCTCCTCTCCTTGTTTTGCTTCTTGGATCAATCAGCTGCAGTTTCTCTCATGTTTCACTCGCGGTAAAAGGATTGTTTGTGTGCGTCACTGCCCGTGTGCTGGCAGGTGAAGTGAGACAAAAGAGAGTTTGTGAGAAAGGCTAAACTTTAGCTCTCAGTGGCAAACACGGGCACCAGCTGTGCTGGAAAAGAAACTGTTCAACCGACTAAAAAAACCAGGACAAACGGTGCCTTCTTCCAGTTATCTCTGAAAGTGGGGATGATACTGCTATCATGTACCTGCCCTGCACGAAAGAAGGACCACCTGTGTAGTTGGTCGTGCTGTAAAAACTCTTTCTGGTGACTGCTCCCAAAACACCAAAGCGGTTTAGATTTGACAGCATTTTTTTGGTCCAATAAAACATTTTTCACATTGAAAGTGATTTGAAGCAGAACAAAGGTTGACATTTTTTAGTAGTATGTTTAAAAGGTATTACTAAAAATAACTGAAAGCAGCTATTTTCCTGAAAAAGAAAAAGTAAATATATTAAAATCGCGCTCCAATCAGCTTGTGATCTATTTTAAAAGTCTTCCAAGTGGTCTCTTAATTATGATTATGCTGTTTTTAGCCAACCATTTTTTAAAAAGTAATTTTCTCGTCACTAGTTTCTGCAGAGCGGCAGAAATTCATCTCTGAGTTGTGGACGGAACTGTTGGCGTGGAGTAAGCCTGACCCCACTTCCCGTCATCCATCAGTTTACACACTCTCCTGCTAGCTTACGGCCCCTCACACCCTCAACCAAACATTGCCGGTGCGACACAAATGTCGACCAATATTGGAGCTATCCAGCCGTACAGTTTAGAACCAGAAACCAGCTCAGATGAGGAAAACAAAAACATACATGGAGCTATTTGTCCCTGCTCAGCGTATTTTCTACATCACAAATACTATCTGAAACCGCATTTATTCATCTGCTCCTAGTTCACTGATTTGAACAAAGAAATTCTCAGAACAGACATTTTTAGCTTTATTTTCTTCATACATGTTCTCCTCCATAAGAAAAACCAACAACAATATGTTAAAAACACAATTTTCATCTTAGCAGGTGTTAAAGGAGAGTCAATTGCAAGACTTTAAGATTAATAGAAGCTGTTTCTTAAACCCAGCCCAGACTACGTGGGTTCTTTTACATGGGAGTGGTGCTCTTGATACTTTTATAAGCCAGATCATGTGGTTTTGTTTTTCTTTCCTCGTTTTACTGCTCTTACTTTCTTTTATTAAACAAGTCTCTGTAGCCCAGGAGGCCTCCACTCCATTGTTGTTTAGGATCTTTGCCCTGCACAAGCCTCATCTCAGGGCAGCCAAAAGAGGAGCTTTTACTTTCTAAAAAAAACAACCAAAAAAAAGCAGCATTCAAGTTTTCACTTCCCATAGCGTTTATCACTGCTGATTTGTTTTTAAAGAGGAATAAACTGTGTTTTTGTCCGCAGCTGCATCGTACACGGACAGCTCTGACGATGAGACCTCCCCTCGGGACAAGCAACAGAAAAACTCCAAAGGTAACGGAGACTTCTGCATCAAAAACATCAAACAGGCCGACTTTGGACGCAGAGAGATCGAGATTGCCGAGCAGGGTAAGTTGGTGGTTTGATTATGCCAGGTCATCATTATAAATGAGAAACTGCTCTAAACTTATCCTCCTCCTGAAAACATATGACATATCCGATCCCTGATTGGGATTCAACATCTGATTCTGATTGAGTCTGGAGTAATGTGATCGGGTCCGTTTTTCGGTCACCTGATCAGATTGGGACATCCCTAAATTTAACGGAGAGGTGCCAGTGAGACGGCTGCCAAGGGACTGTCAACAAAGAGCAAACTCTGGGCAAAACGGATTTAAAAAAGTTTTTTTTTTCCCCTTAATTTCTCAAAAACAATCTTAAGGAACTATACGGTTCCACTGATATCAGCTAGTCATGAATACTCATCATCATATTTGTACAACGATTTTGGAAGAAAGTTGTTTATTTTTAATGGCTGATCAAAAATGTTCAATAGTTCTGAAGATCCAAAAGCTCCAGGCACCAAAGGTTCTCACATGACAAAATATCACCTAATTTTACTAGTTAATAGGTAACCATTAGTTCTGGTTGATAGTTCTACTTTTTGTTTGGTTTTTTTTAAACTACTTCACAGCAGTGGTCTGTTTAAGTGTTGAATGATAAAAGAATCTTAATAAAATCAAACTTGGACCTGTTTCTTAAATGTATTCATTTTTTAATGTGTTACAAAAGTGTCAAATCGGGACTCAGAGAGGAGATTCAAAAAATCAAATGTCTCGGAATGGGATCGGGGCCAAGAAACCGGATTGAGTTTTTTTCTCTGTTGTTCAAATCGATCATGTCAGAGGAGCGGCTGGTGGCTCCAGTTACCCAGTCGGGTTCAATTAAACTGTTACAAATGGATTTTGGGCGAAGCGATGAGAAATTGTCAGGAAAACCTTAAATAGTGGCGAGCAAAGTGGCTAAATAGTTTGTTTCTGTCTATACACGAGTACGTGGCAGTGGCTGGTAAACCTGCTGAGTGTCTGCATGCTACCTTAAAAAACACCTGGCATCTGCAGCATCACTCTGACATTCTGTCACCAGCACAGAGCCTCAGCTGCACCCTGCAGGCGACAGATTCAATCCTAAACACCTGCAACTCCTTCAAATGGATTAATCGTTGGATTATTGATGAGGATTAAAGATGGAAATTTCCTCTCACCTTCATAATTTTGCTTTTCTTTGCAGAAATGCCCGCCCTGATGGCTCTGAGGAAGCGGGCTCAGGGGGAGAAACCCCTCGCCGGCGCCAAGGTGGTGGGCTGCACGCACATCACCGCCCAGACAGCTGTGAGTGTCCCGGCCCGAGCGCCTCGCAATGATTCCAGCTGTGACCAAAAGTGAAATCTTCTTGCGTTTTCCTCCTCAGGTGCTTATGGAGACTCTGTCGGCTTTGGGGGCTCAGTGCCGGTGGGCGGCGTGCAACATCTACTCCACCCAGAACGAGGTGGCAGCTGCCCTGGCCGAGGGAGGTGAGGCCCCTCGGCTCCTGACAGCTGACCTTTTTGGATTGGTGCCCCGCTTATGTCACATGGTGCTTGAATTGCTCACTCTGTCATCTGTGCGGTTCATGCTCCCTGTGTCTCTCCAGGATTTAGTGTGTTTGCGTGGAAGGGTGAGTCAGAGGACGACTTCTGGTGGTGCATCGACCGCTGCGTCAACGTGGAGGGGTGGCAGCCTAACATGGTATCACACCAACACTCGACATGCATAGAAATCCTATAAATCTACTGTTCTGCAAAACAAAAAGATCCTTTAAATAAATAAATTCATTTTTGATTTTCTGCTGCTTCTGTATGAAGCAGTATAAAAAGACAATTTGATCATTTCCAGCCCTCCTTTGCTCATTTTTTCCCCTCAAATGTCAGATCCTGGATGATGGTGGAGACCTGACTCACTGGATCTATAAAAAATATCCCAACATGTTTAAGAAGATCAAGGGCATCGTGGAGGAGAGTGTCACTGGTGTGCATCGGTAAGATCTCACACACACCTCGGATATGTTTATTTGTGCTAAAGGTTACAGTCATACATTATTTAGCTTTTCAGAAAAAAAAAAAACCACATTTTGTCTGTAAACTACAAATAATTCATATTTATAAAGATAAACGTGATGCACTACTTTCATTAGATCTGTTTTTTGTTGTAATGTCGCCATCTAGTGGTGAAAAATAAGCTTTAGGATGGTTGCATTTACCCAAGTTTCTTTTATCAAATCCATATTTATTTAAAAGAAAAGTGCTTTCTTTAAGCTTTGAGTAGCGCAGTGCTTTACAGTTAAAAACAAACAAAAAAAAATGTAATGAAAACCAACCCACCCCTTTGCCCTGCCGTTGACACATACAAACCACGACCCCACACACAATGAACACAGGCATGAAAACAAGACTGTAATCATGAAAGAAACATATGAAAAGGATTAATCCTCATCATCATTTACTATGAACATTTTTGACCAGAATTTTAAGGGGTGTTCAGACTGGACACATTTGGTTTGCTTAAAGCAAGAGTTAAAGCAGAGTTCGTTTCCCCTGATAATCCAGAACAAACTTTCAGTCTGAATACACCTAAAGCCATCTCTTCAGTAACCGTCTTGCAGCACGCCTCTGCCGAACCAAAGCGGCAATAAAAAGTTTCGTACCTGACGTTGATACAGACGTTTAATATTGCTCAGCAAAATGGTAAAGTTTGAATAAGTGAACTCTCCCAACAAAGATTACAAAGCTTAGGACTTCCATTAATCTTTTTCTCGTTGCTTTACCTCGTCCTCTTAATTTCTGGTCAATGACTGAAGAGATCTTGAGTCACATGGTTTTATTTACAAGCACCCCTAGTTAGTTTTTTTTTTTTTTGTTCCTGTGGGTTTGAACCCGTTTAGGTTGTACCAACTGTCCAAAGCAGGAAAGCTGTGTGTTCCAGCCATGAATGTCAACGACTCTGTGACCAAACAGAAGTTTGACAACCTCTACTGCTGCAGAGAGTCCATCCTGGATGGGTATGAACTTCCTTTGTTGATAGATTTATCCACAGAATAAAAATTCTCAGTGGCTGTAAAATCTAAGCGTCTGTACTTAGGCTGAAGAGGACCACTGACGTGATGTTTGGAGGCAAACAGGTGGTGGTGTGTGGATACGGAGAGGTGAGTCACCTGACTTTATCCACATAAAACCACATGGTTGAATATCAAAAATTCCCAAAACAAGAAACAGGAGTTTGTCTGTGCTTACCTCCGCCAAGCACAACGTTATGCCGAGTTCGCACTGATTCGAGCATCAAATCTGCGTCCACTGCCTCTCTTTTGACGCACGTCAGATTTGCTGCTCTGCGCCTGTTCAAACATGTGTTTATAGGCGTCAAAAATTTGAAGCCTCCTCGCTACATTGAAGCTTCGACTGTATATCTCATAAAGAATGCACGGAAGACACGGATGACATTGAGAGATGAGGTTTATTATTTTGAAGAGCTTCATTAAAGCATCGGTAAACACGTTTCTCACATTTATTTTGCACTGTCCTTCAAAATCTGCCGTTTTCCTTCATCCTCAGGTGGGAAAAGGCTGCTGCGCGGCCCTCAAAGCTATGGGCTCTATTGTCTATGTCACAGAGATCGACCCCATCTGCGCTTTGCAGGCCTGGTAAGCCGTTTGTCTTCTGTTCAGGGGCTTTACATCTGAACAATCTCACACGTGTTGTCGTCTTCCAGCATGGACGGGTTTCGGCTGGTGAAACTCAATGAAGTCATCAGACAAGTGGACATCGTCATCACCTGCACAGGTGGGTTTACATTCCCAAAAAGAGATTTTCACCCCTGCCTAAGCAGTATTTGGATGTTTTTTTATATATTTAAAAACTGTGCATAGATTTTCAACACAAGAACAATTCTAGTTTATAACTAGTTCTATAACTACACTACCCAGAATGCCTAGAGGGGCCAAGACATAATTGATCGGTCAAAGAAGTGATTGGGAAGTTTTGTTCTTCATGTTTCTCTCATTTTTTAATTTGCTGTGAGAGCAACACAAGAAAAGTGAAACTTTATTTACAATAATACAATTGACAATTTACTGCATCACAAATACAATCTTTTTCAAACAGCCTTTTTTCATCTGCTTTCGATTTACGATTTGAATAAAGAAATAGAGGCAATTTAAAGAATAATTGTCTTTATGAATGTCTTCCATCAGATCAGAAAAAGGCCACAAGAACATATTAAAAACACCAAAAACATGATTTTCATTGGTGTTGGCATTGAAGTCATGAGATTTTAAGCATGTTAAAATGCTTGTCTGTAAGGAAAGCAGCCACACTGATGGATGTGCTTTACTTCACAGGAAGAGCAGGGAAAAAAAACAAGCTGTTAAAGAAAAATTCCAACAAATGCTAAATATAGCAAAACAATTCCAAAGTTATTTTTTAGTTTTTTAGAAAGAAAAAAAGAGAAAAATCTAAGTGAAAGAATTATTGCAGGCAAATTCCTTCTCACGTTTTCTTTAGTCCTGCCTTTTTAAGAGATTGTGTTTCTGACGCGTTTCCTGCTCAGCTGGAACACTTCCAGGCCTCATTAACTTTGCTCATGGGGGAGAAATTAAACTACAAATTGCTTTCTGACCACAGATCTTAGATCTTTGAGGGGTCACCGTTTCAGTCTTTCAGATATTTTTATTTACTTCCTCTTGTTTCTGTTTTTTTTTCTCTTTAGGGAATAAGAACGTGGTGGTGAGGGAGCACCTGGACCGCATGAAGAACGGCTGCATCGTCTGCAACATGGGACACTCCAACACGGAGATCGACGTGGTCAGTCCCAAACTCGCAGTGATGCAGTGACAGCCACACAGACAGAAACACAAGCCGCACAAGTTTGACCTTCAGCTGTAATTGTTCACCGTTACCATAGTAACCAACCGTCTTTTAATCCCCAAACAAATAGTTTTTCCAAACACATTTTCAGAAAAAAAGGTTTTTTATTATATTAATGGCAGCTTTACAAATCCACTGCTGAATGTTTGTGATGGGAGCAGCCAGGCAAAGATGATTGAAGTTGTTTGTTCAAATCCCTCCAGGCGAGCCTGCGGACTCCGGAGCTGACCTGGGAGAGGGTGCGCTCTCAGGTGGACCACGTCATTTGGCCTGATGGCAAAAGGATAGTCCTGCTGGCAGAGGTACGTGTGCAAAAGCACTTCTGATTTTAAATGAAGCACAAACGGAACGTGATGGCGTGATGACCAGCGTTCCTTTCAAAGGTTTAAATTTAGCAAAGTGTTGAAGGAGGCATCTTTTTTTAGACTGATGAGAAAGTGTCAGAATCTGTGTACATCTGCTTCAGTCTTTGAGAGCGTTCCATATTTTTACTTCTGCGGAAGAGTTTATGTTTGAAGCGTTTCTGAGGTCATTAATCAAACACTTATCTTTAAACTTTGTTTATTTCTTCTTCAGAGAAAAGGTTTAAAATTCTGCAACTTTAGTGAAATCATCTTTCTGTTGTCTTCAGGACCGATGTTTAAAACTTGAGTTTTATCCTGGTTGAGCTGTAAGAAGTTCTCTGCCATCCAAGACTTTATATCTAAAATACAGTTAAAAAGAGTGTTTACAGGTTCAAAGTCATCACGGCGATGTAAAGCTGCATAAAATGCATAAAAGGCACGGGTGACATTGAGAGGATCAGGTTCATTTTGTTTACGTTATGCTTTGGTCACCTGGGGATACCGACCAGATCAACGTCAGTTTCAAAAGAATTGGAAAATGTAAACTTTTGAAATTCCTTAGCAATGCAGGTTATTTGCTAACCACGCCCATGTTCCTAATATATTCATATCCTCTCTTATATCATTTTGTTCAGCTCTAGTCGGGGATCAATTTATCAAATTTTTCCAGTATTTCGTTAAAAATGTGCGAGTAATAGGAGTACGCCACTTTTGCGTACACGAAAATCTTCTAATTGCAACATTTTTTTTGCAATTGTTTCCCACTGATGCCTAAGAAGTTAGGAGACCGAGGAAAATCCCTAGAAAGAGTTTTGCTTTGTAACTGGTCCCGAGGTCAAAGGTCAACAAAACTCCAGGGGTCGTTGTATACTTTACCCGGCGGCATGTGTGTGAAATTTCGTCTAAATTGCTCAATCAAAGGTTCATTATCCATTACTTGAAAAGCTCCACATCTCACACTTTGCCACAAAATGACCACAAAGCAGTTGGCTGTGTTGCCATCCCGTAATAATTCCAAAAGTTCCCTTGGATGTCCCCGACATGTGTTTCCGTTTTGTTTGTGGAACTCCAAATATTTTTTTTTGGCTCCAATTTTTAATTTTCAGCCAATTCTCTTTTTTTCCTGTTTCGCTCGCAATGATGTCATCTGTGTCATGATGTGTGTTTTTTGCCAGGTACTAGGTGTGTGCTAATTTTAGTGACACTTTACGTCAAATTTTCTTTCAAAGGCGCAGACATTTTTACAACTTGGAAAACAACAGTATTCTATTTAAAGCATTTTCCTTATACATGTAAACAAGTTTAGGAAATTGTGTTCATTTTCTGAGGCTCCATCACCAAATTTTCTTTGTCAAAGTGCAAAAGTTGCTCCTCATTTTGTATTTTTGAACTCCTCTGGGCAGCCTGCTCGTTGTATTTTAGCTAATGAGGTTTTTGACTCCACTTGCAGAATAACTAAAATAATTTTGCTTGTTTGAAACAGAAAAACATATTTCCTCCTCTATGACCAACAGGAGTGTCAGGTTTAAATCCACAGTTTTAGTCTGCTGTTTAAAATTCTTCCTATAAACAGAAATGTTCCTGTTTCTTTCTCGCGTGTAAACATGTTACCTAGACTAGGCTGTGTACTCAGAACAGCGCGAGTAAACGTAGTCCATGAAGTTTCCCATCAAAAAGGCTCCGCCCCCTTCAGATCAGCACGTTGACTTCCTGCACACACTCAGTATTGGGTTTCAGCTCTGCTGTTATGCAATTTCAGAACTTTTCTTCTGCTCCTCCTCTGAAAGTTTCACTCTAAAACTTAGTATTTTACCTTAAACGGTTACAAAAGAAGAAGTTTTAAAAAATACAGCAAGCGTCGTTAATCCATTTTCCTTCTTTTTGTCTCCAGGGTCGTCTGCTGAATCTCAGCTGCTCCACCGTCCCCACGTTTGTTCTTTCCATCACTGCCACAACCCAGGTAAACCCTCAGGATCCGCGTCCGCCTTTACCCACACTCCTTTGCGTATTTATCATCCTACATTAGAGGCATTTTTTACATTTATTGTGTTAAGTCTCTGTTTAGTAAACAGTTTGTTGGTATGTGAGAAAGACTTGAGTGTCTCCTTACAGGCTCTGGCTTTGATAGAGCTCTACAATGCTCCAGAGGGACGCTACAAACAGGATGTTTATCTGTTGCCTAAAAAGATGGGTAAGGTTTGTTTTACTGTTATGGACCAAACAAAGAGTAAAAAGAAGTCTCCCATGATGAAATGAGAAAATCAGTTCATAATGAGTGGACACTGATGGAATCTGATAGGAAATGAAAGCAGAAGGCCTGAAAGAAAGAATGAATGAATGAAAAACATCGTCTTATACAGTCAAGTGAACGATCTTTTAGGATACAGATTTAAGAAAAAAGAAAAGAAACTAATTTAAGTCATTGATCCAAGTTCTTATTCACAAAAATAGAAAAAATTGACATTAAATTTAGAGTTTCACTGCATGAATTTGTCTCAGAATAGGTTTAAATTGATGACTATGCTGCTGGCTGCAGCATCAACTGACCGAGAGATTCAAGGGTTTCACATCTAGTCCCAATAATAACATTTCTCTGTGAAGATTTTTTTAACCCTTTAACGCCAGAAATATTGGCGTACAGCTGCTTTTCTCTGCATTAGGATCAGCTGGATTTACGTTAATTTAGTAAACGGATGATCTACGACAGTTAAAAGATTGTCAGAAATGGAGCTAAAGCTTGTTGTTAAAGGGCTAAACTACTTGATTCATCTCTGAAAAAACGCTAAGGAATTAAAAAGACGTTTTGAAACTCAAGAACGGTACAATTTAGAAAATTGAGGCTCAGCAGTTCATGGCAAGTGTGACGCTGAGAGGACTGATGGGAGTTTCTTTTTGACCCCACAGACGAATACGTGGCCAGCTTACATCTTCCAACATTCGACGCACATCTTACAGAGCTGACTGACGAGCAGGCCAAGTACCTGGGCTTGAACAAGAACGGGCCCTTTAAGCCAAACTATTATAGGTATGCAGACATCCCTCTTACCTGTGCGCTCCCCATCTTGGCTTTATCCTGTAGAAACATTTGTTTTTCCTTTTTCCAGGTATTAAACCAGTTTTTTTGGGAGGGGGGGTTTACCTGAAGACATGACTCCATGAATCACAGAGGAAGAGGACGCACAGGAAAGTCAACACATCTGCTTTTACATCCGGGACGGCAGGATTTGGGCATGTATTTCCCCACGCTCGTGGTAGTTTTATTTATTCATGTGACCACAGTAGTTCTGATGAAGACAAATTTAGCGGCCATTCGCCACTAGCTAACTCCCGAAGGACATGTTCACTTCCTCCCATTGTCTTCACGCTCTTAAGATGCTCGTTTGTGTGTGAAGTTGTTCGTGACTCCTCCATCCTCATCGTTGCCAGAACTTTTGTCCTTTGTTTGTTAAAGATGAAATTACATATGCTAAAAACATAAACGATTAAAGAAAAAGTTGATTTTTCTTTTTAAAAGGGGAAAAAACCTGATGATTTAGTGTCTGACATATATTTCCTTTCGTTTTCTGTAGTTCTTTTCTACTTTCAAATTTTGTGTGAAATGATTTGCGAGGAGGGGTGGGCCTAGATTAGTGGGCGGGTGTCAGGGCCTAATCATATCTTTTATTTTATTTGACAATTACGATTTGTTTGTTTCTAAGCATATTTTTTTATGATGTTTCTTTTGTTTTAAACTACTTTTTATTCCTTTTTTTCGTCTCCTTAACCGTCTCTGGAAGGCAAAACAAATGTTCTACCTTTTCACAATAAAACCGTCTCATTAGCTGCTTTTATTTTCTCAACTTCTGGCTGCTTTAACCTGCCAGTGTAGAAATAATGAAAATGATTTCATCTTAAATATTTTCCTTTGGATAACTACACTGTATTAAAAGCATGGCAAACTGTCCACACAACAGTATACTGTATATTTAGGTATTTATAGAGATTGTAGGATTCTTTTTTTTTTTTGTCTTTGCTGCTCCATCTACCATTATCATTTTTTTGACAGAATCAAGAGGAAAATTACAGATTACATGTGTAATAATTGCATTTAAAACCCCTACTGTGAATACGGTAACATATGATGAAGTTGTTGCCGGGCAGATTTCCTCCCTCAGCATCTCTGTGAAATGTGTGACGCTGTACTGTCTTACACAAACAGCTCAAGTCAATGGTACTTAATGGTTTTTATTGTTTTTCACCTAAATTTGTTTTTTTTTCCTTTAACAAAAGCACATCTTTAATAAATTCACAAGTAATCTGTCATAGTTGCCATCGGCGACGTTCAGCAGTTCTTCCACCACTAATCTTTCAAAATAAACACTTGTTTATTTCTGTACACAAGCTACACTTAAAACATTTTTACCTGCTAAGGAAAAATCCTGTCTCAAATTTTTTTTCCTGACAAAAAATGGAAAAGCTGTCACAGTGTTTTGATAAAAAAGTGGAGGAGTCGGCCAAAGCGCTAAAAGCAGAATACACAATTAATAATAGTGGTGGCTCCAATATTTCAACTGCAGCTACAAAAGTTTGACTAAATCTTTTTTTTTTTTTTTTTTTCCAATCTGGCAACACTTCTCGTTTAATTCAATTTGCTGAATTAACCCTTTGATGCCTATTGACACAAATATGCATGAACCCAATTCGGCTCCAAAGTTACATTAATTTTAGCATCAACTTTAAAAACCAAAACACAAGGGATTTTCATGTTTCATAGACGGAAATAAATTCAGGTGTCAAAGGGTTAAAAATGTATGGAGGGTCACAAATGTCTTCATGAGCAGAAAATGAGTCATTTGAATTTAAAATGCAAGTAAGGATCCCTAAATTTACTATAACGAACGATCCAGTGACACAAAAAAGTCCAGTTTTACAGATCTTTTTATTTTAATCTGTTACAAGTTTTCACATTTTCACCTAGTGATTAAAAAAAGCACAAATTGAAGTTGCTGTTCTTAGTTCTGATTCACAAAAAAGAGAAAAATTGGATAACATGTAGAGCTTAGCTATACGAATTTGTTACAAAAATTTGGACGGCCACTTCCATTGAGAAGTCTGTAAATCTCCGTGAACCTGTGTACTTCAGCGTTCAAAACTCACAAGTTTACGCTTCGCAACGTAGGTTTTTGCAACCAACCTCAAGCTCTACGCACAAAATGCTAGAGCATTGAGAACGAGCTAAACTTTGACTAATCAGGGACTCAATTTAGTTGTGACGCCTCTGAGAAGCCTCTTTTTATCACAAATACACAATCATATCACTTTTTAAAAATGCTTAAACGCAATCTGTGGGTATCTCGATTAATTTCTTGTTTTGCTTTAAATAATTCTTAACTTCAAATTTTTCTATTATATTATATTTCTATTAAATTGTGTTCTTGCTAATTCAGACCCTCCTGGCCCTCCATACTGACCCGATTTGGTGCTTTAAAGCTTCATAAAAGTTTTTTTTTTTGTCTCTGTATTTGACTGATTACTCCAACACCAAAAATCAAACCCCTCCGTTTTTTTTGTTACATTTCTTGCTCGTATTTGTTCTCCTCGTGCTTAGAAAATCTAAAAGCGTGTCTGTGACCCATCGTCTTACATTTTTTGCTCTTTTCTGCGTGTTGAATGTGCAATCTAAAAAGAGAGAAAAAGGACGTATTTTGATGAAATGTGGCGGCAGCGCTGATTCCTCTTTGTCGGTCTGTGTGTGTCTTTTGTCGACATTTCCACACTGCTTTGTGAAGAGCTGCCTCAGGATCCGAGCCGGGCAAAACATTTTTCAGTCTGATCGACGTATTGGTTTAGGCGGGAAAGACACCAGCATCCGAACTGTACATACAGTGCTACATACAGATATGACTTTTAAATGTATAGGAAACTCAAAGAAGAATCAACCACTGTATTTATTGATGTAAATCCTCAGTTAAAAAGATGACAAAACTCACAAAAAAGTTTGAAGATCTCTAATAAAGGAGAGAAAACCCTGTTGAAATATTGCAACTGATAATGATAGATGATGAGCAATAATAAAACTGTAATCTAAATTAATAAAATTGTTGAAAATGTTGCTTAGGTGTCTTTTGTTTTGAAATATGTCATTTTTTTCCTTCGGGTTGCATCTGCTAAAGTCGGTCACTCCCCCGTGTGATCGGATCCGATCCAGCGTGTCCTGGGTCTTCCCCGGGCCCTCCGCCCAGTGGGCCATGCCCAGAATTCTCCAGACTTAGCAGTGCTGACCCTCATCCCAACCGCTTCACACTCGGCTGCAAACCGTTCAAGTGCATGCTGGACGTTCCGGCTCGATGAAGCCAACAGGACAACATCATCTGCAAAGAGGAAATTCTGACGTTCCCAGACCAGACCCCCCCCCAGACCCTGGCTGCACCTAGAAATTCTGTCCATAAAGACTATGAATAGAACCGTGATAAAGGGCAGCCCTGCCGGAGTCCAACATGCACCGGGAACAGGTCTGACTTACTGCCGTCTATGTGGACCAAACTCCTGCTCTGGTCATACAGAGACGGGACAGCGCTCAGTAAGGCTCCCCGGACCCCGTACTCCCAAAGTACCCTCCACAGAACACCACGAAGCACACGGTCGAACGCCTTCTCCAAAGCCACAAAACACATATGGACAGGATGAGCACAAACCCTCCAGCACTCTAGACAGGGTGTAGAGCTGGTCCACAGTTCCACAGCCAGGATAGAAACCTCACTTGCAGCAGTCGCCATCATTGCTGCAACCCCCTATTCCTCACATCCATAATTTACTGTCAGAATAAATGTAAAGGTTCCAGGAGAAGCAGGGGCTCCGCCTCCAGCTCCATGTCTGCTGACGGTCTATTCTGTCCATGTCCTGATGCTCCATGGTATGGAAGCAAATGTAACTCATAATTCAAAATAAAAGCCTATACCGGAAATGCTTTTTCATTTTCAAAATACAGCTTCCTCGATTGACTCAAGAATAAAATGACAACTCAATTCGCCAAATGGCTTTTTATTTTTCAACACCGCTCATTCTGTCACTTAATTAAAATGATAAAGGAAAGGACATTTGACATTTAATTTTCGAAAGGTCCTTTAGCAAACGTATACCAAAATTCAATCAGAAATGTCTAATTTAAAAATTAAAATGGATTACAGAAATGCTTTTTCATTTTCACAATGTAACTGCATCAATTGACTCATAAATAAAATTAAAAATCAATCTTCCAAAATGCTTTTTCCTTGTCGACTTCAACACCGCTCATTCTGTGACGTAATCAAAGCGATAATGCAAAGGAGATTACTCTTTCGTTTTCACATTCAGCACACACAACGTGTCTCATGTATGACTTCCAGCTGGCAGTTCCGGGGGGGGGGGGATGACACCAGCTTCAGAGTGAGCTGAGCAGGTTTTAGAGAGCTTGGCTGAACACTCTGACTCCAATGTAAACGAAGTTGTCGTGGCCAGCTTGCTCTTAGTCCTTCAGCAACTGGAGGGTGCTGGAGGATGAACGTTAATGGATTGAGGTAAACTATTATTTATTATTCGGATGTTTGCATAATGACTGTGTGAGCTAACTATGAAGGTTTAAATGGAAGTCATTCTGTTTCCGGATAATAAAATTAATGGGGCGCCGTTTGTAAACCGGTGTAGTTAAATTTTAACAGCAGTATTTTAGTTATTTAGCCTCTTTTAGGAGAAAAAAAATTGGTTCCATTTTTCAAATGTGTTTTTTCACCTTTTAATTCATGTATTTATAAATGTTACATTGACTTGCTTAGTATTTAGTTAGCAAGCTAAATATTTAATTTTAAGTTAAATATTTGTTTTATAATTATATATTTAGTTTACAAACTAAATATTTAGATCTGACCTTAATATTTAGTTTCCAAAATATATATATTAAAGTTTTGTAACTAAATCTTTTTTGATAAATATTAAAGTCTAATTTAAATGTTTGGATTAGAGCTAAATGTCTAGTTTGGAGCTAAATATTTAGTTTATATGCAAATTAACTTGCCGATAAGCGGAAGTGGCCTACCAAGATGAAACCTGGAGTTTTGCTCCATCTCTGAACTGATTTGTGCCAGAGTTGTCGCTCATGTTTTTATACTGGTTCAAGGCATGTCCCACTTTCTGGCAAAAACATTAGATGAGATGTTCTCATGACTATCCAGACATTTGAGATTGGATCATCAGCAACAGCCTTCGCCACAGAGCCACAATCAGCGGTAAGTTTATGGTCCCTAGCTAACACGCTTCTTAGTGCTTCACTACACTTTGAAAACCCGTTGGTACAGTCCGTACACTGTCGATGGTACAGTCCGTACACTGTCGATGGTACAGTCCGTACACTGTCGATGGTACAGTCGGTACACTGTCGATGGTACAGTCCACTCTGCTGGAACAACGAGCTGCTTGGACATTAGCGCCCCCCTCCCCTCCACACCTCAAACGTTTCTTTTTCTTTATTTTTATTTGTTTGACACCAGACGTGGACTGGAGAGCTTTTGTAGAGTCCACAACCGTCCCGTTTTGGTCCACAGCCTTCTGTCTGCTTCGTTAATCACAATAGTTGACCACACATTCTAAAGTTAGGATGTTCCATTCAACAGCAGGGGGCGCTAATCGAGTGATGCCGGCTGCTTTAGTTGGAGTGAAGCTGAACCATAAAACAAATCATTTTCCTTTTTCTAGTCATGAAATTCTCATTTCACCTGTGAGAAATTACTGTGACTGAATGTTTTAACCCACATTCCTGCAACAAATACTTTTTTGATCTGTTGGTATTCTAAACTCCTTCAATCCAGAACTGAGCTCAGGCCCAGCTTCTAAAATTTAAGTCAAAATACTGTTTAGGTATCTTTCAGGGTTTGATCTTCACCATGACCCACAGAAACTATAAATCAGGGGTCTCCAAACGGGGTCCTTGTGAGCTCTTGCCCTGCTTGTTTTGCAGCTAACCCTGCTGGAGTAATTGCTGCTCACCTGTGTCAGGTGTGTTCAATCAGAAACTGAACTGATTTAATCCAGATGATCAGCATCTACTGAAGCAGTGTTAACGGCAAAATAAGCAGGGTGGTAGATCACAAGGAGCAGGGTTGGTGACACCTGTAATAAATGAATGATAGGTTCAAAATTATATGAATGAGTAATCCATTATTTCTTTTTGTATTTACTTTTTTAGAGACAAGGATCAATCTCATTTGTATTCTCAGACAGAAACTTAGGCATCTTCACTATTAGGACTCTTTTGTTAATGTAAAGTCTGCAAACACTATACAAGGAACATGGTTTTCTAAACACTGGCATTTTGGACTAGTTGTGTCAATTCCAATAACATAAAACAATTTCAAATGAGTTTTTTTTTTTTTTGGTGTGTGAAGCTGTAAAGTTGATTTAAAAATGACATGTTTTCCATTTTCAATATAGGTCTTCTGAGAGTCTGAACTGTGAAATGTCTGGTCTTCACAAAGCTCATAGTGAAGAGTGACACCATCAGGAACAAGGTAAATCCACATCAGTCCATCCTGGTATAGAGTTTTTCAGAAGTTTAACAGATATAGGTTTGCAGAGAGCTGTGACATGCTTGTTTTGACAATTAACAGCGATGGACATGATGCTGCTGATCTTTGTTGTGCTAGAAGGGAGCTTTTCTGTTTGCTTGGCAAAACCATCTTCCAAGACAGTGGAGCCTCTGAAGGTGATTCTGTTCGGCTCCAAGCAGAAAGCATCCTTCCCAGATCAAACAGAACCTTTTCTAGTCTCTAGCTGAATGACAAGAACCCTTTACTGTGTTTTGGATTTTTTTTTTTTTGTGTCAAACTCAAGGACTGGCCTCCTGCTGGTTTTCCAGAAATCTGTTGAAAACCTGGATCAGGTGTGTTTAGTCAATAAGGAGCTTCAATGGCAGGTTGGTTGGAAAACATGTAGGACACCAGCCCTCGAGGAGTTGAGTTTGATGGTCAGAGTTTGATGGACAGAGTAGGATCCTTTGAGCCTAGAGCAAAGATTCTTTTAAAAAACAATTAAAAAACTTTGAGATTTTAAATTTGGGATTTAATTAAATTGAAAACCAAAATCAAATTATAACAAAGGTTTACCTTCCTTTACATGTAATAAATCTATATCATTAAGTTTGACTTCTTAAAATGACTGAAATGAATGGAACTTTTACATGATCTTCACATTAGAATTTCACTTGTATTAAAGGTGTCTTAAGTCAGTTTGTTCATTTAAGGAGAGAAAGGAAGGAAATTGTCTCTTGTGATTCTAACAGCTCAACATTCCTGGATCTTTGATTCTTCCTCTCATGATGCTCCAAATGTTTGATTTGTAAGAAGGTGCTGTAACCTGGACTCTTCAGTTAACTTCTGTCTTTCAGGCACTCAAAGTGGCTTCTCACCGAGATTGGGACATTCAATACTTACAAAGTGATTCATGTTTAAAAGTTTAAAATAAACTGCAGTGTCCTCTGAAACAGTGTTTCTCCATCGTCATCGTCAAATGTTGCTGCTTCTGCAAAATGATATTTTCCAGGGCTTCTTTGGATCGGATGTCTGTCTTCAAGATCATCCTGGAACAGAGAAAATGACTTTTAGAAAGGAACAGGAAAATGTGTAACAGCAGGACTCAGTGCTCCAGAAAAAGATTAAGTTGGTAAAATTAAAGTAACATTCTAAATTTCCTCAAGACTTGATCATATTGCCAAAAACTGTATTCTGTAAATATTTACTGTTAGCAACTACAAGTAATTCCCATCAACTTTTGAAAAATTATGTAACTACTCATTGAGGAGTTGGCATCTTGCTGGAATTAAGACAAGATAAAGATACTTTATTGATCCCAGCTTGGAAAATTTATAAAAAAAAAAAAAGAAAAAGGTGAGTGTGGCGGGGGGCGCGGGGTCCTCACCCCCCTGTGCGGGTCTGTGTGCTGGCGAACCGGCGCCCCTGATCCCGTCCAGATGCAGAGAGCAGAACCGGACCTCTGCCAGAATTCTGGTGGGTAGTATTCCCAGAGGCCTGCAACATAGAAAAATACCAATTTAATTTGTTCATATTGCTGTTTATTAGAGATCAGTTTCACATGGGTGAATTGGAACTTTAGCTTTTTCTTTTTTTATTCTTACAAAGAAAGTCTTAATGTAAACACAGCTGAAGATGGACAGAAGAAGATTAGAAAAAGTGTCACGGATGGACAAATCAAAGTTTGAGGTGTTTGGATCACACAGAAGAAAATTTGTGAGATGCAGAACAACCAAAGATGCTGGAACAGTGCCCGACACCATATGTCCAGCAAGGTGGGGGTAACATGATGGACTGGGGTTACACTGGTGCTGGTAAGGTGGCAGATTTGCTTTGGGTAAAAGTGACTTTAAATAAGGAAGGCTATCACTCCATTTGGCAATGCCATGCCTGTGGACGGCGCTTGATTGGAGGCAATTCAATTCATCCCACAGGCAGCTTCATATTATATCTGTAATGGACTGTAATACCTGGGACACCTCCCCAGGGAGACGTTTAGGAAACATCCGAACCTTATGCCTGAGCCACCTCAACTGGCTCCTCTGGATGTTCACACCCAGGTGATTGGAAAGTCATGACTCCAGGTGGTGATGTCATTGCCCACATGGGCATTGAAGTCCCCCAGGAGGACGATCGAGTCCCCCGTTGGGGCACCTTCCAGTATCCCCCCCCCCCAGAGACACCAAGAAGGCTGGAAAATCCAAACTGCTGTTCAGCCAGTAGGCTGAAACCACAGTCAGAGACTTGTCCTCCACTCAAAAGTGAAGGGACATGACCCTCTCATTAATTGGGGGGAACTTCGACACTTGGCGGCTGGGGTGGGGCCCCACGTGTAAGCCCACCACGGCCTGCTGCCTCTCACCATGTACAACTCCAGAATGGTAGAGTCCAACTCTTCTCGAGGGACTGAGTTTCAGAGCCCAGGATGTGAGCTCAGCTATATCTAGCCGGTACCTCTCAACCTCTCACACAAGCTCAGGGTCCTTTTTTCCAGAGAGGTGACGTTCCATGTCCCAAAAGCCAAGTTCCATGACTGGGGTACTGGTTACAAACATAATTAATATAAATAAAGTTTAGCTAAAATTACAAAAGGGTTTTATACAAATATATTCAATTTATTTCTATAGCCCAATATCAGAGCTATAGCCGTCTCATTGGACTGACATCGGTATGATGCAAGAACAAAAAGTCAAACATGAAAAAGTAAACAATAGCTGGTTGGTAAACAGACTAAGCTGAACTAACATCTCTGCCGTTACACCCTCCTTCTCGGTGAGGAAAAACTGTCTCTTTTTTGGGGGAAAAAACTAAGACAGTCAGATCTCCTCAAGTACTGAGTTCCACTCACGAGCATCTTTCACTGACCAGCCCGACTCACTAAAAGTACTTCTGCTTGAAAGAATGAGGCCTTTCCTTTTGCAGTATTGAATGCAGTAATGACAAAAAAATTTGCTTTGGATTTTCTTATTTCTTCCACAGCCCTATTTCTTAAGGAAGGGAATTGGTGTCTGTTATGTCCTAATTTAAGTGACAACTTTAGGGAACGATCGCGTTCTTTTATCAGTTTTAGAACGGATGCATTTAGCCAAGGAAGGTTGCAAAATTGATTATATTTTGCTACAAAATGGATTGAGTCTTGAAAGTTTTGTTGTTCCTGATTTGGTATTCTGTAGAGTTCAGTACTTGTCAAAGATCTGAAACGCTTTTTATTTCATTTGCGTGTAACAATTATAAGACAGTCCAGTGAGCATTTTGTATGATTTCAAGATTTCATCAGTAAAGTATTAGTATTAGTAAGAACTAAATCAATCTATTAATTAATTTTCGGAGTCATATTCACATCCTCCATATTTCTATTCGGCTTTTTCCCAACTATGTTAACGTCGCCCATGAAGATAACATCTTTTGCATGATTGAATTGTTTTAATAGAGCTCCCAGCTTATCATAAATAAATCCATATGTATTGATGGAGGCCTTGTAAATAACTTTGAGAGTAAAAGACATTTGTTGCGATACAACAACTGTTAGTCTGAGAGGTTCTAGTCCATTCTCATCTGTAACATGTTTGTGCTCGCAGTTAAAATCATCCTTAGCATAGATCATGAAGTGTAACTTTTTATGGAAAGTCTGGGTGATCCCAAACTTTTGAACGAAAGTGTGTGTGTGTGTGTTTTTCCTTGTTAAAATTATTTTATTGGTATTCTTTAATGAAAGTAAGTGTCAAATCATGAAAGATTTATGTTTTGTTGGGCGTTAGCATTTGTGTTGAACACTGCATGCTTTAACCCTGCTGTTGATGAAGATGCAAGTTTCTTCAAAAGCTGAATGAAAAGCAGCAGTTCTCCTGTTGGGGGCGCTGCAGCACAGCTCAGAAGACTCCTGGCTGTGAATTTCTGTTTCTGGAATATTTTTAAATGAAGCTTTGATGAAAAAAAAAAGCAAATGTGGAGAATATTTCACTTGTAGGTAATTATAATTACATGCTACATTACCAGTAGTAATAACAATCAGTAACTCGTGTGCATTTTCTGTTGGAGTGGGTCTGATTCCCTTTTTATGAGCAGTTTTAACTCTAATAAAGCACAGATTTTAACAAATGCTTCTTAGGTTCTGAATATGATGACATATTTAGACTCTTGTGTACACATCAGCCAAACACACAAGGCCACATCTGAAGGTCACACGTTCTACAAGATGGTCCCAAGCTCAAGTTTGGACAAACCCGTAATGACAGCAGAGGAAAGCGGGACTTAGCTATGTGGTGCGGAAAAGAGTGAGCGACAGATAAAGTGGGAAAATGCCACAAACATTCCCTCACAGGAGAATCTGTTTTGTTTTAAGGTGGAATTTGTCTGATTTAAATCCTGAAGCATCTTTTTGTGTTACACAACAAAGCAAAAACTGTGAGTGCCAGAGCACATCTGACCATGAGAAGACATCTCCGAACCGCATCCCTGGTTTTTTCTTTTATTACAGGGAGAGGAAAGATTCAGGTAGTCATGTGAGTAAGATCACCTTTAATTCAACAAAAATAACTCATACAACCAGTGGTTTCAATCATAAAATGAGTCCGAAAGTGAATACAAGTCTGTCACTCAGGGAAACAAGTTGGGGTGAGAGAGCCTTGGGAGCCGCAGTGATGCTCGTGGACGCAGCGGGACATGGTGGAGGAGAGCCACATTTTGTGGAAGCTGTCCAGCTCCTCAGAGAGGTCAGCTAAGTCAGAGGACATCTCCTTGTCGCGGAGCGAGAAGAGCTCACAGTGAGGCGTGTCGAAGACCTCCTGGAACCTGGCTTTGTTGAAAACGCCAGGGCGGCGAGCCACAACCTGAAAAAGACGATCCATGCAGACCGTTAAATCCGAGTTCCTAACAAGCTTTCACAAATACAATCAATCATGATATCAATTTCTTCAATTTGGAATAATTTTTCTGATGTTTCTAACACGTTTCTCATGAATAATATCCACTTTTGATTGAATCTTTTTCTTTCATTCACTTTTACATCTATTAACATCAAATGTCAATGAAAGCCATGAGCGGTGTTGAACGGCCCACAGGCGCTACCTGCACCTGACCTCACCGCACCCTTTTGAGTCACCCTCATTGGCTGTGCACCCTTCACTCTCCCCTTCTGCCCCTTCAAAATGGCAGCTTTCTGTTGGGTTTGTCGCCATAGCAACCATTTCATGAACACATGAACAGGTTTGTTTCACTTTTAGAAGAATTGACAAAAGTAAACTTTTGGAAAGGGATATGGATGACTGGTCGTCCGCTTCCATGCGCGACCCGCTCCAGTTGCTGAAGGACTGAGAGCAAGTTGGCCACGAAAACTTCGTTTACGTTGGTGTCAGCGTTCAGCCAAGCTCTCTAAAACCTGCTCAGTTCTGTCATGTGCATCACACTCTGAAACTATTTGTAACTCCAACTGGGAGGATAATTTCAACAAGAATTGTGCTCACCCGTTTGAGTTCGCCATGTCGTTTGCCAGTAGCATCAATAACGCAGAAGAAGCGTGAGCACCGACGTCATCGCGCTGCCCCCCTTTTGACCCCCTCCCTCCCCCTCCTCTGGAACTGCCAACTGGAAGTCATAAATAAGACATGTTGTGCGTGCTGAATTTCAAAACGAAAAAGTAATCCCCTTTGCTTTATCGCTTTGATTATGTCACAAAATGAGCAGTTGGAAGTCGAAAATGAAAAAGCATTTTGGAAGATTGATTTTGAATTTTATTTATGAGTCAATTGATGCAGTTACATTGTGAAAATGAAAAAGCATTTCTGTCATCCATTTTAATTTTTAAATTAGACATTTCTGATTGAATTTTGGTATACATTTGCTAGAGAACTTTTTGAAAATGAAATATTAAATGTCCTTTTCTTTATCATTTTAATTAAGTGACAGAATGAGCAGTGTTGAAAAATAAAAAGCCATTAGGCGGATTGAGTTGTCATTTTATTTTTGAGTCAATGGAGGCAGCTGTATTTTGAAAATGAAAAAGCATTTCGGTTATAGGTTTTTATTTTGAATTATGAGTCACATTTGCTTCCATACCATGGAGACATATCCCGCTCATTTGGAAATAAGAAAAAAACAACATGAAGCATGTCCAGGCAGCAGCAGAAGAATCTAGATTTGTAATCTTTTCAAGATAAGAGCACAAGTCTAATTGCAGCATTTAAAATCAAAATTTTGGATTTCAGAAAAAGATTTTGTTATCTTCAGTTGATTTTCTTTTACTGATACAAAACGGTGAATCTAAAGAATATAAATTGTAAAATCATTTGATGAAACCTAAATGTTATAATTTAACCCACTGCCTTTAACAGAAATAGTAAATTCTATAAAAGATTATGGACAAATAAATACAAAATGGGATTATTTTATTACATAGTTTTATAGAACCCATAATTCTGTATTTTTCAAAGCATGGTTACTACAAAATAAGTCTTTTTTTAGGTGTTAAAACAATAGGTTAGAAATACTTTTAAAAAATTTGTAAATTACACATTTTTTGAGAATTATTCAAGCAAACAGATTTCAGTAAGAAAAACACATTGTGACTATTTTTTGAAAAAATCTTTACCTTTTTTTTTTCTTTTCCTTAAAAATTCTAAAAATGTTAGTGTATTTTAGCATTTGCCCCTCGTGTGCTGGGTTGGATGGCTTTTCCTTCACCGATGCATTAGAGCGTACTCCCCTCAATGGAAATGTTGATATTTTTGTTTATGTTTTTCTCCCCGATTGACTAAATCCCTGTCTTGTGGGTGGTACTTAATTTGTTTTGTTTCCTCGTGAGTATTTAAATCTCCTTTCATAAGAAATCTGTGAAATCTGAAACCAGGTCTCCCATGCTGACAGGTCTGACTATGCTCCTTTGAAGACCCACTCCAAAGAAAATAGTGTTTTTGAACATGTTCTTGTGGCATTATTCTGATAAAAAACACAAAGTTTATGTTAAATTGCATTTCTGAGTAATTAAATAATGCTGTTTGAAAAAGATCTTATTTGTGAGCCCATTTTGGGCTCGATTTTGATGCATCCATTTGCAGACAAATATTTCCATGAACATCTTCATTTTCCGACTCAGTACTGTATGGCTGAATAGCTCCGAAATAAAAAAAAGGATGCTGAGATAGCTGCTTGGGGTCACTTCTACTCCGACAGTCCCTTCTACAACTTAGAGGCTAATCAGCTCCTGCTGCTCTGCTGAAAATATGTCATAAAAACGACACAGGCTTTTTGATTTTAGCTTAAAAACTGTATACCGTAATCATAATTAAAAGACCACTGGGGACGATTTTACAGTAGAAAAAGATATAGTTGGAGTGGGACTTTGAAAAAAAGAGAATACTTAAAGGTGTAATTTCTTTTGAGAATGACTTAGCCTTTTCATAACTTAGGTTATTTTATGTTGGCTTGTCTTTTAGTGGGTTAGGGTTAGGGTTCCCTTCCATTAGTTCACTTCCATTCTCTGACCCCCTCTGTAGTGCATTCACACTGGTGCTAAATCGCACCAGAGTTCACTTACAAGCAGATCAAAACAGATATTGTAAAAGCACCCTAAATTCGCACCCTGATCATTTTTTTTATCTACTTTAAAAGCGTTCTCTTACTGTTGACGTGGAGCATGCAAAAATGGGGGTTTGTAGTAGCAAATGTTTGATACATACATTGACTGTATAAGAGAATTGGACTGAAGGACCCCTCCCTCATTGCGTTCCAAACAGGAAGTACTGGTTCTGAGAAGCCAAACTCCCAAAGACTTCTATTGAGAAATAAACAGCAATTACGCGTCAGAATCCTCATTCTTGCTTGGATACCTTCTTTTAAACATGTGCTTGATGATCCTATTTGGTTTTTTTTTAATGTTTTGACTTCATTGCAAGTTATAAACCGCCCAATCAGATGCCTCAAAAAAAGCATGTGGTGCTCGCTGCCCCCCACCTTCAACATTCAAAATGTCTGACGGATTCTCCCGAGCCCAATTTCAGTGGTAGGAGTGTGAACTTCCAACAAACTTAGTCTTGATTGGCAAGCGTGATTGCCATAGAAACGTTGACTCAGACCACTGCTTACTAATGTGTCTGGCAATACAATACATCTGGAAAGTATTCACAGCGCCGAAGTTCTTCCACATTTTATTATGTCACAGCCTTATTTCAAAATGGATTAAATCAGTTTTCTTGCTGAAAAATTCTTTGAAAAACACCCCATAATGACAAAGTTGAAAAAGTTATTTTAAAAATGTTGCAAATTTATTCTAATCAAAGCTCATAAGGTAACATTTTTTCCTTTTATCAGCAATATTCCTCTTAGCCACCTGCAATTGTTTTTCAAACAACATAAAAATTCCTGTTATACACGCCTTACCAGAGCGCATATTCGCGTTTCTTTATTCGCGGTTTTAAGTATTTGCAGATTTATTTTTTTATTAATCACGTGACTCTTCTGGTTCATCACAAAACTTAGACAACAAGACACTCGTATAAAGTTTTGCATCCAGAGGAAGTGCTGAGGTGCATCTCTGCACGACGTTGCTCTCTCTGGGGCGCGGAGAGAGAGCGCCTGTTGGCTAACCCCCTCCTGATGGCATCAGCTAACTCAGAAGTAGCCGAATAAATCCTGATGTGCTGAAGAAGATCGCACAGGATAGTTATCATCCAGAACAGGTGTTTATTTAAAGAAGGAGGTAACACGCACTTCTGGTTTGAAGGCACATAGAGACAGAGTGACTCTCCTCATCTGCTGCTGTTTCGAATTTTTAAAAATCCATGTTTAGCAATACTCCAGTGTTCTTTAATCTTTTACAAAGCATGATCAGAGGTTTTTTGACGAGTATGGATCATAATGGACTTTCTTTGGGGTGGAGGGAGTGAGACAGGGACAGTAGGTCTTGTCTGTATGCGTGGATGTCTGCGGTCCCTAGTCCCCGTGAATAACACTGTAAATAAAAAGACTAGGTGCTGGATTTCCCCCATTGTTGTTGCTTTTCTAGTCGTCGCACTACAACTAACGCAAACACGCTAGTGCTCTACACCACGCATGAACATGAACAGCTCAGTGCAAGCAAGGCTTATGGGTCACTTGGTCCAGTTCTCTTAAGCCTCGTTTCCACTGAGTGGTACTGTCCAGTTTAGAATGGTCCATGCAATTCCGGTGAGCAGTTCCACTAAACGCCGGACTGGCGCTGAGAATGCAGGGTGTTCACCAATTGCGTAGCTTTGCGTCCTAGTCACAGTAGTGCGACTACAGTTAAAGTAAAGCCAAAGCTAACAACAATGGCGGTAATCTAGCAGGTCGTTTTTTTCTGCTTGGCTTTTGGTACTTTGTTTAATACAACGCATTTCATGCAGATTTAGAGAAGATTGCGGGCGACGAAGAGGAATAAGTCGCTTTCTTTTGTCGAAATGACCTCACGCCAATGAACAGGTTTTACAGTAGCTACGTGCTAACTGGTCCGTTCCATTTTTCTTCAGACCTACGACAAACGAGGGCCCAGAAATGGTACAGTCTGTGTGGCTTAGTGGGTCCATTTTATAATGGAAACGCTTACAGTACCGTACTGGACCGCTCAGTGGAAACGAACCTTTTATACAGTCAATGGCTGCATGTTCAGCATTTATTTTGACATCAATTTGACGTCATACAAACGTCCGGGAAATGTTAGCACACTTTTTCAACATGTTTGATAGTTTCGTGATTTAGTGTGTGTTTCAAGTTCTGACAGGAGTTAAGAGTTCACGAAAGTGAAAACATTTGAGGGATGATGACGTCAACTGCTGCTCTGCTACACTGACATCGTTTTTCCCGAGGTCAGTTGGCCCCACCTCTCTGTCGTTTGTAACTCCGCCCCCTCGGGGCGCGCGGGGACAGCAAAGGAAGCAGATTGGGGGCAAACGCGGCAGCAGCAGCAGGAGGAGCGGGAGGAGGAGCGGGAGGAGGTGGCATATCTTCAAGTTGGCTCTCCGGAGTCGCTCCTCTCTCCTGCTGTCCAGTCGGAGCTCTCACCGGACCGGTATGCGGAGGAGTTGAACCGCAGCGACCGAGCAAAGATGCAGGCGGAGGACATGGAGGTACCTTTCATTAATAACCTTAATGATAACGGCGACAGGCCGAGGCCGAAAGGGAAAGATGTGTTCAAGGACCAACAGAAGGAGTCGGAGGTAAATGCGAGGGGCGTTTGTGGACAGTGCCGCTGCCCCGGAGGGGTGTGTGCTCCCGCATGTGTGTGTGTTGTTGTTGCTGGGGAGCATTTCAGACGACCCCCGCCGCCGCCGCCCTGCCTCAGCTCGAAAGCATGCGTGAAGACAGCAAGGTGTTATTTTGGCAGCTGAGCCCTAAAAATAACCCGGTAATCCTGCAGTGGGGCCGAATGCGAGCGGAGAAATGCGCATGCAGCTGAGCAGACCTCCAACCCGGCACTCAAACCCCACAAATGAGAAGATTCTTGCTGCAAATGTTCCCTCCGGGCATCATATCTGCTTCACAGCGTAAGAAATCAAACGATAATCTGATGGATTTAATCCACTCACCCGAGAGTGGGATTTACCATTGTACTGCACCTGCAGAAAACATCATTTTAGGTTTTTGAAACATTTGTTAGGAAAAACATTTAGGAAAAACGCCAAAAACGTGCATGTACAATGCTTTTTCTTACTCTTTGAAACGAATTATTTGCTGTATGTAGTCCTGGACTGCAAGGACTGTAATGCTTACACAATTTCTCTTGCTTACTTTACCTTTGAGCAAACATTTCACCCCCACCAGGTGAAAATTAATTTTTGTCTTATTGTAACCCCCCACCCCCCCCAAAAAAAAAGAAAAAAAAGAAAGAATAAAAAATGGGAGAATCCATCAATTCAAATAAAATGTTGTGAAATTCAAGCCAAAAATCTCTTTAATTACATTCACTCTATCTTCACTATGAAAAGTCTAAAAATGCGCGTAAATCCCCTTTTTGGACTCAAAGCACTTTTTTTTTTAATCTAGTGAACCCCGGCAGGGCAGACCTTGATGACATCTGGATTTGTTTTTAAATAAAACAAAAAGTTTGGTTTAAAAAAGCCTGCGCAGTGATATAGAAGATTTTGACTTTGTGACCGGAACTGCTTTTCTAGGTGCACATCAACACCCAGCAGCCAATCAGACTTCAGTATTCACCCGGACCATTCAAAGTGCAGAAGCATATGTTTCTTTTGGCTATATATCAGCATCTTTGTTTTTTCTGAGTAATACTGCAGACATTAAGTCTTACATTTTTGGTAATTAATTTTCCTTAATTTTGGTCATTGTTAATATCGTTTAAGTATTAAGACATTTCAGACAATAAAAACGAAGGGAAAATGTTCTCACTGGCCCTTTTTTGGTTAAAAGCTGCATATTGTCGTCTAAAATGTACCTAGTAAAACCCTGTAAGGTAATCGTGATTAATCACAATCCAAAAGTGCGATTATTCTGATCAATTTTTTTGTTGATTGACAGCATAATGAAAAACAAATTCTTTTGATCACGGAATCACTGTCTTGAAATGATGCCGTAAAACAGGGGATAAAAGGAAGTGACGTATGGTTCGCGCATGCAGGGTGAGCGGTGAACCAGAGTTCTGCATACAGATTGGGTAGTGACAGCCACTGATGGTAGTTCATAGCCACCATTGCAACGTCAATGGCAACAAACCGAACCATTTCTGTTTAGCCCCCAAATCGCAAAATTTGAAAAAAATGAAACAACATGACATACGATTTGAAGCTATAAGGAATTTGGACAGGGTTAAAAAAAAAAAAACTCTATTGAAAATACAATACATAAGTTTATTTGGCAATTTTTCTAAATATTGTATAGACCAAGAAATAATATGGTTGCCATGGAGATAAAGCCAACAGAAAAGCTGCCATTAAAAAAAGTTTTTTTGTTTTTTTTAATATGAATTTGCCACATGGAGCTCTAACCAGGGTGTGAGGGGTAGAGGGGGAGAGTAAGCCAGTGAGAGGGGGGTCGGGAAACACCAGCAGGCCATGCGTTACAAAGAATAAATCAATAAAATATAGTAGTATGATGGACATTATTTGGAGATGATTTGAGCCATTTTATCACATTTTTATCACAATTCTAGTGTAAAACTAGCTAGAAGTTATTTGAAGTGTACTTATTTTGTATGCGTTGTATTTATTCCCCCTTTTTTTCTTGTTTTGTACTCAGTAATATAAGTCTGAAATAAAATGCTAAAATATTACAATTATTTTTTATGCCTTTTTCTATTATAAATTACAAGCAATAGTTTTGAAAACAGTGCTACTTTTGTATGTTTACAAAAATATTTTTTTGCAAAATAAACAGATGGTCGGAGTAGTTTTTATTAAAAAAATCTTTTTTTTCCTTAGCTTTTTAAACTTTAAATTCCAGTTTCAAAACAAAAGATTCCCACAAATCGGACAAAGATGTCCTTCAGTATTCTTTAGTATTCTATAGTAGTAGTATTCTTCAGTTTTCTGGGGGAATTGGAGCATATTCATCAGACAGACGCTGTATGGTCACGATGATGATGGTGGTGGTGGAATCATAGTATGGAAAGCCTGGAAAGCCTCTCTAGCAAAGGTGGGTGAGTAGTTGGAAGCTCTCCTGACTTGACAATGTGCCCAGTGATGTGATGCAAAGTGGCACCGCAGTTTGGAGATGTGATTGTTTTCACTGTCGGTGGAGGCGGAGGGGTGGAGACTGGGAGGGGGTGGGGGTGTTGGTAAAGAAGACTAGAAGAGACAGCGGATGACTGGAAAGAGGAAAAAAAATGGGACAGCGTTAGGGCTGAACACAGAGGTCAGATCAGGTCAATTCAGTTCCTGAAGTTTGGCTTTAGATTTTTAATAACCAATTACTCTTTCAAAATAAAATCATTTTTTCTGTATAAAAATATAAGTAATGATGTGGGATTTTTAAAGTTATCTGCAGTCAGAACTTGCGACTGTTTGCATGTCATTCTTTCACATCATAAATATGGAATAATAAATGAGAAGAGTTGATACTTTTTAAAATGTATTGATCAATATTTTCTGTTGACAGAACAGCCTGTAGTCTGACAATATTTAGACATATCAACAATAAAAATATATAGGCTGTTTTTAAAAATATTATTTAACTCAAAGTCAATGAAATTTGAATGCTGGTCCTTCAGATTATAATTTTCTAATCTGTTTCATCGTTATTAGTCTCTAAATCACACAATAAAAGAGATGAAGTCCATTGACAGAAAATAGACCCACTGTCTGTATTGGTCAAAACATCACAAGAATTTACCGCAAAATCCTCTTTTCCAGCCATTTGTGTAAAGTAGTCTAAAGTCTATCCATTTTTTTCTAACTTGTGCACTTTTTCTTCCTGGTTAGAAAGCATTTCCAAATTATACTGCAGGTTTGAAACGGCCCTTTAAGTATAATGTGAAACAACCTACAGTAATTTGCCCAATGAACCCAAGTTTTCTGAACAATACCGTTGTAAAATCAGCTCTAAATGATTTATTTTTAGACCAACCTCACCCCAAACAAAAGATGGGTTGATTTTATATGCAAACTTTAATTTGAAAGCCATTTTAGACTTCATTTGATTACGGTCACGCTGTTCACACATAGGGTTTCTGTCTGTTGTGCTTGACTTGGTTTTATTCATAGACCTTGTGATATCTAAAACCCACACAATCAAGTAATTGCAGTAACAATAAAGTCCTAATTTTGGTGCCTTCAATTCATAAAAGGTTCAAAGATCCTCAGTGTGATCATTTTTCTGTCTTTTTAGCGTTCCTCATCTCTTCGGCTATTCAGGCTTCTAATGAGGTGAATATAGTTTTGCTGAAATATCCAATGTCACAATTATTTTTGAATCCAGTTTTTTCTTACTTTTCAGTTATATGAACAATTTATTTATTTATTTTTCAAACACAGCTTGCTTGTCGTCACCATCTTGACAGTATATAATCTCATAACACGCCGTCCTTTCAGAAAATGTGCTCATTGTAATAAAAGGAAACCCGACGCTCATAAAAGCATAGCCAGTAAGGTTAAAGCCAAAGATTTAACGTAATTTGTCAATCAAAAACCCAGACCATGGTTTTATGATTAAAAAGTATTTAAATAATTTAATGTATGCATATATTTAAGTTTTTGAACTTCTTAACCCTCTATCACCTGAGCTTTGGCTCCAGTATGACTTTCTTTCAACTATCGTTTCAATTGTTGACGGAATTAACGGAATTCCAGTGGATTCTAAGGCGAAGAAAAGCTGCTTTGCGCTAATTTGCAACACTTTACAGCAGGGAAGTGTTTACGCAATCATTGTAAACCAGATGATTCTGTCACGGAGAAAAGTGACTTTGTGCCATTATGCAACACAAGAGAATCCGTTGATTCCTGTTGATCGCATAAACAGTCGAAGAGTTACGGTATGTCAAAGGAGTGTGTTACTACATGATGATATGATGTCATTACACACTGGACTTTCAAATGTGAAAACAGTCAAAAAAGAAAAACCTGATGTTTAAAAAGTCGTGTAAAAGTCCAGTGTGGTTGCTCTGAAAACTGCACCTGGCTCCAGTTTGTTTTTAAACAAGCTTCAGTCTGGAAGTTAAACAGTTAGTCGTTGATGCAAATGCTGCATTGTTAAAGGTTTCATCACAAAAGCTTGAGAAACTTGTAAAAAAGGACTGTAGTCTTTTAGACACCATGAAGTGTAGAAATTACACATTTTCCTTCTCATTGAACCCCACAGGTCCATCGGAAAATCCCCTGCTTTTCATTTATGAATAAATTACTTGTTTTGCTGTCATTTTTGGGTGGTTACAGCTTCATTCCCTTAAGAGGAGCTGTGTAGCCGACAAATCAGACAAAAAATATTAAGAGAAGCATTTAATTTCATGCATCAAACAATCATCCATCACTTCAGTGGTTTTTAGCAGGCACTTGTTAAACTGCTGTTGTGAGGAGACGGTGACTAATTAAGAAATAGTTGTGAAGACTTTTTTTTTAGTGGCTTGGTCTTATTCAAATCTTTATTTTTCCAGCTATTTCTTTAGAAAATTATAACACTGAATTCAGAAACTCTGACATTTTTTATGTTTTCCATCATAATTAGATGTAAAAATGTAATTATTGTGTTATAAAGCTGATTTTTAAAAAAATCTATATTTGTATTTTGCAACCCTCATTTTTGCAGCTTTTCAGTATAGGTTGTAATTATAAGATTTCTAAATTTAAAAAGTGTTGGTTTTTTTTGGATAGGTCAAAGTTTTTGAAGTAAAAAAGCTTAAAGCAAAATTCAAGATTAAGGTGAGTCATTGAAACTTTTCTACAAAGTTCTGGAAACTTTTTTTTCCTTGTTTCCAAATCCAAGAATATCATCTGATGAAGTTTTGAAGCTGTTGCTGCATTTTTGTTCTGACTGAAGAGCAGGTAAAACAGGTAAAAGGCAGCAGGAGTTACTTTACCAGAGGAGTCATGGAGCCTGTGAAATCGGGCCGGTCCCGTCAGGTCTTGCTTTCTAGAGGATCAAATACGAGTTTTGTCCGAATCTCAAAGCTTACGAAAAGATTTTATGTAATTTTGTTTGATTAAATTCCACCTGTAGGAAAATGAATTTATTTGGTCACAGAATAAGTTGTTCATCCACTTCTTTTACATTTCTTTCAGCTCCGTTCCTGCTCATGCAGTGGAACTCAAAATCCTAAGTGCATCTTTGTCTAAACCACTTGTCTCTTGGATTATTTCTTTTTCTTATCTGTCATCTGTTTTCTTTCACTGGAAATCTCCAGACATCTCGCACAAACCTGTTTGTCTGCAAATGTGAGAAGTCGTTTCCTTCCGTTCACGCCTCTTTTACTGTTTCCGAGTGCAATACTTTTGCATTTTAAATACAGTTCGCACCCTGATTGTAGTCACTTTGCAATTTCCCGTGATCATATGCTCATCACAGGGTGAGACATGAATACTTTCCGCTAATCTGCTCTGAAATGGGGGCCAAACAGAGGATGTCTATTGTGCTGCTCCTCATCACACCTGACGATGATTCTGCAGTGGGCAGGTTTTTGGGACTGGTCACTCTTGTATGCTTCAAGAGGAAACACCTCCTGCTGACTGAAGATCTGAGACATGATAGGCAAATGAGGAATCAAGCCGCCTCAGGCTGCAACAGACTGACAACAACCTGAAAAGCAAACCAACTGCAGGGATCTGAACCACAGGGCCTCAGTCATTTTTAGAAGGGTCAATCTGCTTTTAGAGTTCAACACCAGTTAGTAAACATATATGGAGAGCTGCTGTGTGAGGGCACTTCTTGGTTTGTAGGGGTCTGATTTAACCTTTGAGCAGCAGTTTGAGCTCAAGTGTTGAGGTTCTTTAAATTACCGTCGCTGTTCAACCATTTTTGAATTATTTCCAATGGATTCTGAGGAGGAGAAAACCAGCTTTGTGCTGATTTGCTTAACTTTACAAAAGTGAAGAAGTACAGTAGTCACGTGCTGCAAATCAGGGCAAAGCTGCTTTTCTCAACACAAGAGCTGAAAATGTCACTGGCGACATCTAAGTAACACACTCTTTGACGTACTGTAACTCCTCAACTTTTCACGCGATCAACTCGAATTAGTTGATTCTGATGTGGAGAAAAACAGATTTTCATATCGCCTGTGCACCGATATGCAACACAAAACTAACGGTAAGTTTTGCATCATGGTGCAATCCACAACAAAATCAGCGGATGTGTCACAAAAGTGGTGGTGAAGGACCCAGAATGGAGGAGACCAGCCTAGGTGTGGTGGAAACTAAAACATTTAATAAATAAACTTAAACATGACAAAAACCCATGGGGGAAACAATAAGGTGGCAGAGATGACCTGATGAGGATTAACTGAAAACCAGACACTTAAATAGACTTAGGGTAATTAACAGAAATGAAAACAGCTGTTGATCATTAACCTGATACTGGTGACTGAGGTACAACTCAAAAACCTGACAGGATGATTGATTTACGTTGATTGTTTAAATACTTCAATGTCGTTAAGTGTTGCACGTCAGCGCAAAGCTGCTTTTCTCCAATTCGGAATCCACTGGAATTACGTTACGTAATGGTTGAAGAGTTACTGTATTTAAAGAACGTCAATGATTGAGGTGTGTTGACATACTGTGACGCATCGACTGTAACATGGTTAACGTAAATCAGCTGGTTCTGACTGCACCAAAATGCAAGACGTAAATGACGTTTTACATTTGATTTAAGTTGATTGCGTAAACACATTACTTACAAAAAGTGTGGCATCATGAACGCAAAGCTGCTTTTTGCCACTTCCGAATCTGCTCGAATTATGTTAATTGCGTAGGCAGTTGATGAGTTACTATAGTAAAAAGAATTTCTACACTGGAGCTAAAGCTCCGGGGCTAAAAGGTTAAAGAGCATTTTATTTGCTGTTGTTGACAGCTCTGCTATTAAAACGTTAAAGAGTTTTCATTTCCAATTACATCAGCAAACACCCACTTTTCCTCAAAAGGAGAAGTTAGCGGGAAAAACAAGCTGGACAGTGTTTGAGACACATCCCATAATACCATTCTGGATCTGGGGACTCAAAAGTCACTCAAAAGCCACGCCCACATATAAACATAATTTTAATTGTACAAAACATAAATAAAACATGGAAAGTATTAAAAATCTCTCAATAATATTGTTGTTATCATCACAGTGGCAAAAAAGGCAGGTCTTTATAAATAGTGTTATTTGCCTTTTCTTGTGGGTTTTCAAATTTACAATTCCCAAATCCTGGGCCTTGGAAAATTCCCAGAAGTCTCTGGAAAAAAACAGTGTGCATCGATGCTCACTAGATTGGTGAATATAGACCACGATGCATTTCATTTGAATGATTTGTCATTTGAAATCTTTTTTTTATATAATATTTTATAAATTAACCAAGTTTTCATCATCGGAACACAGTGGATTCATAAATTGTCTTTATAAAATGTTCATATTTGGGAAATGGGTGATTTCAACATATTTGCCTTTTAAAACAAATTCTAAAAAGTTGTGAGCAGATGTCCAAATTGCGGTAAAATCCGTTGTACAAGATAGTCCCACATTTTTTTATTTTTTAGGGGTCAGGGGTTTGTGAGGGATCTCAGTTACAGCCAAAGTCTTTAGTCAGTTGACTTATTGGCCACACCCCCATTTCAAACAGGGAAAAAGTCTGTAGGGTGTTCGCTCCACTTTACCTTTGAATGCAGCTAAAAGGATGAAGTGCAAGTCTTGGCCCTTTGTCTAAACACATTGTATAAAGAAATATTTGCGTCTTTGCTCTAATTTGAAGATTTTTTAAATTTATATGTGCTTTTAGCATCTGCTGTTTGCCCTTGTTTGTATGAAGGTGTTTATTTATGGTTTCTGTTTTTTTTCCAGAGCTCCATCGAGTCTCCAAACCTGGAGTTTGAATACGGAGACACAGATACCCTCACTGCTGAGCTCTCAGGTACATTCAAAAGTTTGTAAAACAGGATCAGATTATTTAAATAACCTTTATTCAAACAGGACAGGTCTGTAGACAGGAGAACTCTCCAGGGGCGTTTCCTGGACCTGGAAACATTGGGGGCTGAGCCCATTCCCTCACAAAAGTTTGTGGGAATTTACGGAGTGAAAAAAAGCCTTTTCATTAATGTTTTTTGAGCATCGTGGCACCTTGTTTGAAGACAAATGCTGCAATATGTACTCCAAAACATTTTCATTTTCAAACTTGAATACAGCCATGTAAAGAATATCTTTTACATCAGTGTTGATGTTAAAAGGAAAACAAAATGATCACATTTGATGTTACAGGCAATTACTATGTTTTTTTTTTTCCCTTACAACCAAAAACTAGTTAGGCTAACGCTTTAGCTAGCAAAAGTGTCATCCGATCAGACAGATGTTCACATAACTTTGACATTTCCAGCGCGTTTTCCTGTTTCATGCGTCCGGACAAAGTCTTCCTGCCCGCTGCAGCCACCAGAACAGAAGAACTGTCGTGCTTATTTTTCTCAAAAACCTGTCGGGTGTCCATTGTTTACTGGAAGTTGGGGCTGTAGACACTGGGACAGCCGGGAAAGTTCAGAAGTTGGATGAAACATCGGGAGGAGGGGGGCTGTCAGCAACTAAAAAACTGAGGATTTCTTTTCCTCCTCTGATCAGTTCCTCTCTGATTGGTCAGACCGCTGTGTGGGTTGCATTCACTAAAGCTAGGAAAACACAAAACCATTATCATGAATGTTACAGGGCAGTTCTGAGTCAAAAAAAAAAAACACTCGGGGCTTGAAGATAATTGTTCAGGGGCAGTGCCAGGAATACCCAGGACAGGCGACGCCACTGGAACTCTCCTTTCCAAGGTTACCCTGATTATCCTTCCCAGGACTTCCACAGACCTCTACTGTAGAAATAAACAAGCTTCAATGAAGTAGTTGAGGTCAACAGCCTTGCTTAAGGTCATTGGGGTTGATGATGGCGACTAGGCATATGTCCTGTCGTCCTGGTCCAGGAATTGAAACTTTTTAACCAGAGGTGCAAATCTTTGACCATTAGGCCTTTATTACACAACATGGCACAAATCTGTTTATCCGTAAAGAACAAAACAGACATTACATTGATGACCAATGCTGTTAGCTCTGAAAGCTACAAGTAATTTTAATAACATTAAAAATGTAAGAAGTCTATAGTACTATTGTTTTCATTTTTAGTTTACCTTTTTTCTTCCAACTTGGTGAGCAAAAATATGAACTCTGTCCGGATTTTTTTCTTCAATCTTGTTTTTTATGCTGTTATTTTGGAATACAGGAGTTATTTCAAACAATGTAATCAAGTCTGAAGTTGTTTTAAATGTATTATGTTTTTAATTCCCTGTTTTATGTCGTTTTATTGGAAGGCGAAACATTTCAATTCACACAGATCAAAGTTGTGATGATCTTTAAAAAGGCAGACCTGCTATGTCAGCTAAATGCTACCTGAGCTACAGCTACAACAATAAATCCATTTGTCATGAATTGTACACTGTACTTGTGTGTTTCCAAGGCTTATAAAACATACCTAGAGTTGAGAATTAAGCAATCATGTCTGACATGATTAAAATGGACTTTTGTGAGTTGTGGTGGTTCCTAAATACACAGCAAGTGAAACGCAGGTGGCTGTGTTGGCGAGTCTGATTCCTCTCAGTATTTCTTGTCAAAAATGTCAAAGATAAACTCTGGTTTGAAGTTAAAATGGAAACTGAGCTGCCAAAGCTGTTAGTCACTCTGGTGAAGACACAAACAGAGGGGAAGCCACAGTTGATGTTCGGTAACGGCTCCCCCAGAGGGTCCGTCAAAAATGAGTCGTCTGCCAGAAAAGGCTGGATTGATGAAAGATGAGATCTTTTGTGCTTTCTTAATCTAGATTTTGTTTATGTTTTTCTTTAAAAAATTAGATTTATTTCCAAAAAAACATGATGGTCATGACAGGAAAACATTTCTGAAGAAACGATCAGAAATATCATCCATGTAAATTTTATTTAAAAAAAAAACTTTTTAAAGTCCCACTCTGAATAAAATTATGTTTTTGGTGTTTTTAACATGTACTTGTGGCATCTTTCTGATTATGGAGGACATTATCTATATTAAAAAACAAGATTAAAATATTAAAAAAGAGATTTAAAAAGAGTATTGTTGTATTAAAATCATTGAATTAGGTGCAGAATAAAAAATGCTTTTGGAAAAAGATTGTAAGTATTTGTGATGTAGAGAATACAGGCTCTAAGCAATGGGGGGGTTTCTCTGCCAATGGAGCCCCCCACAACTTAGAAACTAATTTCTGATGAACTCCTGTGGCTCTGCAGAAACTATGTCCTGTAAAACTGACAGGTTCTTCTAATTTTAGCTAAAAACGGCATAATCATAATTAAGACTACTGGAAATGCTTTTACAATAAAACAAGAGACGATCTGAGTGGGTCTTTAATATGTAGAAGCCCCAGAAATTACAATAATAAAATACATTTTTGCATGATCTTTTCTACAGAGTCCCTTTAAAAAATGTTTAGATTAGGATTCAATTGGATTGGGTTATTCTGTTTCCTGTTGTGTTTTGTCTGCAGAGCTCTACAGTTACACAGAGGAGCCAGAGTTTGCCTTAAACAGAAACTACTTTGAAGAGGATTTTAGGAGTCATGGTAAGTCGTATATGTGACCTGTGCTGCTGTCTTACAGATCAAGTAGAAAAAACTGAGTTGACTTGAGTTTGATAGTCAATAGGATCAGATCTGCTCTAAATCTCTTCTTCTGAGCTTTAAGCTGGCATATCAAAGCTGCAGTTGAAGAGAGCTGTGACCTGTTGATGCTGCTTCCAGTCACAGTGACCTTATCCTCTCTTCTAACAGCATATCTTCTTTTGACTATATTTATTCTGTTGATAAACAATTTTTAGGAGGTAAAGGCAAAGATTGTCTTACCCAATGAGTTATATTTAGGCTAGAGACGGCATGCTAGCTCGTTGCATACGCAAAGTTGGACGACATATTGGAATGGTACACATGCCAGTTTACTGCTGTGCTGCAGTTGTGTAAACAAAGCTGGAAAAACAAAGATGTGACTTTTCCAAAGTAAATAATTACTGTCAGCTAATGAAGGAGAACATCTAGAAAACATTTTAGGAAGATCTGAGTGCGTTTACTCAGAGAATCTAACTGGTTAAAGCACTGTATCACAAAAAAGTTGAGAAATATCTAAGACAGTAACACCTGGTGTAGGGAGAAGATACAGACATGTTTTTTAACAATCAGAAGATTCGTGGGACTGGTAGTTTTTGGTGTTTTCTTTCATTGCCCTGATCACACTGCCACCCTCAAGTCAGCAGCGTTTGATTTTTGTGTGATTTTTATTATTTTTTAATTTTTCTTAGGTAATTTGGTCTGCCTCAGTTTTTTGTTCCTTCTAAAGCTGCTTTCACACTAAATATACTTCACACTAGACTACATTAGAGGTCTATATAAACGCATGTTAACACCCGTTTTGGGCTTAAAACTCACGTTAGTGTGTCACTACACAAGTTTTTAAGTCAATTTTTGGGTTCTACGTACAGACGCACAGCCATTGAAAGCCCATTGCAAGTTGAACCTGGTCAATCTTTGACCGATCAGGTACTCAAATTTGGTCGTGACTAATGGATGGCGCTCCTTTTTAATTTGCAAAAGTCCCAACCAGTTGAGAATTGATCACGAAGGAAAAATTGTGCTTTGTGCATGGCCAGATTTATACGACACCAAGTCTTTCGTTTATTGGAATAGAGCATTAAAAGAAAGCCTGGATCAGGATCCAAAAGATTTGCACCGCTTTGACATTTCGCACAAAGCCTCTTCTAACTGTAGGTTGCAGAAATGCGCTAGTATTGGGTAGTGACAATCCAGTGTGAACACCATATAGCAAAAGTACGTTCTTGAACCAGTCACATGCCCAGTGTAGCATAAGAGTGCATGAGATCAAACCAAACAAACATCTTTTTATGTCAAACAAGTACAACATCCCACTTATCACCTTATCATAAAAAAAAGTTGTGTCATTGCAGGTTTTCAAAGACATTTGTCCCTTGTGTGTAACCGTAGTTTTCAAGCTAATGTCGTGAGGGCTAACATAAATGTTCTGCTGCTTTAATCTCCTAATAGTATGATCATCCTGACAGCTCTAATCATGTGATGGATGTGTGCTTCCTTAATACTCAACCACAGTTTGATCATGAGCCTTGTTACAATGATTACTTTTTCAAGAGATTACCCTTTTAATCCCTTCTGTGCAGAAATAATCTCCTTATTTTTATGCAGTCATTGCCATTTGTTTGAAAATTGTTCACTGACTTTTATTGTATGTATATATAAATATGAATGTATGTATATGCAAAGAAAAAGAACAGAAAACATCAATAACTTGAGGAGGGTTGGATAAAGGTTTATATTTCCCTGATGGAGCCAGAGTGGCCTCTTGACACGCTGCTCTTTCATTACAGCGGGTCTGGCTGACAGACGATCATTTTCCTGCTTGACTTGTGCTCCTGGTGTTTATGCTTCAGAGCCACATCTGATCTGCCTTTTCACAAAGAAACCCTGTAATTTCCAATTAATCTCTCCAATAAATTAACATGTCTCATACATTAGATTTTCTCAAAGGATGACGCTAAAAATAGAGAGGCTTTGTGTTTGAGTGCAAGTCTGGGTCTCTTTAATAAAATATCATCCCCTCACTAATGATGATGATGATATTATCCTGCTTAACATCTATGTATGTCCCCTTAATCAAATGAAGACTTCAAGAATAGACCATGGTCCAAACAATCAGCCTTTTGTAGACGAGACAGGCTTTTATTTTTTTCTTCTGTGGTTGGAGTGTTGTCATTGTGGGAAGTTTACTAAACGTTCTGCTCGTGTTTACCAGTTCACACCACTATCTTCTCTGTGGTTTCTTCATATTAGTCACTTCTGAGAACTGGGCTGTAATCCTTCTGCTATTTTTGAAGCAAAAGGCCTGGAGGCAACTGCAGACTCATTAATCCACAACTAGTGAATGTCAATATTTTAAACCACTATAGAAATCCAAAGTATGATATGTGAGAATTTGATTTGAATGAACTGAATTACAAATACATTTTGGTTTCTACCAAATGAATTATCTGTAAAATTAAAGCAACAGGTTTTTTTTGTTAAATCCCCACTCCAGTGAAAATTGTGTTTTTAACATGTTCTTGTGGCATTTTTCTAATGATGGAGGACACTTATAAAGAAAATTAACCTTAACGTTGCATTTCTGGGGTATTATTTATTTTTTTGGTTTATTAGGAGCAGACGAAAAATTGTTTTTGTGAAAGGTGTGTTTGTGACGTAGAGAATACGCTGGGTGGGTCACAAGCACTCTGTTCCATTGTAGTGCATATCCTTGTAGACAACTAGACCCATGTATGTTTTCATTTTCCTCGTCTGAGCTGGCATCTAACTCAAAACTGTACGACTGGATAGCTCTAATGTTGTTCGCTATTAATGTTGCACCGCTAATGTTAGGTTGAGGGTGTGAGGGGCTGTAAGCTAGCGAGAGAGCATGTAAACAGAGAGCTTTCAGCAACAGGGTGGGGGCGGGGAGTGGGATTGCTCCGCACTAGTCCCGCCCACAACTCAGAGGGGAATTTCTAATGAACTAGTGTCACTCTGCAGAACTATGTTTTTGAAAACAACACAAAAATCAAAAACAAGATGTTGGCAAAAAAAACCTCTGCCAAATCATAATTAAAAGACCACCGGAAACACTTTAAAAAAGATAAAAAGATGATCTGAGAGAGACTTGAAAAGATTTGAACAGTTTATACATCTTTGTCTCTTTTCGTTTTTAGTACTTTAAATATTTGCCTTGTGTGTATTTACTTAGGCTTCCTCATGTTCTCACTGCAACTTGAATATGTATGTATATTTTTACATTTTAAGAAGATAAAGAAGCTAGATGTTGCTTTCTGTTTTGATTTTTTGTTTGGATTTCAAGATTTTTAACTATTTTATTAATTGTATAATTTACATTGTTTTGGTAAAGTTCAGGAACAGAGAGAGCGACGGAGCCCCTTAGTCCCAAATGCTTTCCCCTCAATTATGTGTTTTATTGGTTTTCTAAATTATATTTGCTCTTTTAAGCATATTAGTTTATGAAAATAGTACAATAGTACAAAGTAGCACTTTTAAAACTTACATATGGTTATTCCAGGTAGAAAACTTTTGCATCTTTAAATGATGTCAGATCAAATAAAGCTAAACAAGTATAGATAAATGATTCCAAGAGAATTTGACTTCCGGGATGAAGCGCATGAAAATGGAAGTTAGGAAAGCCAGGTCAGTTCAACAAGTAACCGCTAGGTTTTTTTTTTTCTCAAATAAATTTGTCTTTGTTTGATCCAATGTGAAATATTTTAACTTGAGAAGAATTTTTTTAAAATAAAATTGATGTTGGCCTCTTTTTCTTATAAATTAAGATATAATAATTGAGTACCCTGTGATTTCTAGTCTTCATCCATCCATCCATCCATCCATCCATCCATCCATCCATCCATCTTTCAAACCTGCTTAATACTTTTTGAGGTCAGGGCTATTTTTTATCTCGGCAAAGGTGGGATTCACCCTGGACATGCTGCCTGTCTGTTGCAGGACGTCTTCATTCATTTCATGTTTTGATTCTTTTCTTTTACCACAAGAGACGCTCATTAAAATGTGACATATCTTTTAAAAGTTAGCTCTGGTTTAAGCAATATTTCTTGGATTTACTGTAATTAGCATAAAACTTTGTCTGGAATAACTTTTTTAAACAGCATCTTCAAAACATAAATCTGCTTGAGTCAGAAAACGCTGCTGAAATCCCTCTGACTGGACTCTGTGACTTTGTATCCCTGCAGCTGGGGGCAGGAGGTGGATGGAGCTGACGGTGGACGAGCAGAGGGTTTATGTCATGAGGCTTTTAGACGCGCTGGAGGTGACGGACAGAGATAAGAGGCTCAAAGTGGCCAGGGCCATCCTCTACCTGGCTCAAGGTGTGTGGGGCCCCCAAGTTGAAAATCCCTCAGCTTAAACCAAAGCAATCGAGGCCTGTGCTATTAACACACTGCTAGACTATGCTGGATACAAAAAGACATTACAGTGCCCTTAACAGCTGAAACGCTAATGTTGAGTGCTGAATGATGAACAGATTATCGAAAATATTTAAAAAAAATAAAGTAAAAATATTTAAAGAACGCTAAAAAGTTCATTTTACCTGCTATGATAAAAGCAAAACAAACAGAGGAAGACAGAAAAAAAACACTTCTGAACACTGAACGATCCAGAAAATGACACTGTAGGGTTCTTCAAAGATAATTAGAAAAAACAAGAACCGTTATGTTCTGTAAAAATGATCTAAATTAGGCTTTTTTGTCGTTTCTGTTTAGATAAAAGCAGGAACATTTTGGGGCAACAGAACAGTTACAAAGCGACTTTTTTTCCCCTTCCAGGAGTGTTTGATGAGTGCGACACAGAAGGGGATGTGCTCCACTGGTCCCGGCACAACATCTTCCTCCTCTACGACATGGGCATCTTCACGGCGCTGCTGGAACTGCTCAGCATGGAAATAGAGTGAGTATGAGGACAGAGGGGAAAATATGTGTATATATATTTATACACACACAGACAGTGGGTATGGAAAGTATTCAGACCCCTTTAAATGTTTCACTCTTTGTTATATTGCAGCAAACCACAGAATTTTTGACATTTTTGCTGATTTATGAAAAAAACAAACAAACTGAAATATCACATGGTTCTAAGTATTCAGACACTGCAGCTGCTGCTAAGATCAGTCCGCATCAGAACCGTCTATTGTTTCATACACTGCTGGGAGGCATCATGGCACAGTCTGGCATATCGTTAGGCTGCACGACAAAAACAGGGCCTTCAGGCACATGCGCACACTGCGTCTGGCAGGGACTGAAAAAGCCTTTTTGTGTCTCAGAGCTCCATCATAATTCAACATTCGTTTATCAAGAAGTTGCAGATTGCAAAGATTTACACGTGCTCCTCCACTGGTTATATGGGAATAGCTGGCTCACATTTTGTCTAATAATGCAGTATTATCTGTGTGTGTGTGTTTGTGTGTAGTAACAACCAGGCATGCAGCAGTGCAGTGAGGAAGCCGGCCATTTCCCTGGCAGACAGCACAGAGCTCAGGTAAATCAGTGAGCCCATCAGGCTCTCCTGCTTTGCTTTTTTGGAAACAACTACATATGATCAATAGAATTAATAATGTTATTTTCAAAATGACAAAAAGTGAAATTGTTACTCTGTGATGGCCAAATAAATGGAAAAAGCTCAAATGCTGTGAAAACTTCCCCTTTTGGAGCTGAGAAATCAAAATATGATTTCATCCATCTTCAGAACTGATACTCTTTTGGCCTCACCAGGTTGCTGGAGCCTATTCCAGCTGTTGTTGGGTTAAGGTGGGGCACACCCTGAACAGGTCACCAGTTTGTTGCAAGGCCAGAGACATTATTATTTTCAGAGTATAAGTTGCTTTTTTTTGTTTTGTTTTGTTTTTGTTTTTGCATAGTTTGACTAGGAGTTATTCTCCAGTGAGACTTGTACATGTACACCTAGGGGCAATTCAGTCCATGGAGCATATTTTTTGGCTGTGGAAATTTGAGTCTACTCATGTATGAGGAGAGTCTTCTAACTTCACACAGAAAGGGCCCAGCTTGGATTTGAACCAGCACATTCTCACTGTGAGGCCAGAGCACCAACCACTACACCACCAAGTAACCCTAACACGAGAATTGGCATGGCATGTCTGACTCCTGTGTGTTCACAGAGTTTTACTGAGTATTATGTACCTGATGGTTGAGACCATTCGAGTCCAAACAGAAGATGACCGACCAGAGTGGAGAGTAGCCAGAGAGGCCTTCAAGACTGAATTAGGTGTGTGTCTGTAAAGTATTCTTGACATTACTGTTGTTTCCATCCTTCAGAACTCACAGTTCATTGGTACTTTACCCTTCAGGCTCACCTCTGTATAGTGGAGAGCCCTTTGCGTTGCTCCTCTTCACCATGGTGACCAAGTTCTGCAGCATGAATGCGCCTCACTTCCCCATGAAGAAGGTTCTGCTGCTTCTGTGGAAGACGTTACTGGTTAGTTCCCAGTGGATGACATGCAGGCTCGGGTTGTTGATTTTAAGCCACTACAAATGTCCTTTAACACCAGAGCTTTCGCTCCAGTGTTAACATTCTTTGATTTAGCATAATTCTCGAACTGTTAAACGTAATTCCAAAGCAAGAAAAGCAGCTATCCAACTCTTTACAGTAGTAAAGTGTTTACAGAGTTAACAAAAATCAGCTGATTCAGATGCAAAGAAAAGTGGCTTTAGGGTAATATGCAACACTTCATAGTTGTGAAATTACACAATCAGCGTAAACCAGATAAACATTACACTACTGAAAAATATTCACAGAATCAACATAAACCAGCTAAATAATTCACTACAGTAAAATATTTATGCAGTTAACAGAAATCAGATAAATATTTCACTACTGAAAAATGTTTATTTCACTACTGAAAAATGTTTATACAATCAACGTTAGCCAGCTAAGAGCTTCACTACAATAACATGCTTAGACAAACAACATAAACTGGTTAAACACTTTACTACTGTAGTGTGTTTACACAGTCTACATAAAAAAGCTGATTCTGACAAATATCGATAGTTCTGTACTGATTTGTAATGCTTATACTTTACACTGCATATTGGCACATCTCTTTCTCTTCCCCAGAATCTTTTGGAATTACATTGATTGCATAAACAGTTAAAGAGTGTGCGTTATTTTTATGTTGCTGGCCACAGCTCCTTTGTTAAAGGGTTTTGACCCCGATTCTGAATATCTGCCACCCGGCGGGTTTTTCATCCATCAACAACCGGCTTTAACCTGATTCATGTGGATCAGTTGTGTTCAGTCAATCAAAACCTGGAAAATACTACACTTACTATGCTAGCCCTACCTCTTCACAAAAAACTGTAAATGGGTGTGCTTTCTAGTTTACGTTGGGGGGGTTCCAGGAGCTCCAGGAGATGAAGGTGCGATGCCGGGAGCGTCTCAATCTGGCCCCGCTCCCAGAGGACAGCATCATGGTGGTCCGAGCCATGAGGGCGGCCTCGCCACCAGCCTCTGCCATGGAGCTCATTGAGCAGCAGCAGCAGCAGAAGAGAGGCCGCCGCAGCCGCAGGGTATGAACCTCCACCGCACACACCAAAAGCAAGCACACACAACCACACAACGAGCCAGGGTGTGTTCACACTTGTGGTTTAGTCATAAAATGTAATGTGTTCTACTCTGTTTTATGTTATAAACTGTGAAAAAAATAATAATGATTTTGCTAAGGATTTTTTGTCTTGTGAAATGATGATTGGGTAAAACCAGCATTTAAGAATGGATGGAGCATGAGGTGAGAGAACCAATGTTTTTTTGTGCTCATTTTCAACAGTTTTCACTACACATACAGGAAACGGCATAATAGAACCATGGAAAAAGTGTTAACAATCTAAACCCGTTTATTAATGTTATAAAGTTACTTTTTTTTTTGTTTTGTAATTAGAGTAAACAGGGGGTTCAACCACCAAACCTAGTCATTATTTGGGAAACTGACTTGGCTCCAGTTACTTTCACTTTTAAACGTGTTTCAATCTGGAAGTTGGGATGTAGGTTGTACAAACAGAAGAACATAAAAACCTTGCATTGATGTGTAATAGCAACATTGTTCTCCATTTGAACTACAAGTTTTATATCCAGAATGTTGCCGTGAATAACTGGGTGTCCTTGAGCTAAGCTGAATTCACATTTCACTGCACCTAAATTACACAGATACTATTTCAAATGATCCACAATAGCACCTCAATCACACCACAGCTGACTTTGATCAAGCTGAAGTGAAATCAGGTTGTTTTATGTTTTGCTTTCCAGGTGTATCTTTTAGGTTTTTGGTTTTGTCAGAGAAAAATGAAAGGATAAAGATCTGTTTCGACAGCTGGCCTGCAGTCTTGGAAGGTTTCACGCTTGTCATGACACATCACAATCAGCTGTTTGCGATGAGTGTTGCCCACCATACAAACCTGTCAGGTTCATCTGAGTGACCACACCCCCTCCATCTGGTTTTAGAGAAGAGCATCCAAAAGTGGGTGACAGCGTGTTTACTCCCTCATCTCAGTTTATGTAACTGAAAGAATACAAAAAGAGGATGAAGAACAGCAACTCCATCCCCCATGCGCTCCCCATTGCTGAGAGCTCTCTGCATACATGCTCTCCTGCTAGCTTACAGCCCCTCACAGCCCCAACCTAACAACAAAAATCTGGTGAGCAATATTGGACCTATGAGCCAGTTGCCAGCTCAAACGAAGATGGCCCGCCTATGAATTTTTATGCATAATGTAAAATCTTTAAAAAAAAATGTTGTCTCCTGATTCATAAGAAATACTAGGAAATGTCATTTTAAGCTTAATTTTCTTAATATATGTCCTCTATCATAAGAATGCCACAAAATCTGTTAACACCAAAACCACATTTTATCGAAGTGGATCAATTAAAGTACAAAATAGACCAAGAAAATAAAACCAATGCTGTTTTTTAATAAAAAAAGTACAAGTCCTGTAGAAATGTTAACGTCAGAGAAACAGAATGTCTGCTTAACACAACATTGGGACCAGAAAGATGAATGTGAGAAGCACACAACAGGAAAGTCTTAGACTTGCAAACTAGACAGTTGCATCATGGACATGGAGAACCCAAAAGTAATTCGAACGGAAAGAAAAAAAGTCAAATGTTGGAGTTAAGAAGCTATAAAAATAAAGAAATACAGAAACAAAACACCATAAACTGATATGAAGAGGTAAGCACGCTGTAACTCACGGAGTGTTCTCTCAGAACCATGCAGAGGGGGACATGGTCACTTAGACCTCCAAATGCTGTTCGGTAGGCCACACCCATTATTAACAGCTGGTGATGACGGATCATTGTGAGCTTAAAAGACTGTAGCCCAACAATCGAAACATGTCTAAGTAAAGTAGAACTTTATTTTCATGTTTTGATTAGAAAAATTCAAACTGAGACCATCAACTGTGAACACACCTGAGATGCTAAAATTGACACATTTAGTGACAAATGACAGACTTGCCTAACTTTATTTATTTTAAAGTTGTTGTTTTTTTTGTTTTAAAAACATGTGTTCAAATATAAGCTCAATTCATTCCAACATAGATGTTGCTTCACATCATCCAAACAGGAAGTTCAGTAAAATTCATTATTCAGCTCCAAATTATTCACAGCCACGTCAAATTTAGACTTTTTTTTACTCTATTCCACATTTAAATGTAGCTGCCAATGTTGATTTTATTTTTAAAATTAAGGCTGTTGTTGTGTAATGATAAAGAAATGTTGCTACATTTTGATTGTTTGAATTGAAAGCAATGACACAAGTTGTCAAAAAATTGTTAGAAGTGTAAATTTGTTGTAGTTCTGCGTAACTCTTTGTGTACCAACAAATCCAGTTTTGTAATTAGTTTAAATAAATCATAAAAGGTCAAGTTTTTTTTGAAGTTGCTACTTTAGTTTGTTGTATCTGCAAAGTAAATTTCTGCATCTCACTCTAACCCTTTGCTGCTTCGGCTTTTCTAACACAAACAGCTAAATAAGAATCCTTTTGCAAGTTAACTAGATGACTGTGGTCTCATACTGCTTTGTGAGTTTAGTTTTTTTTTTTTTTTGACGGGATAGCCTCGCCCTCTAACTTCCCTCTGGTTTCTTATTGCCCCTCTTCCTTCTGTTCCCACAGAGTGCCTTTGTTGATAGCTTGGAAGGAGACAGTCCCTTTCTCAAGAAGCAGGTCTTTACCCACAAATTCCCACTTTTCCTCTTGCATTTTCCTCTCTGCACCAAGCTGGATTTTTGCACTCTTCTCCCACATCCCCGAAATTCCACAGTGGATCTTTTTCTCTCTCTTTTTCCTGTCTCTGTCTCTGTCTTTTTTGTTTATTTATTTAATTATTATTCTCATGCAGCTTCGTTGGGTCAGATTTAGTGTCTTGATAACCAGGCAATAATGGGTTCACAGCTCTCCTTACTTGCAAGGAGTCGGTTACATTTTTCCTAAAATCCTTCCTGCAGTTTCCAGAGTTTATTTTTGTTGGGATCCCATCATGGAAATCTGTTCTATCTTCCTAAATTGGCTTAACCCTATATAACCATTTGTATCATATTTAATACACACATTTCTGAGACTTCTATCTCATTAGTATGATCCAAACTTTACTTAAACACCCATTGTATATATTTACATTTTAAAAATAAAAATAAGGTAAATTAGGTGTTTTTTCCCCCTGAACTCTCATGTTGATATTTTTGTGAGCAAAAACTTATCAAATCACCCAACAGATCATATTTAATGCAATATATATCTTGTTAAAAAATTTATTATTAGTGGCTTTTAAAAAATCTTAATTCCAAAAAATGTGAATTTTCAGTTAACTCTTTGCTGTAGTGGGATTTACAGAGGTAATTTTTGTAGACATTTGTTCCAACCTTACATTGGTTGAATAGTCAATACCATTTTAAGTTTTTATTCATGTCATTGGTACAGTCCACATATTTACATGAATGAAAACGTACATATTTTAAAAATGTACATGATTCATCCTGTTTCATTGGGACGTTGTAATGGTTTCAAATTAACTTTCATTTTTCTATGGTTCTTTCCTTGATACAGGAAGGTGTAAAGAGTCAAATTTAATGTTCGACAAAAAGGGAGAAAGATGAAAAGTTCTGGTTTCTTACTTTCTTGTGTGCTAACTTCTTGCTAGCTTGTGTTAGCTTATGAGTTGATCAGTTCACAACACAGTTGGCTTTAAGCAAGAAATGATCATTTCACTCCCCCAAATAAGTGGTCATAGATTACTCCAACCTTGCTAGAGGAACCAAGAGACGGACAGCGGGTGTGGTCACAGTGAAGCTTGCAGCTAGTTTCAAGCTAATTTTTTTAAGCTTCATGTTTGCCACCATTTTGTGTGGAAATTATGCTAATAATTTCTTTACTCTGAAGCCTTAGCTCCAGCATTGACATTCTTTCGACTGCCATAGCTCTTCAACTGTTTGTGCAATAATACTAACAGATTATGAGGTGGAGTAAAACAGTTTTGTGCTGATATGCAACATTTTACAAATGTGAAATGTTTATGCAATTAACGTAAATCAGCTGATTTATTTTCTCCCGGAGAAAAGCAGCTTTGTGCCGTTATGCTAGGTCTTTTAATAATGTGTTGCATATCAGTGTAAAGCTGATTTTCTCTGCGTCAGAACCAGCGGATTCACGTTGACAACGTAAACAGTCGAGGTCAAAAAGCATGTGTTATTTAGGTGTCGCTGGTGGCATTTGCGTTGTTAACAGTTTGAACTCTTTTTAAAAATAAGCAAATTAAAGATATATATTAAAAAAATGACAAATTAAAGATATAAATTTAAAAAATGAGAAAATTAAAAATATAAATAAAAAAATGACAGTGATTATTTAGAGCATAGTTTCATTTTCAAATGAGCTTCACTTCAGATGTAAAAGGGTTTGAGTAGTGAGTGGACTACATCAAATTCATTCAAACCGGCCGTGATGCAGCAGTAGAGCTGTTGTCCTCTTTGCAGGTTTGCAGGTTCGATTCCCACCTTGACCGCCCATGTGTCGAAGTGTCCTTGGGCAAGACACCGAACCCCAAATTGCCTCTGGTGGAAGGTTATGTTCGGCAGCAGAGCCACTATCAGTTTCTTACCCGTTTCCTGATCACTCTCCCTCCACAATCATTATTACCCCCCGCTCCTTATCTTCTTTCTTTCACATTTCATCCTTGGCCGCTTTTTCTTTCTTCTCTGCTCTTGCTGTTATCTCTTTTGTTATTCACTGTGGTCTGCCCAGAAATGGGTGACGGGGTTTGAGGGACAAAACTGACTTGCTGGCTGTTATCATTAGAAGTGGTATTTTCTCTGTCCCATAAAGGCAGCATTTCCCTTGTAGTCCTCATCCCATTTCCACCAGGTTTGACCTCAAATATTCACCGTGCAATGTAGAGTCTGAGCGAGGGGTCACTGTTTTGAAACGCATTCATTCGACTGGTGGACTCAGGGTGCAGGTGTAAGATTTGGGGTTCTGTTGACCTCCGTTTGGAATGAATGTGGTTGAAAGCAGTCGCCCTCAGAGAAACCAAAAAAAAAGAAAGCTCGAGCTTTTCTCCCATGTAGCAAAGAATGGCTTTTCCATGAAGAATGGCTCACGACACTGTTTCACACGCTCCCCTCTTCTCACAGTCGTGATGGCAGCTCTCGTCACTTAGTCCTGTCACTGACACACAGCACATTGACTGCAGTAGATAAGTTAATGGCCAGAAAGCTTACCCATGCCTGATGCTTGCACTCTCTCCACAACCATTCATCGGTCATTGAAATGATTCCAGAAACCTGTTTGTGTGAATGCGTAGTTATTTTGCACTTGGAATGGGGATTTTTGCAGATAACACAAAGAGGCCTTGTTATGTTTGTGCTTGTTTTTGTGTTTGTTTTTTTTCGAATTGCAGATGCTTGGTAAGTTGGGTTAGATGTGTGATGATGAAAATGTCAGTGTTTTGTTCTGTTTTCAACATATTACGAGGGTTTTATGAAGAGGATATTATCTATTAGGAGTTTTTGAGAACTCTCATTCATCCAGGATGGATTCATACCAAAGAAACATTTTAAAACATTTCATCTGGACTTTGTTTTAGTACTTTTTAGGAGTTTTTCAGGTCTTTAACTCACACTCGAGCTACAGTATAGTTTTATCTATTGTAAAATCGTTCACAGAATGTAAACCTATGTTGTAATCCCAGCATCCCTTTGCTTATATTCTCTCTCGCTAGCTTTCAGCCCCTCACAAACCCAAGCTAACATTAGCGTAGCAAAACATAAATAAATAAAATAAAAGCAACATTAGAGCTACCTAGCCGTACAGTTTTGAGCCAGATACCAGCTAAGACTTGGAAAGTAAAGACATTAATGGATCTAATTGTCTGCAAGTTAGTGCATCAGAATAAGAGCAGAGCAGAAAAATTGTGGGCCACCGCAAAACTGCTGGCTTTTTTCTGCTTCTGATCCATCACAATTTGCATAAAGAAATACTCAGAAATGCAGTTTTATTCCTAAATTCTTTTATAAATGTCCTCCTACAAGAAGTTTAAAGAAACACAAAAATCACCATTTTCATTGGAGTGGGTCTTAACACCTTAAGAAGCTAATCAGGCACAATCATCCCTAACCGTCTTGCTCCATCCGAGGGCAAAAAAGTCCTATGACGACTCAGAACAACGCTTAGCAAAGCTTGTAATAGACACCCAGATCTATGTGACCCAAAACCACTGAGGTTTGGTTTTGTCATGTAGATGTCATCCTTATCAAGACCAAGTCCTCCCTCCAAACCTATCAAAAAATCCCTTCTCTTTCCAGTTTAGTTTAAGAATGAAAGAGCCTCTTGGATAATTGGTGAAACACTTTCAACTTCAAAATAGAACTTTTAAAAACTTTTTCTGAAACAAGCGTAACCTTTTTTCAGTAGTTAAAAGCAAACTTACCATTTACAAGTATGTGTGGAAAAAGATGGTATTTAACAATTTAGCAACTTCCAAAGGAAGAAGTTGTCCTATCCCTCTAATCCTAATTTTTCATATTTTGTTCTGTTGTGTAAGTTATTCAAGTTATAAACGGCCAAAGCAGTTGCCTCAATAAAAGTATGTGTTTTCATGTTGAAAATTCTCCACCTTTCAAGTGGTAGGAGCGTGGATTTTGAACAAACACACTCCTGTTAGGAGAGTGGTTGCCAAAGAAATGTAGCCTTAGACCGACTCTGATCATTCACTGCTTAATGATGTTGTCTGGTTCCAACATGGCGACCTCCATATTGCAAAAAAATGGCTCATTGGCTTCATTTGGTTGGATTTGGAAGCAAGTGATTTTCTTTGAGTGATACGACACTCAATTGTTCCAGTTCTTATATAGAGTTGATGGTAGAGACAATAAATGGTGAAATATGACAGAGAAAAGAAACGTTCTGATTGGATAGGAATAGTTCAAATCCTATTGGTCCAGAGCAGCAGGGACGAGAAAGAACTAAATATGGAAAAGCAGAAATAGGATGTTATCCTACAAAACTGAAAGTGCTCCAACTAATATTGAAAATACCTCAAACCTCATTATTTAACTTAACTTAACCTCAGTACATCTCTATGAAACGGAAACATAACTTCAAGAGGATGAAGGAAAAAACTGCTCCTTCAAAAACTGGTTCTTTAATAACTGTTCAAAACAAAAGAAACAGATTGAATATCCAACACCACGTGCAGAGAAACAACACTTTCAGAACAACCCATTTAAAGCTATTCTTACATTCAGGCACGGTGAAGGTAGTATCATCACCTGACATTAATGATAGACTCATTGACTAGAGCATTTTACTGTGGAGATGTGTTTCTGTGCTTCTCGCTAAACATAGGGTGTCTATTAGATACCTAATATACATCTACTGTAGATGTCTACAGGACGTTTCTGACAACTCAGTTACTCTAGTAGATGTCTACCAATAGTGTTTATGAACAATATCTACATTAGAGGTCTACTACACATCTATTTGTAATCTTGGGATATTTTAGATGTTTATTAAACATTTAATCATTTAAAAAGTACAGCAATGTTACATCCATCCATCTATATTTACAACCTTCTGAATCCCTTTTGGGATTACAGGTTTGCTGGTTCCAATCCAGCTACTGTTGAAGGTGGAGTAAACCCTAATTGGGTCGCCAGTTTGGCACCGGGTCACACAAACACACAAGCAATTTAGCAGACAGCAGTTAATTTATGAAACAAGTTACTGAACTGTGGTAGGAAGCAGGAAAAAAAAGCACACCTGTAGAGGGAGAACATGCAAACTTCACATGGAAAGATCCCAGCCGGTATCTGAACCTGGTGCTGTAAGAGTGAAAGAGCCAACCACTACACCACCGTGTAGCTCGTCTCCTCACTAACAACTAGTAATCACAAAGTTTTGCAGTCCAAGAAGTAGCAAACATTTCTACTGACATGTACCTGGGGTTAAAGGTCACTGAAACGTGTCAAATAACTGAACAAAATGATGGTAAAGTCTTTAATCTATTGGTCATAATGGATTATTATTAGATTGAGCTAAAATCACGTATTTTGATCTTCTGCTGAACAACAGTGTCTAGTTGCTGTTCGGAGGCAAAAGTTCTAAAAGTATCTAGCATTTACATGTGTAGATTGGGGGAAAAAGTGGACTCTACACCAATGTTGTCGTGTTTATATTTGATAGTAAAAGGAGAAAAGGATGACGGCACACCAAAACCACTATGATACAAACAACTTCGACTTGGGTTTTCTATTTTATATCTATTAAATACATATAAAGAAGTGCTTTAATAGTCATCTAAAATATCCAAAGTCTAAATGTCTACAGCAAATGTGTAGGAGACCTGTATATGCAGAACACCACGTAAAATAGGATCAGCTCGGCAGTAAAAACCTGAAAACTGAACTGAAACTGAAAACTGAGAACTGAAAGCAAAGAGTGAGAGCCGAAAAAAAGTTGAAATATAGAAAAAACTTTTTTTTATTTGGTAGCAGTTTTAGGTTGAATTTGTTTTCTTTTTATTCAAGCTTTAAATATATAATAATTTGTTCAAGTTTACAATTTTTTTTTACAAATTTACAATTTTACTTTCAAATGTAAAAAAGTTCCTTCAAGTGTACAATGCGTACTTTTGAGTTTAAAAATGTTTTCAAATTTAAACCAAAAAAAATCTAACTGATAATGTCTTGTTTTCAAATTTTCTATTTTATTTATTTATTTTTTTTAAATTTGCCAATCTGGCTTTTTATGATCCCAACTTGACCTCATAGGACACATTGTTGCTTGGAATGACCCCTATTTCTAACCACACTCCCCCATCCTGGTTTATTCCGCATCCCGCAGCCTCTGGTCAAGCAGGACAGTTTGGACACCTACAACGAGCGGGATCCCTTTAAGAACGACGATGCTCGTGACGAGGAGGACGACCCAGAGGACACGGACAGTGGGATTGAGGGGGAAGTGGACCCACTTGACCGGGATGTCATCATTCAGCCTCCTCCACCTCCCCCTCCACTGAAAACCCCAACAGAGAGGGTTAACTTCCCTAAAGGTCTTCCCTGGGCCCCCAAAGTCAGGTAAATTTGCTCCAACTGTTTCTTCTACGTCGGTTTTTGAAAAACAACACGTAGGGGTTGAGGCATCATGATGGTCAGAGACTCGCATGTTATCGGATTAAAGAGAAACTGGATCACTAAGGAAGTATGATGGTGTTAACCCTTTAATGTCAGGGATGTCACCAGTGATACCTAAGTAACACACTTTCTTTGCAAATTGGATTATTCCAACCTTTCTTTTGGAACCAAGAGCTGAACAGCGGTGGTCAAATAACTTCTCAGCAACTTCTCATGTCAGCTTTGCACCAATATGCAACACATTACTAACTTCAGTTGTTGCATATTTGTGCAAAGCCGCTTTTTTACACTACAGAATCAGCTGATTTACATTGATTGCGTAAACACTTCTCTATTGTTAAGTGTTGCATATCAATGCAAGGCTGCTTTTCTACACTTCAGAATCTGCTGGAATTACATTTTTACGAATGAATTGTGCTAACAGTCAAAGAGTTACGATAGTAGAAAAAATGTCAACACTGGAGCTAAAGCTCTGGTGTAAAAGGGCTAACATTGTGATGGAAAACTGGAAGAAAAGCTAACTTAGTTACTCAGAAGGACATAAAATGGACACACATGTTCATTTGTTCCCAACATGCGAATAGTGTGATGGTTGCTACGTCTGAGAGTACACTCCATTTTTAGGTACACTCCACTAGCTCCCATTTAATAAACCATTCACCACTCATCCATCAATTCATCCATCCTTCTGTCGAGTCATCCTTCCACCAATTCATCCATTCATACATTCATTCATTTATCCATTCATCCATCCATCATTCTATCATCCATCCGTCCATCCATCTATCCAACCAACCATCTCTCTCTGCGACACAATTTTAAAGTTTTTGAATCAGATTTATGAGAAAAAATGTAACTTTTGTATCCAGCAGTATGTGTCTTAGTCGGCTGCTGCTGTGGCTCTGCAGGGTGCTGCTGCCTCAGAAGCATTAATGATGCATCTGAGAGGACTGCATTTATAACACCAAAATCTTTTGTTCTCATTTTTCCGTGTGTTGTGCCTCAAATAAATGTAAGCAAATCCATTTGAGGTCCTGATTTGCGTCTGTTGGCGTTTCTGCAGGGAGAAAGACATCGAGCACTTCCTGGAGACCAGCAGGAACAAGTTCATCGGCTTCACTCTGGGGAAGTAGGTGCTGCATTGAGGACCATCCTGTCATTTTTGAGTTTGATGTAACTTTCTGTTGTTCCTAACAGTGACACAGAGACTCTGGTGGGCTTACCTAGACCCATCCATGAGAGCGTCAAGACCTTAAAGCAGGTGAGATCCTCTTTTTTTCATATAAACTAGCAGTTTTTATACATTTCTTTTTGTAAATCTCATTTCGTTTTTCTTTTTTTGCTGATTGGTAATCAATACTCCTCAGTGTTGACTCCCACTAAAGTTGATGTTTTAAAAAAAACAAAAACCAAATCGATGTCTCCTGGAGAGAGAAAGCTGCTACTGCACTGATGATTACCCCTGTGGGTGTCACTATAGCGCTAATTAACTTTTGATGTTTCTGCTCCGTGCTTTTCTTCTCCCCTGCAGCACAAGTATGTGTCTATCGCTGAGGTCCAGATCAAGAGAGAAGAGGAGCTGCAGCAGTGTCCCCTGACTCTGGTCTGACGCCCTTCTGTAATTCATGGAGCTTTGACTGTTGGAGGAGACGGGGTGGTGCAGCAATGTGCTTTGTGTTGACAGGGCGAGGAGGAGGTAGAGGAGACACCAGCAGAAATATTATACGTGGGAATGCTTCCTAACTTGTCACAGTACGTGGTGAGTAGTGTCGAGCTCAGATTTTGCAGAATCGGTGCAAACCGCAGGTGTTGATCCTCGACATGCGACGCACGTTCACAAACCGCAGTTATTAATGTCGCCTCCGTAGAATCCATTTTCAAAGTATTGGTCTTTCATCCACACATCACTACCAAATCCAAGTCCTTGACTAGTCAAAGTTCGACCTGGTTTGACTATTACCGCACCTTGTGTGGCTGCGTGTGTTTTGTGCGATGAGCCCAAAAACAGTCGAAGAAACTGGCGCAGTGACACGTGAACGCAAGAGTTTTGAGTGTGGAAGGCCAAAGCACACATTTACGTTTACATAGACTTCTCATTGGAAGGGGTTACCTGAAAACACATTGCCGAGGCAGTGTGAATGCAGCTTCATATCTTCTGTTTTGCTGTTCTGTCATCTTCTGATGGACGGTTTGCTCGTCAGATCGCCCTCCTGAAGCTGCTCCTGGCTGCAGCTCCAACCTCCAAAGCCAAAACAGACTCCATCAACATCCTGGCCGATGTGTTGCCTGAAGAGATGCCGTAAGTAGACTGTTTTTTTTATCACTAAACTAACATCTCCTTAAAGACCCACTCCAATGAAAACTGTGTTTTTAACATGTTCTGGTGGCAGTTTTCTGATGATGAAGGACATCTGTTAAGGAATTAAGCTCAAAATTGAATTTCTGAGTATTTCTGTATTCAAATCCCTGTGAACCAGGAGCAGACAAAAGAAATTTTGTTGAAAAAAGAGCATATTTGCAGAGTATAAAATATGCCCGGTGGACCACAACCTCCCTGCTCTGCTCCATTCTAATGCATCTACTTGTAGACGGCTAGATTTGTCTTTGTTTTTCTCATCTGAGCTGGCATCTGATGGGTGATGGTAAGGGGGGCGGGGTTGCTCTGCGCAAACGGCCCTGCCCACAACTCAAAGGCAAATTTCTAATGAACTCCTGCCGCTCTGCAGAAACGGTGTTGAAGAAAACAACACACATTTTTTTTTATTTTGCTTAAAAATGGCATAATCACGATTAAAAGACCACTGGCAATTCTTTGCAACAGATTAAAAGGTGAACGGAGCGGAGTTTTAAGTTTTTGATGTTTTTTTTGTAAATAAAACACTGTCCTTGATCAGTTGAAGGACAAACATAAAGTGCACTCATTTGTTCCCTTCAGTATCACAGTCCTTCAGAGTATGAAGCTGGGGATTGACGTCAATCGTCACAAGGAAATCATTGTGAAGGCCATCTCCGCTCTCCTGCTGCTTCTCCTCAAACACTTCAAGCTCAACCACATCTACCAGGTTCCTCCAGTTTTTTCCAAACCTTCTGTTTCTTCCTCTTTTACTGTTACCTCTTTTATTTCCAGCTGCTTGCTTCTGTGCTCTCCTTTTCTTCTTCTTCCACTTTTAAAGCCTTCTTCTTTGGTTCAGTCAGCTCTGGGAAGGATGGAAGAGGGGAAAACTGCTACACATTTATTCAATTGGCTGCTAGCAGCGCCCCCTGCTGCCACAAAGAGGGATTTCATGGAGATTCAAACCATGCAGCCCAATAAAAAATGTTGCCTTCCTAACTTTTTTGGAGCTCTGTTCTTAAGAGAAACAGTTTTATTTAAATAATTTATTTTGCATTTAGAAATCACCCATATAGTGTAGTGTTGAACAACCACAAGCTATGAATTAAAATAAGTGTAAAATCTCAGGATTTGCTTGGAAAATTACATCCGAGTGTAATCTTTCTAAACCCTTTGTGATGAGGTGACAGATTTGTGTTTTTTATTCGTAAAAAAACAAGAAAAATAAAGGCTCCCGACCTTTTTTCCCCAAACAAAACATCATTATTGACACAGAATTATCAACTAAAGGATTAATAGTGTCTTGCAAAAGTATTCATACCCCTTGAACTTCAGTTTTTTACTTGTAAAAAAAGTATTTTATATTATATTATATATATAATTTTCTTTCCACTTCACAATTGTGTGCCACTTTGTGTTGGTCTTTCACATAAAATTCCAAGAAAATATATTTATGTTTGCGGTCATTCCATTTATCGTCAGGATAGTTCTGTAGTAGTGTTACAATGACATACGCTTTAACACAAATAAAAGAAAAAGCAACATTATTTTTGTTATTTTTTTAGCTTTTAGGTGATGTTCATCTCTGCCTTGTTTGTTTTTTTGTAGTTTGAGATTGTATCTCAGCACCTGGTGTTTGCCAACTGTATCCCACTCATCCTCAAGTTCTTCAACCAGAACATCATGTCCTACATCAGCGCCAAAAACAGGTAGAGTCCATCTGTTCCTGTCACTGAACAAACCATTAAGAGTTACTGCTGATTTGCTGAAAATATTCCAGAAATATTTTTTTTAAAAACAGCTCTCCTCACAGGGAAATGCTTTTCTGCAAGAATTTTCCTTCTTTGAAAAAGGAAGATCCTACTGAGTTAAAAGACCTGGAAGTGGAATACTTTCAAAAAAAAAAAAAAAATTCAGCAAATTTTTACCAGTTTTCTTTTGTTACTGTCATCTGGCGTAGGGAAACATCAACCTGTCTGAAAGGAGAAGGCATCATCTACTCCCACAGTTCTTTGTGGTCACAACATTAGGAGCAAAGTAATGATTGGCATCTATCAATAAAGACAAGAAGCTCTGAAACATCAAAGAAATACTGACCTACTAGAAAAAAGCTTTGCGTAGTAAATCCATGTTTAAAATCAACCAACATTAACCAAAGAACAACAGTTATGGATCTATTCTCACTTAAAATATATTTCTTTTAGATTTTTCTTGTATCTTTTTTATGTTAAAACACATAATTCTAGGGTGACGTTGTGTCTACTCACTACTGCGTCAATAAAAAAAATCCTAAAATTACAAAGATCTACATTTTCTGTTTCTCTTTGAACCTACGCTGTCTTCTATCCTTTGATCTTTGACAGCCACCAACGGTATCAAAAAGAAGAGATAAAGGCAAAGAAGATCAAAGGGGGTGTTTTTTTTATATATACATATGTATGGGAAACACTTTTATTACTGGTTTCAGATCACCTTGCCAAAAAGTTCACCAAATAACCACTAGGTGGCTTCTTACACAAGAAAGCGACACCCTTTTCACTTTAATGAAACAAGCCAACTTCAAAGCACAAAAACACAATTACAATCTAGTTCCAATATTTGTTTAGACTCTGGGGATACCTTTGAAATATGTCACATTTTAGAGGTAAAATATTTGTAATTTGTTTTGTTTCTTGTACTTTAAACTGGGGTGCGGACCTTTGACTGACCAGCAAGTGTTGACTTCTCTATGGAGTCGATTTAGGATCAAATTAAAGTGGATGAAAAAACCAGTTTGCCATTTTGAAAAAAAGAAGAAAAATCTAAAGCAAAGCAATTTAAGTTTTGTTTTTTTTTTTTGAACATCTTTAAACTCGAAAATACAGTGATCCTATTTTTAAGTAGGGGTGGGCTTTTGAGCTCATTGGCTACCGGGACATGATTTCCCATGATTCCAAAAGAGGTTATAGTGATGTGACGTCTTTTCTGCTCCGTTCATGTACAACCCCACTGTGTGTGTACCAAAACTTTGGGAGAGCATTCTCACTACTGAAAATTAAGAACTAAAAGCAAAGAGTGAGAGCCGGAAACATTTTTTTTTTTTGTTAACAGTTTTAGGTTTAAATTTTTCTTTGTATTCAGGTTTAATTTTTTTTTTTACATTTTTAATATTTTTTTAAGTTTACAAAATGATTATTTTCAAATTTACTATTTTATTTTCAAATTTTCAAAAATTCTTTCAAATTTACGATCAGTACTTTTAAGTTTAAAGATGTTTTTAAATTTTTCCCAAAAAATTCAAACTCACAATGTCTTGTTTTCAAATTTAATGTTTTTTTTTTTTTCAAATTTGCAATCTGGTTTTTCATTCACTTTAAACTGATCCTACATTGGCCCCATACCTTCCGTTTACCGAACGGTCTTGTTTTTTTTATCCCACATTTTTACACATTTTTTCATCCCACATAAGCTGGTTGTTTAATGGAAAGCTTAGAGGTTGCTCATATTATGACATCTGACAAGATGGAGAAAAGCACAGAGCTACGACTGGATTCAAATCAGCCTAATTCAACGTCGTCCATCTTCTCTGCATGTCAAAATGTGGTTTTGCTTTTCTGATTGCATTCCTCAAAGTTGTTAAGTCCTTTTATGCGATAAGTCTTTCTTTCCTTTGTGTGTGTTTTTTTTGTGTTGTCACTGTAGTATATGTGTTCTGGACTTTCCTCATTGTGTCGTCCATGAGATGCCAGAGCTCACAGCTGAGAGCCTGGTGAGTCCCAACACTGTCAGATATTTTTCCATCTGTCTGATTGATTCTCAAAGGTGAGGGGCAGACATTATCCTTTCTTTTATGCCAAAAAGCCCTCATGGTTTTCTGCACGTTTTCAGGAAGCGGGAGACAGCAACCAGTTCTGCTGGAGGAACCTTTTTTCTTGTATTAATCTGCTGAGGATCCTGAACAAGCTGACCAAGTGGAAACACTCCAGGACCATGGTGTGTGAGACCAAACTAAAACCAATTTTCTTTTAGCAGATTCAAATGCATCACATGGCTCCTAAAGGACATTAGCAAAAAGCTTTGAGACCAATAGCAATTTTAACCATTTGCCCTTTTTTCTAAAATAAAAACTTCAATTTCTTGTTGTTTAATTGAAGGGAAAACAATTCCTTTTGGAAAAGTATCATTTAAAGCGAAAGCAAAATAAATCTAGTTGGGCGCGTTATTTTGTGGTAGCTAAATAAAACTGACAGTCATCCGCATAACTAGGTTGTGAAGCATTATTCGCGTCTGACACAGGAAAATTTTGCAGATGAATATTGGTGCTTTTATTTTGAAAAAATAATCTCATACACAGCCAATGGCCTCATTGATCTGTTCTATGAGTCAGACGTCACTCACAAACTACATGAAATCTGTCCATCAACGTTGGTCATGAGGGCCAGAAGGCACCACATACCTATATTGAGGCATCAGATTGGTCAGTTTATAACTTGGAATGCCAGGGGAGAGGGGTCACTCAGTCCAGTTCTCAAATACAGTCGATGGGTGGCCTCCTATTGACACTATTGTGTTCCCGCGGCAAACAGTTTTTAGAGCCATTCTACACCTTTAAGGAGACGATCAAAATGTACAATTGCAAGAAGAAGTATCTGAACCCCTTGAGATTACTTGGGTTTTTTGTGAACAGAAGATGGCACTTAACAAAAAATAAATAAAAAACATACTTGTCTGGTCAGATTTTTATATGTCAGTTCTAACAGCTGCTCGCTTGGGGCCAGTATCCCTTACAGCTGAGACCAGGAGAGGAAGGAACCAGAAAGAAACTTAGTTTTTTTTACTTGCACCACCTCACTCTAGAAGGTTTTCTCACAAACATTTAAAAATGTTTTATTTTTGCTACTTGGAATGTGTTACGCTAAATAGGGCTAGGTGCTCTGACCTAACAGGATCTGTGTTAAGGAGTCCAACCAAAAAAAAAAAAAAAACACTTGCGGTTTAAAAATATAAAGTAATTATGTCATAGCAAAATAAAAGGACAGAAATAATGAGTTTGTGGTCTTATGTTGATCTTTTGAAATGTTTGACACATTTTGAAGTGGTATGAGTGTGCACTTCCAACAAGCTCAGTCCTGATAGGTGAGAGTGGTTGCCATACAAACGATGACTCAATCTGACTCGGACCAATTAATGCTTACTGAAAAATTCCAACATGGCAGCGTCCGTATCCTGAAAAAATGGCAATTGAATTGACTTCATGGTGTCGGAGTTTGAAGTAAGCTATTTTCTATTGGTTCGCTCCAGTTCTCATACACAGTCAATGAACCAAACAGCCAGTTTGGTGACTCCTGTAAACCCATCGTCATCAATGGAAACTATATACAACCTTTGTCTTTATGGATATGGTCTGACCCAGCTGTGACCATGGTAACATAGGACAGGCATCCCCTGTTGGCATTTAACACTTTGTAAGAGCAGTGTCAGTACTGTCAAATCTGTTGATGCTTAGTTAAAGCTTTTTTTTTGTGTCTATGAAGTTATTCATATCAAAGTTATTTAATCAAATCAAATATGGTTTTATGATCATTTTTCCAGAAAAAAACTAGGTTAAAATTGTGTGATTAAACAGGAAGTGAAGGTTTTTGGGGAGTTTTACATTGCAAACAGCCTCTTCCAAACAGCAATTACTTTTTTGTTGTCCCTGCAGATGTTGGTTGTTTTCAAATCAGCCCCCATTTTGAAGAGGGCTCTGAAGGTGAAGCAGGCCATGATGCAGCTCTATGTTCTGAAGCTGTTAAAGATCCAGACCAAGTACCTCGGTCGCCAGTGGAGGAAGAGCAACATGAAGACCATGTCTGCCATCTATCAGAAAGTCCGCCACAGACTCAATGACGACTGGGCTTACGGGAACGGTAGGAGGCTCAATCTGCATGAGAAGATTATTGCAACAAGACAGTTCTGTTCATTTTGCAGCTGATCCAATGTTGTTATTGTCGGTTGCATTGATATTCATTTGTGTACGCTGTGTGACTACGCCAACTCCCAGTATGTTAGTAACAAGTAAAAACACAAACTGATACTATAATACAAACGTTACTGTGACTATGCTTACTCCAAACCTACATAGTAACAAGTAACAACAAAAAAAAAGGTCCAACAACGCTACATGTTAGCCGCATTAGCATATTCAAGTGGGCCTTATGGTACTAAAAAGAAGGCCACAGAAATAGCTAATTCAGTTAGCGACAGGCTAGGAAAAGCCTCTGCTGGAACAGATGGGACTCATCGTTTGGAGTTTTAATTAATGATTTATTCTTATAAGACTCTTTACTATTTAATCAATTCATCACTCATCATTTGATAGGTTCAGTTTGATGAAAAGCAGACTGTTAAAATCGTCCAAACTCATTTAGCTCTTTAAGCGTTCACAGACGAACATTTGTGAAGGTTATTAACTACGGCGGCGGCTCCCACTCGCACATTGGAGGCCGCAAAATTCAACAAAAGAATGATGATACCTCAATACCTGTGTGCTGAGTACAAGGCACTGGAATGTGTTGCCATAGCAACATGGATCAAGAAGGTTTCAGGGTCACATCCTCTCCTGGGAGAGCAAGACAGAGAAGGACAGATAGAAACTTAAAGATGAAAGGAAAAAAATGTGAGACGTTCTTCTTTTGATTACCCCACCGCATGTCCTTCATCCCAGATATCGACGCTCGGCCCTGGGACTTCCAGGCGGAGGAGTGCGCCCTGCGCGAGAGCATCGAGAGATTTAGCAGCCGCCGCTACGACAAGAACAAAAGCGGCGACTTCACACCGGTGGACAACTGCCTGCAGAGCGTGCTCGGCCAGCGGGTGGAGCTGCCGGAGGACTTCCACTACAGCTACGAGATGTGGCTGGAGAGGGAGGTCTTCTCGCAGCCCATCCAGTGGGAGGGGCTTCTGCAGGACCCGAAACACTGAGAAACCCGACGCTTAAGGTGTGCTCTGTCTGTGCAGATGGGAACAAGGTTGGGGACTTTGCTTTGACACCACTTTTTACACAAATCTGTGCCTACGACTACTGTGAAGAAACTAAGCGCAGCAGTAGCAGATCTAAAAAAAAAAACCCACACACACCTACACTTCCTCTGCCCTCAAAGTCCCACTCTGATTATCTTTAATCTATTTTAAAAGTGTCTGTTGATTATGATTGTGCAGTTTTTAGCCAAAATCAAAAACCTGTCGTTTGCTGTGTTGGAGCAAAACCCGCCCTCCTTTCTGTTGATGAGAGCTCTTTGTTTACACGCACTTCTGCTAGCTTACAGCCCCTCACACACCCAACTTTTTATTTATTACCGGTGCAGCAAAAATGGCGGGTTTTACCAGAGCTATCCAGCCGAACAGTTTTGAGCCAGATTTCAGCAGTTTTTCGTCTGCTCCTGATTCACGATTTGAACACAGAACCTCTCAAAAGTGCAATTTTAAGCTTAGTTTTCTTTATACATGTCCACCATCATGAGAAAATTGCCACAAGAACATGTTAAAATTTCACGATTTTCATCAGAGTGGATCTTTGAAATGTTTATAAAGATAACAAAGTCTGTTTTTACTTCGTTCTTTAAGATGTCAGCGCTTTTTCGATTGCTTAGTGGCATTTTAAATGCGATAAACTTTTTCTGATGTTTTAAAGACAGATTAGAAGGATTTTTATAGACTTTGTTTTTTCACTTTAAAATCTGCTGATGATTTCACAAGTTATTGCTTTTCTAATGCATTTTCTAGCAAAAAGTCCAGCAGAATCACAGGGTTGGGAGCAAAAATGTGCACAAGCAACAAAAACAATTTCTATAAACCAGCTCCAAATGTAAAATTTTTATGCAGATGTTGTGATTAAAGTCTGTCTATGGTTGAGAAAAAATAAGCTCTTAAAAATGGATAGTTTAAAAAGGTAATGTCACTTGGTTTGTTCCAAACGTCTTGATCAAGTCAGAATGGTTAATTTTGGCTTCACTTCAGTTCTATAAAAAATATTGTTAAATATTCTTAACTAATGTTTAAAAAAAGAGACTTTCTATTAGCTTTATACCAATTCTTGTTGGAAAATGTTAGTGTTTTTCAAAATAAATGCAGAAAATAAAATATGGGGATGATGAATAAAAGAAGGAACAGTAAATTTGGAAATTAGTTAGAAAAACTCCTGAGTCTAATCACGTTTATGGACTTTTTACATACACAAAACACTTAAAGGTGTTTAAAAAAAATCCAGAGGATTGTCACAGGCAGCTTTCCTGAGGAATGGGGTCCATCTGCCTGACAGCAGCACCAAAAAAGGCCTACAGAGCACACAGTCGTCCAATAAATGGTGCTGATTCTCCTGTTTCATCACCATCCTATCTAAAGCTCAGATCCAGCACAGAACAAAGCACAGAAAACCATCTCTACTTCACTTGTGTGTAAACGTGCGCATGACTGCTTTTTCTTTGACGTCTCCGAACATGATCACAAATGGACTTTTATTGTGAAGATCTCTGTTGTACACCGCAAAGGATTGTGGGAGGATATCTTCAACAATTAGGGTAGTATTTTTCCTCACTATTGCTCAGGTTATAACTGATAATATAATGTCAAAATGTTTGAAAGCTTCCTCGCTTCTAAAGAAAACAAAACAAAAAAACATACATTTGTTGTTATGATCTAATACCAAAAGAAATCTCAATATTTAAAACTGGTTTTGTCACAAAAGTGGAGTTTATGTCAATTGTGCCAAATTTACGTGCATTTTTTTTCATTGCTGCCAAATTACAGTAATAACACAACTTCTGTTTGTTTTTATCTGAAATCGTACAATCGATGAAAACTCTCTGTTTCTTGTGTCTGTGACGTAAACAATTTTTTAGAGCTAATGTGCAAAAGTACAGATGTCACTTTTCCACCTTACTGTAAATACTCGGTACTGAACATATTCAGGGGTATGTGCAATTACAAATCAATAGAGGCATTATATGATAGCGTGATTAATTAACGATAATAGCAGAGTTGATTATTAAACAGTTGTGAACATATGACTGGTCTACATTTTTATTGAATCTTGTCCTTCTGAAGGTCAAACTTGTTGTGCTTTGACTTTAAACAGCTTTTTTACTCGTGAGTCAAGCCTGAAACTATTCTAACTCTGGCAAATTTCACTTTAACGTGCCACTTTGATAGTCTTTTATTCTTTTTTCAAAGCGTTACCAGTGGGATTTCAATTATGATTATTCCATTTTTAGCCATAACAAACAAAAAAAAACCTGTGTCGTTTTGTTGTACAGTTTTGGCAGAGCAGCAAGAGTTCATTTGAAAATTCACCTCTGAGTTGTGGGCGGGACTGTTGATCCGGAGTAAGACTGCTCCTACTTCCCATCATCCATCTTTTCAGGGGCTCTTCCACAGCTTACAGCCCTTCACAACCCTAAACATTACATTGTATTCAACCAGGGAGTTACTTGATTGAAAAGGACACAAACTAATGTACAAGAGGTGAAATTGTGTGGGAAAAAAAAGTAAATTTACATTTGAACAAAAAGTGACACATCTCAAATTTGCCTAAAGTATGAATAATTTCAAGCTTGCCTGTATGATAAATGCGAGAGAAAAAAACTGCACCTTCAACTCATCTTGGACCATTAAAAGAAGAAGATTCAGCAGAAAGAAGTGAATTGAACATAAATGCAGCACATTTTGAACTCAGGTTCCTGGAGAATGAAGTGAAGTGCTCTGTTCATCCAAAAAAAGAAAAAAAAATGGCACCAAAAGGCCTGAAAAGTAATCCCAGCGTGTTTATTTCATGCGTTAAATGAAGCTTACACAAACCGACACTTGCTGCTCTGCAGCAAAGCAACCCGTTAGCAGGAAGAGACAGCCGAGAGAGAATGACTACAAGCGGCAGACATGACTCACAGTTTTCACGGATATTTACCCGCAGTAATGCGAACATACCACTATGGGATGAGTTTGAAGATGAAGATAAATTTGCTAGTTGTGCATAAAATTATTCATGGCAGTTATGCCAAAACAGCTCATAACAGAAATACCAAAATAGTGTTTTATCTCCAGTGTCAAAAATACAGATTTTAAGCTGCTTCTTTTGGCTGATTGGGCTGCAATTTAAGGCCGATAGCCTCTTTCCCTTGGAACTCTCCTGTCCAAACCTGTCCTTGTACATCAATGAAGGTCCCGAGTCCCTTAAACCTAAAAAAACAAAAAGAAAACCGGTTTTAAAAATTTATAATAACGGTTTCACATTATACCACCTTTCTTCGTTTTGCTTTTACAACTGTTTAGCTTGTTTAGCAAACACCTTGGCAGCCTGTTCCGTTAATGTAGCTTTCATGGCATTCAATTGTTTTCTTTAAGATTTTTCTCTTGTTACATTTTAGCGAACTTAACATTTACACTGCTCAGCATAAATGAGTACAACCTCTTTAAAAAGTACTAAGTTAATCAGTAGCGAGATGAACAAAAGGACGATATCCAAAGTTTCCACAAGCATGAGTTTTATTGAACACTTATTTAACTCCAAAACATGACATGAAGGTGAATAATGTAACTTAGATCACAAAATCTTCCGTTTTACTCAAATTGGTTGAAGCAAAAATGAATACTTCCTGCATTACAAACAATTACATCTAGTATTTTGTATCAGCACCGTGATTTTGAAGGACAGCACCAAGTCTTCTAGGAGTGGAATGAACAAGTTGGCGACATATCGCAGCATCTATCTTTTTCCATTCTACAAGAAGAACCTCTTTTAGGGCCTGGATGCTGGATGGTGAGTGATGCTCAAATTGTTGCTTCAGAATTCCCCACTTGTGTTTGATTGGATTCAGATCAGGAGACATACTTGGCCATTCAGTCACCTTCACTGTTCTTCTTCAGAAATGCAACAGTAGCGTTCCATGTGTGCTTTGGATCATTGTCATGTTGGAAAGTTCACGACGACCACTAGTTCCAAAAACAGTGATCTTTGTCTCATCGTTCCAAGTATAGCGGCCCAGTAGTCTTCCTCTTTTTCAGCATGGGCCCTAGCGAATTCTAGTTCTGCTTTTTTTTATGCATGGCCTTTAGGAGAGGCTTCCTTCATGGATGATACTCATACACGCCATTCGTCTGCAGTGTGCGCTGTATGGTTACACAGAAAACTGCTTCAACGCTTCTTATCAGAAGACGCTCCTGTCCAGATGTTAACTTCAGTGGACGGCCTGGACGTCTCTGTAAGATGGTTTCACTTCTATATTTCTTACATTTTTTGGATCCCTATTGCTACACTATTCTGATATGTGAAGCTTTGCTGATCTTCTTGTAGTCCTTATCTTTTTATGTAAAGAAATGATTTATTTTCTCAGATTTTGTGACATTTCTCTTCAACGTGGAGCCATTTCTGACAGCATGAAATGGGAAGATCTTGTCTTAATGCTCTTTAATAATCACCTGTGTCCTGGACATATCTTAAATGAATCATCAGACTCACTGTGATGAATGCCTGTTCATTAGAATTTTGTAGTCTTAATTCTGGCTTTTCTCCTAAGACTATACTTGGGGTGGACTCATTTTTGTAACATGGGCTTGAATGAATTAGTTGAGAAAAATATTTTTTGTGTGCAAATTAACTGTTTGCAACCAATGGCCCACATTTGTGGGAGGATTTTGTAGTAAAATATGTCATAGCAAATGTTGATTCTGAAATTACACTGAAGGTTTCCTGAAAAACGTATTGGGATGTACTCATTTATTCTGAGCACTGTATATAACTATTTCGTAAATCAAACAATGTGATATTTTTATTTATTTATTTTTTGGCTCTTTTTGCCCCAACTTTTTATTTTTGGCTAATTTAGGTAATGTAGCTATTTTAGCTAATTTGGCACAAATGCTTGCAGAGTTAATAGCAATAAATACCTTTTTTTCATTTTAAGCCCGAGTTTGCAGTATTGTATTTTTATCCCTGATCCTTTTTAGTTTGATTGGTGTTTTACCATTTGACTGTCAATTCAGGAAAAAATATGTTAGTCGTCTCTCAGCATGATGCGGCATTTTTGTATTGTTGTGAACCTTTTTGAACTACTTAAGCAAGTTAGCTATTTACTATTTTGTCATTTAAATTATATTAAATGTTCATTTTGAATCTCTAGCTCAGCGGAGCAAGTGTGTGTTTGTGTTAGCCTGGGGGCGGTGCTGGCAGCACAGACTCTTCCTGGAAGGGGCTGTTCCCACTGTGTGATGTCACAATGTGAGGACCCGCTCGTTCTCACGGACTGGGAGGGGCTGGTGTTCAGAGAGCAGGGTTTTCGAGGAAAGCTCAGAGATGTGTGAATGGAACAAAATACCACTTTGGGGTTGTTTTTCATGAGAAATTAACATTATAATACACTTAAAAGCTCAAAAAGGTGATTTCACATGATATAAGCCCTTTAACAGCTTCACAGTTTTAGCAAATAATTTGGTCTTCCTAAAACTTTTTTTTAAGCCAGTGTCCAGTATTTTTATTTTTGTCAGATAAGGTCATATCACTTTTTAGGCATTGTTTAGCGTTCAACTATTAAAATAATATAGCTGATATTTAGTGGATTAATTTGTTTTATCTATTGCATTTTAACCAGTGATTTCCATAATTAATGAAAGACTGCACAGAATCTAACTTCAGGATGGAATCGAGTATTTTTGAAAAAATGGAATACCTGTTCTCATGAAAACGACCCTTATACATGGAGCCATCTGAGAAGGTGTATGTTCCTGCACCGTGGTACATGTTGCCTTTGACTTCTCCTTCATATCGAGCTCCAGAAGGATGCTGCAGGGCTCCTCTGCCCTGCATCTGCAAAAGAACAACATTCATCATTGCCAGTTGCCACTGCAAGGTCATTCTGTTTGCAGTCAGTTAAAGGGGAGCACACACTGCAAATACACACCTGGTCCTCACACCAATCTCCAATGTATGTGAGCCCATTAGCTGAGGTGTACTTGCCAATACCACTCTTCATCAGTTCACCTGAGTCAGATCTTCTGCATTCCCCTTCTGTAAGAACATGTCGTCAGATATTATTTATTACTTAATGTGGATTTGATTAGTATCACTTTATGATATATATTGTAGATTTGTTTTCTATCTACAAGTCTTTTTTGTGATATGTTTTTGTAACTAACCATATGTGTCTCCATTTGGGAATAAGTATGCAACAGTCGTAGGTCCACATCCTGTAAACAAAAATCTATAAAGCATCAATAGGGTCCATGAATGGACCCAGCAATAGGGTGGTGACCTGTTCAGGGTAAACTCTGCCTTCGCCCTAGAGTATCTGGCACAGGCTCAAGCAACTCTGTGACCCAGGAAGGGATACGGCATGTTGTGAAAATGGATAGATGGATACATGTAAGGATGGATGGATAAATTGATGGACAGATGGATAAGAGTGCTATATACAAGTAGATGTATGAATAGATGAATAAATTATAGATAAATGTAAGAATGGATGATGGATGAATCCATCAATGTGTATCTTCACAAAAGTGGGTTTACTTGCCTTCATTTTCCAGATTTTCTTCATTGTTTTTGTCTGAAATCGTCAAAACACACACATCAGATTGATGCAGAGACAATGGATGCTGTGAGTTAATCGGAGCTTCGTTATCACACCCCACCAGACATCCGTGACAGCTTTCCCGTGAAGCCAGATGGAGACAGAAACGACGACAGACGTTGCTTACTGGACAACTTTTTATCGTGAAAGGACGCAGGAGGTCAAACACACACACACACACACACACACGCACACAAATGAGAACAATTTTCAAGTCCGTTAAAAGCGGACGAACAATTGCTCCAGGCGGGGTATTCTGGGTTGTTATGGTAACCCAACGCAAAGCGGGTGTTATGGTTACTTCCTACCGGAAACCTAACTTGGAAAAACAATTCATCTCAACCAATTCCACAAATCTTTGTCAGTAGTTACGTTTTTTTTTTTATTACTTTCCCCCCTCAGGGTATACAAAAAGAAAATATACATTTAAGCTTTTTTTTTTTTAACCGGAAAAGAAACTTTGAACTCCAAGTTTCAACCAATGAGAGTGATGCAGGCTGCCGGTGAGTAAATGAGTTGTGTCAGGTGCGTTCATACTTAATAGATAAATTAATTCTTTATATATTGAAATTTGTCTTTTGTGTATATTAATATTCCAAGATAAGTTTAGGCCGATAAAAGGGTTGACTTTACTCACGAGGGGGCTTTTTAAAGTTAGTTTATGAAGTAGGCAGCTTGCTAGTTGTTAGCATGTTAGCTAGAACGAGCTTTTCCATCCAGTGGGGAATAGCTTTTCTTCTCCAAACCAGAATGAATATGCTGTGCTAAAAATATCAACATGGCCCGAGTACCGAGTGGCTGTCGCCCTGGCGGGTGGTGTTGGTGTGTAGTTTGGTTGCATAACAATGCCTGCTAGAGTCTCTGTGCTCGCTTGAACTGCTCACAGCTCAGCAGTGCGTTCACTGGACACACTGGCGCCCTGTCAAGGTTTACAACCGCTGCTCTTTTCTGCGTTTTTTATGTGCATATAAAAGGTGTTTTTAAGCTGCTGCTTGCGTTTCTTCTGATGGATTTCGCGTGTTTCTACAGATTGATTGTGGTCTTGGAGGGAGGGGGCTGATTTTAGGTGGGTATGTCTCTGTGGGAGTGCTGTGTATTTTCAGAAATCTGTCTTCTGTGCGCCAACGTTGCTTGTTTGCTTCCAGCCTGAAGGATGAGTGCGAGGAGAAGAGGTGGGAAGCCCAACAGAGGAGGAGGGAGATTTAACAAACCAAAAGGAGGAGGCAGCGGGGGAGGAGGTGGTGGAGGTCGGAAAGGAGGAGCAAGTTTTTTGGATGATGATGATTTCAGCCTGGATTTTGGAGCTCCTCGTCCCAGCAGGTTCAAAGTCACAGCAAACAAAGTCAGGCAAACATTTTTTCTTTATAGATAAACTTCTTCTTTTTTTTTAAATCAACAGACCAGCTAGGGGGCGAGGAAGAGGAGGCAAAGAGAAGGGACGTGGATGGGGAGGTCACAATCGAGACACTGGACGAGATTCAAAGAGCAGCTGGAAGCCCCTCCCCAGGTCCTTGGCGAGCAGCAGGGTTTATTCTAAACCCAAAGCATATGGTTTCAGGATGGACGGGAGCAGCATGCCGATGCAGAGAATCTTCATGACCAACAAGAACCAGGAACATCTGAAGAAGTTGCTGCGGGAACTGCAGACACAGGATTTTGACAATCCCTTTGAGTGAGTTCATATTTCTGCAGGCAGAACTGTTCTTTGGTATTTTCAACAGACTAATGTGGCTGTCCGCTTTAGTGACAGCACCTCAAATTATTCTGGAGCGGAGGAAGAAGAGGAATTCGATGAGTTGGATCACCGCGAGGAAGGTCAGTTTTGGGCCACAAATGATGAGCCTGTGGAGAAAGCAGAGAGCCCTGTTTATGGTTTGGAGTCCGACAGAGATCAACCCTCCTCCGAACCAGTCGTCTCCTTATTTGCTATTGGAAAACTTTGCAGGTGATTTTCCTATTATCTTACATTTTAATGTTTTAAGTACAAGACTGCACTGCACTGTACTGTAAGGACCATAATGTTTTGCAATTCTTCTTTATTATTACATATTTGAGTAAACATTTGACGCCCGTTACATATTCAAAATCTCCCCAAAATGTGCACGTACTGACTACTCTGTGAGAATCAGTTTCATACTGACCACGGGACCTACGACTTTTTTGTGGCAAAGTGAAATTTGGCAATTTTTCACATTTTCACAGAATATTGAAACAGGTTTTTTTTAAATCTATGACCTCAAGAAGAGGCTGCCATCTTGAATTTAAAAAAAAAAAAAAAAGACATGTACTACTTTCTACAAATTTAAACTCCTAGGGATTCCAATTTGTTGCCTCATAACTCCTTGAGCATCTTTGGTTAAAAAAAGTTTGTAGATTCTAAACGCTACCGTTGTAAGCTAACAAATGTGGTGTTCCTTAGCTGCTTGCCCTTTTTTTTTTTTTTACCAGAATATTGTGAACATTTAATACACGAAGCCCTCACTCAAGCTGAACGAAGCAATAGAATATAAAATATTAACATTGGAAAAATGTGGGTGTGATTAACAAAAACCTCCATTGCCAAATAAATCCAAAATGTTACTTTTGCCAGTTATTTTCAATATGACATAGACCTGTTTGTCACCCCCCAGGTGTAAATATATATGTATATAGTTGCTATGGAAATGAAACCAACAGAATAGCTGTCATTTTGGAAAAGTTTTTTTTATTTTTTTCCCCCATGAATTTGTCAGACCAAGGTGGAAGAGGCAGAAGGGATTGATGAGGAATGTGTAGCAGCCTGTCAGTCAGTGAGGGCAGGCAAAAGGGGGAGGTCAGGGTCATGATTGGTATGCCATTAGCATTTTAAATTACAATGTTGATTTTATATTAATTCAAATTATTTTCTGACTCATTTTTGATGTTGATTTCCAGAAAACACAACTTGTTGACTTTTTCTTTCCTTGCAGGTATGGTTTTGATAGGGAGCGTAGCAAACAGGTACTAGAATCTGGGAGCGGAGAATTTGGTGTGACCCTAGAACAGCTCCTTCTCAAGGTTTATAGTGAACGCTTTGGACAGAAGGCCGTGTTCCCCGACAGTCTGCAGGGACTGCCGATGGACGAATGTTTGACCCAGAGGCAGGATGAAGCCCTTGTCCTATCTGCCATTTACGGCAAGCGATTCAATGAGCGCATCGCCAACTCCGTCTGGTCTGTCAGTCTGGATCTTCCCTTCTTGTCAGACCATGCTGCCAAGGACGAAGGAAAGTCTAAAAAACCTGTTGGCAGGCGAGATGTGTGCAAGTTCTTCCTAAAAAACCAAGAGTGCCGCTTTGGGGACAGGTGCAGATTCAGACACGATTTACCAAACAAAGAAAAATTTTGGTCAGATTCTTCAGACTTTATGGGCCCCAGTCACCCTGGCTTCAGCAGCTATTCCCCCCCTGAGCATGACCTAGAAATCCGCTTTCCCAAAGAAAACCGATACCCCTATCAGGCCCCGATCGTGGCCTTCAGCACCAACAATGAGTCTATTGGGGCCGCAGGCAGACTCAGCATCACCGAGAGATTGTACGAGGAGGCGCTAGCTGCAGCAAAGAACGGGGAACCCGTCGTTTTCTCTCTTGTAAGCTTATGCGAGGATGAAGCCTGGATGAAGAAACTGATGGCAGTGACCCATCACAAGTACAGTACACCACCCCCGGTGATTGTCCCACCGCTACCTTCTCTTGTGACCATAAAAAGGAGTGCGAGGAGCAATGCCTTAGAGGAAAACAGAAGCAGTAGCGCGAGCAGCCAGAGCGCTGTCAACATCCAGAGACCTGCAGATCGTGAGTCCTCCGCGCATCAATGTTGGATCCTTCTGAGATATCTGCTCTGAAAAGTGACACCTCATTTGTTTCTAGAGAGGGAGATGGAGGACCAGGATGAGGATGTGGAAGACAAGGCCGTTCCTGTCGAGACCGAGAGTTATGTCATCCTGAGGAAGAAGATGGCGAACAAGCACAATCAGAAGATCTACAACCTTCTGGAGGAAAATGGCAAGCTGCAGCGAGATTTCCACAGAAAACAGGTAAAGGCGACAAAAATAACCCCACAGTTAGTCTCACTTTTATCTCCATCTATCCAAAGATTTGAGTTAATGTGTTGATGCAGTCTTCCAGGTGCTTCAGGTCGATGCTGGAGCAGAGGAAGAACCTGCCTGCTTGGCAGGAAAGGGAAAACATCCTTGAAATGTTGAACAGGAGCCAGATGCTGGTGGTCAGTGGGATGACTGGGTAGGTAATACAGAACAGGACTCCAATAGAAATGGATTTTTGTTGATTTGAATCAACAAAAGAAGTTGATTTGAAGAAAATATCAAGAGGCATAATACTTTTCATATAAATAAATATACAGTAAGAGCCAAGTACCCAATGTTCTCACATTTGAGATTCAGTTTTCAGATTTCTTTATGACTTTTACATTTTCTGTTTTTGTTATTTAAGAAAATGACATTTATTTTGATGTTAAGAACTGAAATATGGCAACTAAATAAAAAAAAATTAAAGCTGTGAGTGGGATTATATGGCCCTCAGGCGCTACACACCTTCTCTGCCCTCTTTTGACCCGCCCTCACTGGCTGAGCGGCTTCTACACGCCCCTCACTCTCCGCTTCTCCCCTGCCACCCTGGTCAGAGCTGAGTGTGACAAATTACTTAAAACAACCATTTTGTTTTCAAAATGTTAGCTTTTCTGTTGGTTTAATCTCCATAGCGATCATATAATTTTTGGGTCAATCTGGGGTGACGAACACGTCTATCTAATCTTCAGAAGAATTGGCAAAAGTAAACTTTTGGATTTCTTTGACAACGGAGGGTTTTTGCTTACCTCGCCCAGATTCCTAACATGTTAATATCACATTGTTACGTCCCTTTATGTCTAGGGGGGGGTGGAGCATAACATAAAGGTAAACTAATACAAACAAACGACAGAAAAACACCAAAAGATTGTCTCCATAAAACAAGTTACAAATTTATTTACAGGACGCCAAACACCAGCTAACAATAACTAAAAGGTGAAGCAAAGGCTTCAGGGTGACCTAAGGCCAAAAAAACAAACAGAAGCCCACCTGTCTAAACACAGAAATCTGACCTGTAAATGAAGGAAAAGGGAAAGTAATGACAAAACACTAACCTCCCTAGTCTCACATTAACACTCATAAAAATGGCAGTTCACCCCTACAGCTTCACTTTAAACATAACAAACAAAAGACACAAAGTGGCCCTCAACACAAAACAAGAACTACATAGTGCAGCACAAACTACATAATAAGTGGAGTCTGATGCGGCAAGGCTCCCTTCTTACCACCCAGAGGTTCTCACAGTGCTTTTAAAGCCTCCATCAGCTGGGGTCCAAGGGAGGCCACACCCTTCTACGTCATGCCTGAAAGAAATTAAGAGACGCACACAAAAATCCACAAAAACACAGAGGTCCCACTCTGACACAAATAAAACGCAGAATACAAAAAAAACTAAACCAAATACGACTGGGGCTGTAACACGTACAGTATGTCATATGGTTTCTCTCAGCTTGAGCCAGGGATTCATGTGTTCAATTTTTACATTATTCCTGTAAAAAAAAAAAATGCAAGCAATACCTGCTTTTGCAAGCTCGCCACGTAAAATCTGTAAATTTACGAGGATATAGATTGAAATTCCAAGGAGGAGTTTAAGTTCGTAGAAAGGTACTAAAAAGAAAATTCAAGATGGCTGCCTCTTCCAAAGGTCACAGGTCAGCAAAACTTTGGTTTGGACTTAAACTAGAATTATGTGTGTAACATTTCATGAAGATCGCTCAAACGTGATTTTTTTTTTCCCCACAAATTGTATAAAAATGTTAAAATTGCCAACTTTCACACTGGCACAAAATAGCCACCAAGCCGTGGGTCCCTTATTTAATTTCTAATAAATGTATCAATTGAAATTTTAAACAGATTTGATACATGTATTTTATTGTCAATTTCCTTAGTTTTTTACTGCTGAAAATTTGCTTAAAATAAACTAATCATTCGATCAATTTTAATTGTGTTCTTTTCCAGGTGTGGAAAGACCACCCAGATTCCTCAGTTCATTCTGGATGCGTCTCTAGATGGTCCGGCAGAGCAAGTGGCAAACATCATTTGCACTCAGCCGCGCCGCATTTCTGCCATCACTGTGGCTCAGAGAGTCGCACAGGAGCGCGCAGAGAGCCTAGGCAACTCGGTGGGCTACCAGATCCGACTGGAGAGCATCAAGGTGCAGAAGCATACCCAGCCTGCTAGCGTTTACTGTCCTCCTTTAAATTTTGAATTTAACCAACATCAATTCGGAAATCATTCAGTTTTTAGAAAATGCTGGGGGCTGGATAAGAGTGATTTTAATAAGACGAGCCTGTGGGCTGGCGGAAACTTAAAGCAAGCCACATAAGATAATAAGATAAAGATACATTTGCCGGACTTTGGACATGCCTGCACATGGCTATATCTGAATTCCATCACTACTCCATAACCCCTAAAAGACTATTTAGGGATCTGGATTTTACGTAATTTAGCCCAATAAATATGAACATTTTATGAAAAGTGTTTATGAATCCACTGTGCTGTGATGGTTAAACCTTGAAGGTTTTAAAAAGAAATATATTAAAATAATTTCTTTTTAATTGACAACTTGTTTAAACGCAATGCATTGTGGCCTATATTTGCCAATCTACTGAGCAATGCTGTACACTAGTTTTTCGCAGAGACTTCTGGTGTTTTTTCAGGGCACTGGATTTTGGAATTTCAAAATCAGACAGCCGTACAAAATGTCAAACACCCCATATAGTGCTTTAAGTAGTGAGGGAATTTGGACACAACCAATGGCTTCAAAAGTGTGTTCCCTTTTGGGAAGAAAGTGTTTCTTTGAGATTTGAAAGGCTGCTGACAGTGAAACCTTTTTCTTTGCGGCAGTCGTCAACCACCAGGCTGCTGTACTGCACCACCGGCGTGCTGCTGAGAAGACTGGAGGGCGACGCTGACCTCAAGGGGGTCTCGCACGTCATTGTGGATGAGGTGCACGAGCGAACAGAGGAGAGGTGAGCTTGTGTTTTCACACCGGAAAGCCTGTTGTTTGTTTCAGTTTGTTCAAACGCTCTCTTTTGTTTCTGTCTCTTGAATTTCCCTGGCAGTGATTTCTTGCTGTTGGTGCTGAAAGACTTGATCACAAAACGTCCAGATCTGAAGATTGTTCTTATGAGTGCCACTCTCAATGCCAACCTTTTCTCCCAGTATTTCTACAATTGTCCTACCGTGCACATTCCAGGTTGTGACATCTGACATCTTCAAACCAAAATATTGCTATTCCACTTCAATCAGACCCTCTTTCTCATCCATTCAATGGAAATCTCTTCCCGCAGGACGCACGTTCCCCGTTGACCAGTTCTTCCTCGAAGATGCCATCGCTAAAACTGGGTAAGCAAGTACATTTTAGGAGCCACTTCGCACTTGAAGCAAGTCCTAATGATCTACACGTGTTCACAGCTACGTCATTGAAGATGGCAGCCCTTATATACGCTCAGGAAAACAAAATACCTCTTCCACGTGTGGGAAAAGCGGTAGAGGAGATCATAGGGATGTGGTGGACGATTTAGGCGAAGATGTTTGGAATTTCATGTCTTTTTGTAAAAAAGACTTTGTGAAGGACTCGATTCCAGACCAGCAGCTCAGCCTGCAGGAGCTCACGCTCAGATACAAAGGTGAATAAATATGTCTCGATTCATTGGAGTGGGTCTTTATAGGTCAGTGAAAGAAACTAGCTTAAAGGCTAGCTAAGGTAACTAGCTGGAAGGCTAGTTAAAGTAACTAGCGTCAAAACTAGCTAAGATAGCTAAAGTCACTAGCCCAAATTAAATTGACTAGCTTTAAGACTACTAGCCTAAAGGCTAACGAAATTAATTAGCTTTAAGACTACTAGCCTAAAGGCTAACTAAATTAACTAGCTTTAAGACTACTAGCCTAAAGGCTAACTAAATTAACTAGCTTTAAGACTACTAGCCTAAAGGCTAACTAAATTAACTAGCTTAAAGGCTAGCTAAATGAATAAACCCTAAAGACTAGTTTAACTAGCTAAAGTTTAGCTTCAAATGTTATGTCTGAGTTTCCTCACTACCCCCTAACTACTAAAAAACGATATAGTGCAGGACTATCCAGTGTCCTGGATTTTAATGCAATTCATACACCAGAAATGACGTTGACTAGATCAGAAATGATGAGCCTCCAATGCTCATGTGCTGTAGCGAAGTGCAATTCTGAGCAAACAATAGGTGTCACTTTGCATTATTTTTGCTTGCCATTATAATTGCTGTCAAGGGGCTATAAGCTTGCGGGTGAGCATGCAGACGATGGAACCAAGATGGAAACATAAATTGAGCCGTTTACATCACTAAAATGTGTAAATGTTCAAGTTTTATTGCATAAGCATGCAAAAAAAACACAGCAGAATTTCAAATTGTGCTTAAAAATGTTACCTTTGATGGAAAAGGATCAGTCCACACATGTATACAAAACCAATGGCTGTCATTTTTAAATTTTAATTGTAAAAAGTGTCACATTTGTCATTTTTTCCCTGTTTTATCACCCCCCTCCCTCCCACCACATCCTTAACAGAATAAAGTTTAAATCTCATGCAAGGATTCAATGGTGGGTTCAAACACCATTGATGCTAGGTAATAATCTATTCACCTCTTTAGATACAAAAAAGTCTGTTCTTAAGACAATAGCTGCTATGGACCTGGTTAAGATCAACATGGATCTGGTGGAGAGCCTGCTGGAGTGGATAGTAGATGGAAAACACAACTACCCACCAGGCAAGAATCTCATATTTTTTTTTCAGATTTTCAAAATAAAAAAGCTGCAGGCAGTTTACTGTAGAGATGTGTTTACAGGTGCAGTGCTGGTGTTTCTGCCAGGCCTCGCTGAGATCAAGATGCTCTATGAGCAGCTGCAGGCCAACAGAATGTTCAATAACAGAGGCGCCTCCAGGTCTGTTTGCATTTTTTTTTGTTTACAAATCCTTTAATGAAAGAAACAGAAGTTTTTCAGAGGCTGACTGTTTTTTAAATATGCTTCAGATGTGTGGTTTATCCTCTCCACTCGACCTTGTCCAACGACGAGCAGGAGGCGGTTTTCAGCCGGCCGCCTGAGGGAGTCACAAAAATCATCATCTCCACAAACATCGCTGAGACCTCGGTAACCATCGACGACGTGGTGTATGTCATAGACTCTGGCAAGATGAAGGAGAAAAGGTACTTACAAGACAAGCGAACACTAAAGTCCAGTTGATCTTTTCTTTTCCCTCGTTGTTAAGATTAGGGGTTTGCAATCTGAGGCTCCGGAGCCAAACGTGGCTCTTAAACCCCTCCATTGTGGCTCTCCAATTAAACAAATATAAAAAGCTATTAATTTAATAACTGTAAATAAAAAGTAAAGTAAAAACAAACCATTAAAGTAACTGAAACTTTATTCAACTCCTTCACAAACAGTTGAAGAACAGTACATCGCACTCTGAGGCTCCTGACTACAGTACCCATAATTCTCCTATAGTCCACTAAGCTGTTCGACTTTGTGGATTGACAAAGTTGAACTGAAACATTTATGAAAGTAGTCATGAAGATATAGCAACACCTACGTAAAAATGTCACTATAAAAACTGTAACACACCCGCAGTCCTTTGAACTAACTAACAACACTGTTTTCAACACACGTTTCAAAAACAGCTTTTAGCAGATGCGTTGTGGTAGGCTATGACTTCTCCCATCTCGCTTGATGACATTTTTTCGGGATTCCCACGGTTCATGGGAGTCATTTCTGCTATTGATCGGGACGGGAGCAGGACAGGAGCGGGACCCAACCAATTCAGTCATGAATGAAACACATCTCTTCAGAGTGAACGACAACCGCGGCTCCTCCCTATGAGCAGTTAAAAATTTTTTTTAATAAAATTTACCCTCTTGCTTTTTTCTCTTCAAGCCTAACGTGATTGATCAATACGTTTCGTCTTTCGCCTATGGATTGTGCAAGCGGGGTTGTATTTGCCCTATGGCAAGCGAAAGGGATCAATAATCTTCATATGAACCGAGTATGATCAAGGTGCAACAACAACAAACTATAGCAACAATGAAACATAATGAAAATGAAGCAAAATCAAGAACCATTTCATTTTATTGATAATTCAAAGAAAGAGTGTAGAGTCTGCAGGAAAGTCATTGAATCTAGAACAGGCTCCAGAACCAACCTGTACAGACACCTGAGAACTGAGAGAATCTTCTTCAAAACTGTATTTCTAAATGCAAACCTTTATTGTGAAGAAAAGCTTTTTTTTCTGGTTTTACAAATTTTGATTTTTATTTTGTAGTTGCTGTGTTTTCTGTTGCTTTGCTGTAAATTTGTTTAAAAGGAAGATGTGTATAGTTAAAAGTTGAATTGGAAATACTTGTTTTTGTTTTTATCATTTGTTTTGTTCATTATATCTGGAAGGAGTAAATAACAGCACGTGTATATTATACACTTAACTGAATAAATCCCTTTTTTTTACATTAGTTATTCATTTGGTGCATAATTTTATATAGTTCTTGATAATTAATTAAATAAAGCAGCAAAGCAACCTACAGAGCTGTTTGGGAGCCGAAAGAGCCGATTCTTTTTTGTGAGCCAATCCCAAAGAGCCGGTTTTCTAAGAAGAACCAGAATTCCCTTCACTACAACCAATGAGAACGAGGACAAAAAAAGTGGATGAGCCATTGTGTAATTTTATAATAATATGCCTACAATGTAACTCATTTGTAAATATAACATTACCCAGAAGCCATCAGTGTTTTTAGTCACGGTTTCCTGCTTAAATCTGAAGTGCAGCAATCGTATATCGATGGCAGCTATGAAAAGAATTACAACCATGCCGAGTTCGATGACAGAAAAATGACATCTAGAGCAGAATGAAGATGAAATACTCTTCTGTTAAATTCAGAAAGCAAGTAGGAAAGTTGGACAGAATAAAAAAATGCATGAGAGCTGAGTGTGATGGTGATGCAACGTCATAGCTTGTAATTCAAAATTACAACGTAATTTGCCTTTCAAATTAAACCACAAAAATATCACATTAAAATGACAATTACATATAATGTTTTACATAATGACAGAAAAAGACAAAATATAAAGGAGCGGGACAAGAGTGGGATTATTTCGAACGGGAGTGGGAGTCAGATTACCAGGAGCAAGACGGGACAGGATTATTTTTTACATTTTGGTCTGGAAACAGGATGAGACGGGATTACTTTCTGTGGGAGCGGGATGGAACTGGAATGAAAATCCACTAATGTGAACCACCATCAAGAGTTATAAACTTTTCTCTTTGTGTTTATTTTATGCCAAAAATAGTTTATTCCTATTCATCCTAATAGTACCAATAACAAAAATACAAATCAGTGTTTTATTTTTCTCAAGGGTGAAATGGGACTTTGTGGTTCCTACTGGGTTGTTGTCCATGATGGGTCTTCAAGTGTTGAAGGGCGCAGACTTCTAGTTTAGACTAACCAACCGTGTCATTTTTAAGGTACGACGCAACCAAAAGCATGGAGAGCTTGGAGGAAACGTGGGTTTCCCGGGCCAACGCGCTGCAAAGGAAGGGTCGAGCAGGTCGTGTGGCCTCGGGCGTCTGCTTCCACCTTTTCACCAGCCACTGCTTCCGACACCTGCTGGCAGAGCAGCAACTGCCTGAGATACAGAGGGTTCCTCTGGAGCAACTCTGCCTCCGGTACGTCCATCTGTCTGCTCTTTGTTTCCTGCCAAGTAGATTTGTTGATGGCGCCAGTCACACCAAAAGAAGGCTTTTATTTTGAAATGGAAAAGGGAGCCAAAGTCTTGGGGTTTTGGTTAAAAAACGGAACAGTTAAATATTTTCTTTCCGTCTGGCAGAGTTAAGGTCCTAGACGTGTTTGCTGACCAGCTGTTGGAGTCTGTCTTCTCTCGACTCATCGAGCCCCCGGCTGCGGAGAGTCTGGACGCGGCCAAGCACCGCCTTCAGGACCTGGGTGCTCTGACCGCCAATGAGATGCTAACCCCACTGGGCTACCACCTGGCATGCCTGCCCGTCGACGTGCGCATTGGGAAACTGATGCTGTTCGGTGCCATCTTCCGCTGCCTGGACCCAGCACTCACCATCGCCGCCAGCCTTGCCTTCAAGTCGCCATTCGTAAGAAGCCAAAAGCTGATTTCTGTCCTCGTTTTCGGTCACGTGCAACAAACGGTGGGAATCTTCTTTCAGGTGTCACCGTGGGATAAACGTGAGGAAGCTAATGAGAAGAAGCAAGCCTTTGCGGTGGCTAATAGTGACCATTTGGCGTTGTTGCAGGCTTATAACGTACGTATGCTAACTTTAGTTAAAACTGAGACCTCTTAGATCCACATTTGTATGTGATGCATCTTCTGTCTTGCAGGGATGGTGCAGCTCCGCTAAGAACAGTAATAAGGCTGGCTTCCTGTACTGCAGGAAGAACTTCCTGTCATGGCGCGGTTTACAGGTCAGACAGCTTTTTGCTTAATGAATCTAATATGAAACGATCGACTAAACGGTGAGACTTTTGCAGGAGATCGCCAGCCTGAAGAGACAGTTTGCCGAGCTGCTGTCTGACATCGGCTTCATCAAAGAAGGCCTGAGGGCGAGCGTCATCGAGCGCATGTCCTCACAGGGCGCAGACGGGGTTTTAGAGGCTACCGGTTCTGAGGTGATGCACACAAACACTGTTTTCTCCAGATTAGTGACGGCGTCATTGGCAAAAGCAGTGTGTGATCCCACTGCACCGCCTACGCAACACATCTCACCAGATTGTTCCTGGATGCCACACTCTGTTTACTCGCAGCTCTCTCCAGCCTCAGAGTTTGCCGTTTTTGTTTTTACAGGCAAATCTCAACTCTGAAAACCCCCGGCTCATGTCCGCCATGCTGTGTGCTGCCCTTTACCCCAACGTGGTCCAGGTGGGTGTTCTTATAGCATGCTTCTGATGATGCAGGACATGTTTACAGATAATTCATCTCAAAATGGCATTTCTGAGTATTTATTCAAATTGTTGGGAATCTGGAGAAGACAGACAAATGCTGTTTGAAAAAGATTGTCTTTGTAGAAAATACACTGGATGAGTCTTAAGCTCCCTGCTCAGCTCCATTCTGATGCATCCACTTACTGCATCTCACCATGTCAAGAAAAAAAAATTTAAAAACGCATCTCTTGGACGGGTCGAAATGACCCGACTAGATCCATGTACGTCTCAGTTTTTCTCGTCTGAGCTGGTATTTGATATTTGGCTCTAAGCTGTTGGGCTGCATAGCTCCAATATTGCTCACCATTTTTATTGCACTTGCAATGTTAGGTTGTAAGCTAGCGGGAACATGTAAACAGAAAGCTCTCAGTAGCGGTCCCGCCCAGAACTCAGAGGCAAATTCCTACTAAACTGCTGCTGCTCTGCAGAAACTATGTCCTAGAAAAACGACACAGGTTTTTTTTTTTTTTTTTGGCTAAAAACGACATAATTGTAATAAAGACCACAGAGAGAGTTTTGATAGTAGATCAAAGGATGATGGGATCCATTTTTAATCCAGGTCCAAGCTCCTCAGGGGAACTACAAGATGACAATTACAGGAGCCATGAAAATGCAGTCCAAAGCCAACGAGCTGCGCTTCGTCACCAAGAAAGACGGATACGTTAACGTTCACCCCTCATCCGTCAACTATACAGTGAGGTTAACTGAACGTCAGTGTTAACTCAAGCTAAACAAGAAAGAGCTAATGCTTTCTCCCCGTAAGGTGCGTCACTACGACAGCCCCTACATGGTTTACCACGAGAAGGTGAAGACGAGCCGCGTTTTCATCAGAGACTGCAGCATGGTGTCCGCTTACTCGCTGGTGCTGCTCGGAGGAGGACAGATTGACGTGGAGCTGCAACACGGAGAGTTCGTTATTTCTTTGGATGATGGATGGATCCAGTTTGCTGCTGCATCCCATCAGGTAAAAACAACAAACTTCTAAAACACATCTTTTGGATGGGTCAAAATGACCCAGTGAGATCTTTGTAGTAGAGTTTTTCTTTTAGATTTCAATTACTTAAAAAGAGTTGAAGTACTTTCGTTTTTTTAAATTATACTCTGTAATTAATTCTAAAATCATCCATGACTTTTTCTTATGAACTTAGAGTAGGGCTTTTATTTTGTAATAATGATAAAATAATGAGGGGTAAATATTCTGTAGAGACCATAAACTAAAAATAAAATATGAAACACAGGACTTTCTAATTGTTTGTGTCAGGTGGCTGAGCTGATAAAGGAGCTGCGCTGGGAGCTGGACCAACTCCTGGAGGACAAAATCAAGAACCCCAGCATGGACCTGTGCAGCTGTCCACGAGGCTCTCGCATCATCCACATGATCGTCCACCTCATAAGCACCCAGTAGCTCTGCTGCACAAACCCCATCAGCCCTAAGAGCATGGAGCTCTGCTGCACATTTGTGCTCCTGCATAACTGCTACACTGTTCATGATTCTGATTTTAAAATATTTTTCCAAGCTTATGTTAAATTTAACCACATGCATGATTTAGCTCTTTTTCTGCATAAGACGCTTTATTCTGAGTTTGCCTTTGAATTTCTATGCAGATGATTAAGTCTTTTTGAAATGCAAGTGAAACGTGTTTTGGCTGCAACTCGCACACTCTGTGCAAACATTGTTTTTTTTGAGTTGTGCCAGTCTCACAACTGTGGAGTTTCTTGGGTCCATATTGGATTTCTTAAACCACAATGACACAATGGTTATTCTTTATTAAATGTTATGCATGACTGAGATCCAGGAGCTTCTGCATGGAATTCACTTGTCTGGTTTACATTTGCTGAATGTACTTATACGTTGATGTATTGATGTCATAACTGAGCCTTCACTATGTGAACGCAATGGTTTCGGATATCAGGATGGGAGACGCCAAAGACCTTTGGAAGATGTCAACAAAAATAAAAATGAAAAAATTCATGTTTAAAAAAAAGAAAGTGATAAACGGTTACTGGTTACAAGTAAGTTCTTCTTTGAATTAAAAAAAAATGAGAATACCATTGACTGAAGAACTTTCAAATGAACATCGTGGATAAATTATAAAGAAAACGCTCATTTATTTCTAAATTTTCATTTCTAAAATGAATTTGATTATTTTGCAGTTTAAACTTTGGTTTTATTCCAAATTGTATGTTTAAAAAAACTTAAGTTCCTTCTCCATTAGAAACTTGTACTAAGATGTGCAAAAAAATGTTTTGAAGATGGAATTGATGTAATTTATAGACATCTTTTGGCATCAATAAGTTACCATTTTTGGAATCCTTGAAAACAAAAGCAAATTTAAACTGGACATGCTTGTTTCAGTTTAAAGTTTAAAAATGTTAAATTTTCTTCTCATTTTACCAAGATATTATTTCCTCAAGAAAAAGTCTTAATAAATGATTTGGTTGTAAAGCTCAACTACACAGAATCTTTACTTCATTTTAGTGGATTTAATGAGCTGGTTGACTCTTTACCACCACCTTGTGGACAGTTTTGACACTTTGCAGTAAAGAGACACTTCACGTGTTTCATTAACATTTTTATTCCAATGTGTAGTTATGCCAGTGACAAAAATATTTGGCATTTGACAAATTTAGACTTTCACAAGTTATTTTTTCCATAACTTTGTGTTATATATAAAGCACTTTAGATTTTACTGCGACTAAGAGCCTGGTTTTAGTGACATATCAGTTTATAAAAAACTGTAATTTACCATCATCCTGAAGTGATCCCACTCATTTTTTATTTCAGTCTATTACAAAAAAGGCAATTAATAAAAACTTTTAGCAAAAATGAAAGAAGAAATACTGTTTAAGGCCCTGACATGACTTATCTAGTCAAATGCTCAAACATTACTCCACCAGAAACCAGCAAAAATAAATATATTTTTCTCTAAAATAACTTTTTAAGAATGTTCAAACATGGACCAAACTTTGCTCATTCTGGTGGTTTCTTTTTGGCCTCAACGTCCTTCTTGAAAGCTTCAATTTTCTTTGCAATGTTGGGAACCTACAAATGACAGAAAAAGAGAAAAAAACAAACATGTTTTTGATGATGATTTGACATTATTTTTAAGATGTTTAAAGATTATTTATTTTTCAATCACTTTATTAAGATAAAACAGTCATTATTCAGAAACTAAACTAATTCTAAAATATCTAAGCTTTACATTTATTTCTACATTTAAAAAGGTTTTTTCTCAAAAACTACTCTAAATGCCAGGTAAACTACAAAAATGTGAATATAGGTTGTACATAGATACATAAACAAGGAATAAAAAAAAGGTACAAGGGGTAGGAATGAATATATACATCTGGATTTGACAAGACATTACAGATTTAACATTCAAAAACATGTTTATGTTGAGAAGAAATTTCAAGACATTTTCATGCTTTTTGTTGAAATTCTTTTTGAAATTTTGGAAAAAATAATTGATAATAGTCTGACCTTTACTAAAAACAAAGAAAAAAAATAAGCTAAAAATATGAAAGCTGTAATCATACCACACTTGCAATGACTTCAAAACATATTTTATTTTATTTATTGTCATTTAAAAAACATGATTTTATACTCTGGTGCAACATTATTAAATTGAAGGAAAACATTGAGTCAAAACTGCCTGTAGATCAGTGTGAAAGTGACCTCAAACTTATTCCGCACCTCCATTTTCTAAATACAAATTTTTTTGGTAAATACTCCAAACTTTTCACTATTTACATTTGTGGACATGATTGTTTTATATATATATATATAAAATCGTATATCATATCATGTTTTCAACTCTATTTTTTATATAAAATCAAAAACTAGCTTGATTTCTTTTTTTTGAAAGTTTAAAAACAAAATTCCAGGAAATATAATAAAATGATATATCTAGCCTAAAAAGAACATGTCCACCGTTAAATATAGTTACGAAACCCCGTTAAAATCCGGAGCCACACCTTAAAAAAGCAGAAAAAGAAAAAACTCACCTCGTAGTTTTGAGCGATGTACATTCCCACAACGTTTCCCAAGGTGAAGCCAGCCTAAAAAGACTTTATTTTACTAAAAACCTCAGCTTAATTGCAGCTATTCTTATTGATACAATTTTTGAATGTAATAAATATTTCACAAATAGTGTTTACTGCCATTAAATTTTTAACAAACAACAAAACAGTTATCCTAGCTTAATTAGCATTAAGCTATCACTGTTTACACCCCGACTAAAACAAATCACTCTTAGATGTGAATATTTTTATATTTTCTCACCAGAAACTGCAGCATGATGAAGTGAAATAATCCCAGAAACGTCCACACGATAGTTGAAAATGAATGACAAATTACAGGCAAGTTAATTCAAAGTTAAAGACAGAAATCTATCGAGTCAGCGAGACCTTCTCCGGTATCCAAATGTACGCATGCGCGAGATTTCAAACCAACGCGTTATTTTCTTGTGAGCAAGATAGTAGTTTAAATCTCTCTTTGATCTGTTATTTTGCTCCTACGAGAACTACAACTCCCATCTTGATTTGACGTGCATCTAGCGGGTCTTGTTGCAATGGTGGAGACGGAGGGACATTGAATGACTTTGGCTCCATCACCTAACGGCTCCTTTATTTGTGTAAATACCCCAAAACCGGAGAGATGGAAACGCTCATTCCCGTCATAAACAAGCTCCAAGACGTGTTCAACACGGTGGGGGCGGATATCATACAGCTGCCGCAGATTGCAGTCGTTGGAACTCAGGTAAGAAAACGCTAGTTTCTGGATTCAGACCTCATAATCATGCTAGCAAACCTCAAAACCTTTCTCGAATTAAGCAGAAAATATGCTATTTTTGCATTTATTCGGTTGTATTATAATTTTATTGTTTAAAAAAGAGACTTCCGGTACCCAGAAGTCATTGTTTTCAACTCTATTTTTCATTATTTGGTACTAAACTCCAATTTGTTGTGATTGTGGTCACTATTAGCTACTATTAGGTCAGGTTAAAGGGGATGCGGGTCTGCCTGACCTAATATCTTCCTACATTTTGGTGGTACTGGTGTCCAGGAAGAACTTTGCTTTATTTGTGTTTCCAGAGCAGTGGGAAGAGCTCGGTGCTGGAGAGCCTGGTGGGTAGAGACCTGCTGCCCCGGGGGACCGGCATCGTCACCAGGCGACCCCTCATCCTCCAGCTGGTCCACGTGGATGCTGGAGATGCCAGGAAGAACGAGGATGGAAGTGGGTGCCGTATACATGATGCTCCATCATTTGAGATGAACATCCTTAAATTGAAACCTCCATGCGTTTTAATGTGATCATAGGCAAAGAGGTGCAAGAGTGGGGCAAGTTTCTGCACACCAAAAGCAAGGTTGGAATTGATTTAATCTTGAACCATTCCACTGCGTGTCCACGCCTGCTGCTTGTCCTTGAATCTCCACTGATTTTCTTTTTTTTTGGGGGGGGGTAGATCTTCACAGATTTCGATGAAATCCGGTCGGAGATTGAACAGGAAACAGAGCGAATTTCCGGAAATAATAAGGTAAGACATAGACTAAGGGATGAAGGGCAGATGGAATCGAATGAAAGCTCTGTCCATCATTTGAGAGCTTAAAATCTGAGTGGAATTATGGATTTTATAAAAGAAGAACATGTTGATGATAAAACAATCAGCTGGATTTTCTTGGCTGTAGGCCTTAAATAGGTCATTACATTACTTTTTTTTTCAAAATAAAAGCCTTTAAATTTAATTTTAAAAAATCTGTTTGCAGTGCCATTAAAAAAATCTTCCAAAAGTTTTCATGAAAAAGGAACATTTGTTTTCACTTATCTTGGAAATAAATACTTGGAAAAGTATAAACTACATTTCACCAGACGAATACAAAAAGAAATTGAAAACATTGGTTTCATGTCATGTTTATGGAAATACCAGACGGCTCCATGAGTAGAAGGTGGCACATTTTCCAGCTAGATGAGGGAAAAGTTGAGCTTTTCTTAGGATCAGAACAGAAACGGGAAATCACTAAGGCTGGAAAATGAGGGATTCAGGGCACAACATCAGCCCATCTGTGGTCAAGACAGGGAGGCATTTTTTGATTGTTTCAGAATAAATTCCACTAGATGCATCGGGTTGTGAAGCCGTGAAATCTCAGGTCCAGTTTGAGGGTCCGAAATGAGACCTATTTAGCAGCAACTGAGTAAGTAGTTAAAGTCCAAATCCAATCATCATTTGATCATCTGTAAAAGCGTTCCCAGTGGTCTTTTATTTATGGTTATGCCGTTTTTAGCTAAAAAAAAAAAACTGCTGTTTTCTTGGAAATGGGGAAAGAATTATAGCTCGATAAGCCTGTAATAATGTCTGTATCATATTTTTTGTAGGTTCTGTAGCATGTCATTAAAAAACCTAGCTAAAGTGCTTCAACTAGATTTTTCAGTTTGCTTAAGAAGTATGCTTTCAGTTAAAATTTAATTTGTTCCTTATCATATATCTAAGAATAAAAAAACCTATAATTTTAAGCCTTAGAAATCATCTTATTCTTAGCTGTTTTAGATCACATTTACAACTGTGTAAAATGTGCTTTATAAATAAAGTTTTTGTGGAAAAAACGTTTTTGTTCTGGAATGATGGCTAAGTGAGGCGTGTTTTTGGCAGGGAATCAGCGAAGAACCCATCCACCTGAAGATCTTCTCCCCCTTTGTGGTCAACCTCACCCTGGTGGATCTGCCAGGAATCACCAAGGTAACCGTTTCTGATCTGGAAGCTCCTCCCACAAACCAAGCCTTCAATCGTCTGGCAATCTGAGAAAACTGCACAGTTTCTGCCTGTAAAATCCCTGCATGGCTTTATATCTGCAAAAGTGGCCTTTTTTTAGTCCTTGAAGTTTATGTGAAAACCCAGATGAAGTCTGGATTTGATTAAAACCTTATTTGTCGTTGGGTAAAGCGGCTGCTAATTTGGGATTTTAATCTCCAGCAGTGACACACAGCAGGGCTCCTCCTTGAAGTTGTCCTTCTCTCCACAGGTGCCTGTGGGTGATCAGCCTCAGGACATTGAGATCCAGATCAGAGATCTGATCCTGAAGCACATCTCCAACCCCAACTGCATCATTCTGGCCGTCACGGCGGCCAACACCGACATGGCCACCTCAGAGGCTCTGAAGGTGGCCCGCGAGGTCGACCCCGACGGTACGAGAAAACCCAAACATCTGAGGAATACTTTCATAGTCGGGCTTTAGTGAGCGCTGTGATGTGACTTATCAGGCAGGAGGACGCTGGCTGTGGTGACCAAGCTGGATCTGATGGATGCTGGGACGGATGCCATGGATGTGCTGATGGGAAGGGTCATTCCGGTCAAACTGGGCCTCATAGGAGTCGTCAACAGGTCAGATTCAGTCTGATCTTCCATAAAGTCAGTGATTGATATGAAAGGTTTACTAAAAAACTAATCACATGGCAGGAACATCTCAAACAATCAAGATTATGTGAAAAAAATCACTTGTTTCATCTGTGAAATCATAAAGTGAAACACGTTTTTTAATAGAACAGAACATTTTCTAGCCATTTTTTCTTGTAATTTTGAGGATAATTTCTCACATGATGAAAACCCAAATATTTGTCCCAGAAATGTTAAATATTTTTAGAATTTTAGTAACTTTTAGTGACCACTGACTGTATAAGAGAACTGGACTGAATGACCCCTTCGCATTCCAAACAGGAAGTATCCACTGGTCCAAAAAAGCAGAAATCCCATAGAGACTTCCATAGAGAAATAAATAGCGATTACTCAGTCATTACGTTTGTCAGAATAAACACTCTGTTACATTGTTTAATATGTTTTTGCTAATCCTGTTTTTTTTTTCATGATATTTTTGCTGTAGCGCAAGATATTCAAGTTATAAACTGACCAATCAGACGCCTCAACTTTGCAGTTTTTGCCTTTCGCAGGTTAGTTTTAAAACATAACTACCGTGATAAATGAGGGAACAGAGAAAATACAGCAGCAAGAGTGAAATCTGCAGCCTGTGGTGGATCACGGAGTGGAATCCATCACAGGAACTGGACTGAGACTGGAGTCTGTGTCCAGATCACATCTAAACATTAGACACGAGCTGCAGGGGTTCGTTTTTAAACCACTCCTGAACAGGAGGCTTCATAATTATGAAAAAGGAACTGGACTGATGCTCAAGTCCAGAGCAAGGGGTGTCCAAATCCAGGCCCCCTGCTGGTTTCCAGAAATCCTGCCTTAACTGCTGTTGATTTCCTGGATCAGGTTTGTTTAGTCAAAAAGGAACTTCAACGGCAGGTTAGGAAAACATGTAGGACACCGGCCCTCGAGGCCTGGATTTGGGAACCTGTGGTCCAAAGTCTAAGATGGATATCTGAAGTCCAGAGTCAATGAATTTATCTACCAGGAAATTCTAGAGCGCCCTCTGCTGACAAGTTTTGGGGAGACTGATCTTTTCCAGCAAGACTTTGAATCTCACATTATTAAAGGTACCAAAACCTGGTTCAGTGACTTTGTGCTGCCAGCAAACACACCTGACCTTGTGGTCTGTCCATCCACCCATCCACTCATCAATCCATCCATTCAATCCATTTTCTACTCCTCAACTGGATCGTGGTGCTGCAGTCTAAGCAACCATCCATCCAGCTCCTCTGAGGGGATTCAGAAGTGTTCCCAGGCCAGTCAAGAGACAGTTTCTCCAGCGTGTCCTGGGTCTTCCCCTCAGCCCGGTGGGATGTGCCCAGAACACCACCTCCAGGAAAGTGTCTAAGAGGCCAAACCAGTTGGCCAGAAACTGTTCGCCCATTCTCTAAGGGATGGAGGAAGCTCATTTCGGCCGTTTGTATTCAGGACCTCGTTCTTTCGGTGAGTACTGGAACAAAGATCGACCAGTAAATTGAGAGCTGTGCTTTCAACTCCCGATAACGGACTGGCACAGTGACCCCCCCAACAGCAGGCGCCACTCCAATCTGCCCGCCAGTCTCACAGTCTCCTCCCTCGCGGACAAGACTCTGAGAAACTAACCAACCAAAGTATTCAATGTAAAAAAAAAAAATAGACTTTTATATGTAATTAGGATTTTTATTTTTGTTTTCATCAACCAAAAGCCAACATCATCAAAAATACAAGAAATAAAGGCTGGAAATATTTCTAAATGCTAAGCGGTTCTACGTAGATTAGGAGTTTCACTTTTGAAATGAACTGCCAAAAAAACGAAAAGGTTTTTCAGATATAAATGGAGTTTATGTTCTGTAGTCCACTGTTGTCTGTCAGGCTGTGTTCAATCCTTATCTCACGTTAGCTTCCCGCCTCGTTGTCATGGAAACCAGATATACTTCTGTGTTTGAACTTACAGGAGCCAGCTGGACATCAACAACAAGAAGTCTGTCGCCGATGCCATCAGAGATGAGCAGGCATTCCTGCAGAAGAAATACCCGTCACTCGCAAACCGAAATGGAACCAAATACCTGGCCAAGACCCTGAACAGGTAACGTCGACGCAGGACGGGTCAGGTGGTTGGGATCGCTGAGAAATCTGGGAGAACATTTTGAAGAACGTGGCATTCAGGGAAAATCCGAGTTTTTAATCACTATCAAAGTTTTTTAAACAAAAAACTTCTCTGTAGAGGACTTTGAAAAGAATTGGATGACTTTTTTTCATTCAGTTTAAGTAGAATTTCATTAAAGATACAAAAAAAATACAGATTTGTTTCACAATATTTTTATTTACATGGAGGAGGGGCTTTAAAAATAATTTACAGTATTTGTTTTTATTTTTTCTTGCATTTTATATTATAAATATCATTTATAGCCATTTATCTACAAACTTAGTGTTTTTTTTAATGTATTTTTTGTCAGGTACCATTTTTGTTGGTTTTTCACATTTTTTATTCGTACATCTGATCCTGTTAGATCAGAACTGTCTTTTATTATTCCAGATGACACCAAAAATAATCATTTTGATGAATGTTTCAAAAAGATACTGAGTGCAGATTAGAATTTTTATTAAAATATTTCATTCCTTTTAAATGCTCTTAGTTATACTTTTTATATTTTGGGCAATAAACATTAAGATGTTTTTCTTCTTTTAAAAAAATTGATTTTTGTTGTTTGATATTTTAGATTTAATTTCTCAATTTTAATTTATTTGTTGTCATCAGTGTCTGATAACTGATGGGACTTTTAACTTAATTTATAAATTATAGATTATATATTATTATATAGATTATAATTATAGATTAGTAAAGTAATCAATTTGATTTTTACAAATTAATCTTATCTGTGACATTATTACATTAAATCAGGCTTTTTCATATAATTCTATTTTGAAAAGCATGTTTTAAATGCCTGCTCTTTGAACAACTTTTAAAAACTGACTTTAAAAAAAAAGTAAACTCCTCACTCACACATTTTGGAGAACGTAGCTGTGATTTGATCCTTCTTCAACCTGAAGTTGATCCTTCCTGACAGAAAACTGCTGTAAATATCCAAAAGACTCATCGGTTCCACTCAGAACCCGGTACCCACAAGCTGTTGCTACTGTTGTTGTTGTGTGTGCTTTCAGATGATACAGGTTTTTTTTTTTAAATGTATTTTTAGAAAAAATAAGGAAAAATTACTGGAGGCATGTTTGTTGAAGTGGCATCATTTAACGCTATTATTCTTGACAACTTTATAATTTATAATTACTCTTGAAAAGAAAAAGAACTTACCAGAAAAAACAACTTTTTTTGTCACATTGGAATAAAAGCCCCAAAAAACAACTAGAATGAGTGATATGTTTTTTTGTTTTGTTTAGTTTTTTTTTTTTTGGTAGATTTTAGATTCATTTTTCAAACTTTCCTTCTAAGCCAGGCATGTCCAAAGTCCGGCCAGTGGTCACATTTCCACCGCCGTGCAGGCTCCTGTTATAAAACTGAAAGTTTGTGGCCTCCTGCAGTTTCTAAGAACTGTGTTCAAGTTCAGGTTTCTGTGATCAAAACCACAGTACTTCTAAATAAGGTTATTTTCCAGACTTTTTCTTCATTTTAATTCTGGTCTTCATATCAGAAATGCACAGTAGTTTTGGGGAAAATGTATTTAAATTTTATTTATGTGGAAAAAGTGAAAACAAACAGGCCAGCCAGTGACTGGTGCTGTAATTTATTATGAACTGTACACAATTACTAATAAAACTCTCAATCAACAAATACATAAAGTAAATATCAACAAGTAAATAAATCCATAATAAATGTCAGTTTTCTGTTTATTCAGTCTTTTATATCTGTTGTATTCAGATCTAAACATCCTTATTCTCCACAGTTGACCCATCCCCTGCCGGAGCGCGGTGGGCTGCAGACAGTCGCACTCGGGAAGCATTTGGTTTATTAACCGTAACCATAATCCTAACCTTAACCTTTCCTCCCGGCCTGTGCAGCCAAATGAAAAGTGGGAACAGACACTTACTAAAAAGAAAAGTGAGGAACTCATTCATGTGGTTTGGGGAGGGGGGGGTGTCAAGGTGTGGCCACCTCGACTCGCGTGCAAGCGGCCACTTTCACTGAAAAGTCAATGCAAACGTGCATAGACGGATGATCTTCTGCTCTACACACGTTTGCCTTGACTTTTCATTGAAAGTGTCCACTTGCTTAGAGTAGACACAGAAAGCATCTTCTGGTTCCTGCCATAAATGTTTCCCTGCTTCAAGCCCAGTCAAGGTCACGCCCCCAAATAGCCATATACCTCACCGTGATTGGTCGGTTTGTCAGCTCCGCACACAACACTGTTAAAGGTCATTCATACCAAACTTGAGGGCGCACTTACATTAAAATCTCATATTAAGGTGGGGGCCATCTGACCCTGAACAATATCTTTCGTTTTTCTTTTTGTACACAATGTTTTAGTTGTATGTTTATCTGTGAAGGTTACAGGAAGGGATTATTAAAATGTTCTGGTTTTGTGTGGCTTTCTGGAAAATCATAAATGTTTACGTTTAGGCACACGCCGTGGTTTCTGTTAGCCGACAAACCAACCCCGGCCCCTTATCCGAGAAGAAAACAGTTATGTGGCCCTCACAAGAAAAAGTTTGGGGACCCCTGGTTTAAAGCACAGCTCTGCCCTTTTTCCTGTCTGAATGTCAGGTTACTGATGCATCACATCAGGGACTGCCTCCCTGAGCTGAAGACGCGCATCAACGTCCTGGCCGCTCAGTACCAGTCCCTCCTGAGCAGCTACGGCGAGCCCGTCGAGGACCCCAGCGCCACCTTGCTTCAGCTCATCACCAAGTTCGCCACTGAGTACTGCAACACCATCGAAGGAACGGCCAAGTACATTGAGACGGCCGAGCTGTGAGTGTTTCCTCCCTCAGCCACACGGGGGAGCTGTTGATCCAAGGGAAACGGGTGGATCAGCTGCATGGGTTTCATCATTCTGGAGGACTCAAAGTGTTGTTGGGGGGGTTGTAGAAACAGAGCTGACAGAACCGCAGGCTTCTCTTCTAATGACCCCCCCCAATCACACACGTGTGTTTTCAGGTGTGGTGGAGCCAGAATTTGTTACATTTTCCACGAGACTTTTGGCCGGACGCTGGAGTCTGTGGATCCTCTTGGAGGACTCACCACCATAGACATCCTGACCGCCATCAGGAACGCAACAGTATGTTTTTATTTTTCCCCGACGCCGTTCTTCTGAAATAATGTCAGAATATATCTGGCTCTCAACCGCTTCCCCCACTTTTGGATTAGGGCCCCCGTCCGTCTCTGTTTGTGCCGGAGGTTTCATTTGAGCTGCTGGTAAAGAAGCAGGTGAAGCGCCTGGAGGAACCCAGTCTGCGCTGTGTGGAGCTGGTCCACGAGGAGATGCAGAGGATCATCCAGCACTGCAGCAACTACAGCACGCAGGTACACACACACGCACACACACACACGCATAAATGGTATCCACACGCAGTTACATTCAAACTTAGGTACACACACACTCTCAGGTATACGCACACAAATACACAAACACTTAGGTGCACATATAACCTCTGGTACACACACATTCAACTACACATGCAAGTGTGTAAACTCAGGCAGCCACAGTCACACACATGTATACATAAGTGGACACACTTGTAGCCGTAGAATCCCACAAAGATACACAAATGTACGCACTTATATACATAAGTAAGCACATACAGTGGGGATTGAAAGTTTGGACACCCCAGGTAAAATGTTATATTATTGTGCTTAAAGAACCCAAAGAAAGATTGAAACATTTTCTAAAAGCATTAGTTTTCAGATGAGACGTCCTTTTAATATGTAGAAGAAAATGATTTATTTCCATCATTTACCCTTTCAAAATCACAGAAAACAAAATAATGGTGTGTGCAATAGTTTGGGCACCCTGCAGAGTTAGTACCTTGCACTGCCCCCCTTGGCAAGTAGAACAGCTTGTAAGCGCTTTTTGTAGCAGCCAGGAGTCTCTCAATTCTTGTTTGAGGAATCTTCATCCATTCTTCTTTACAAAAGTCTTCCAGTTTATTGAGATGTGTGGTATGTCTGTTACACACTGCTCTTTTCAGGTCCATCCATAGAGTTTCAGTGATGTTGAGGTCAGGTGATTGGGAAGGTCACTGCAAAACCTTCAGTTTCTGCCTCTTAATGTAAGACAGTGTGGATTTGGAGATGTGTTTAGGATCATTATCCATTTGTAGAAGTCATCCTGTTTTCAACTTCTGTATATTCCCAAATAGCATCATGTTAGTGTCACAAGTTAATGCCATTTTTCTATCTACTGGTGAAATGTTTCTTGTGCTGCTGGCTGCAGTACAAGCCCAAAGCATGATTGATCCGCCCCCATGTTTAAAGGTTGGACAGAGGTTCTTTTCATTAAACTCTTTCTTCTCCAAACATACCTTTGTTCATTGCAGCCAAAAAGTTTCATTTTAACCCCGTCGGTCCACAGAACTTGTTTCCAAAATGCTACAGGTTTGTTCGTTTGTAAACTTCAAACGTTTTATTTTGTGGTGAGGACGTAGAAGAGGTTTTCTTCTGATGACAAGATGTCAAGTATCTTTTGACAGTCTTTCTGGAGAGATCATGCAGTCAAATGTGGGTTTAGACTTGCTTTTCTCTCAATCCTGCGAGCTGCTCTGTCTGAGATTTTTCTTGGTCTTCAGATTTTTCTTTAACTTCCACAGTTCCTGTTGACTGTCATTGCTTAATGACATTCTGAACAGAGGATATTCACATCTGGAAACGCTTTACTATCTTCTTCTAGCCTTCTCCTGCTTTGTGAGCATCAACTATTTTCAGTTTCATTGTTCTGGAAACTGCTTGGAAGAACCCATGATGCTGATTGTTGGGGCAAGATCAGATGTTTCAGATTATTTTAAATATTTGAAATTGAAATCACCTGGTCTTTGAAAATGATGATTGTGAACAATCCATGACACTGTCAGGTCTCAGCTTTTCCAAAGGGGGCGGTTCAAACTATAAATTCTGTAGAGTGCCCTAACTTTTGCACACAGCACTATTTTGTTTTCTCTTATTTTGAAAGGGTAAATGATGGAAATAAAGAATGTTTCGTCTGTAAACTGATGCCTTTAGGAGATTTTTAAATCTTTCTTTGGGTTCTTTATGCACAGTCATATAAAACTTTACCTGGGGTGCCTAAACTTTCGATCCCCACTGTAAAGTCCACATTGGTACACACGTGTACACACAGCCACACACACTGTAGGTACGCACAGTTTCACAGAGGTACCGGCTGCATAGTGTGCTGTTTTCTTTCCCCTGCAGGCAGACACTGACATGCAGATTTGTTTGTTGCAGGAGCTGCAGAGATTCCCGAAGCTCCATGAGGCCATTGTTGAAGTGGTCACCTCCCTCCTGAGGAAGAGGCTGCCCATCACCAACGAGATGGTACCTCCTCTTTGTCCAGCTCCATCTTCAGCAGTGCAGAGATGGCCTGAATGACTTGTCTTTCGTTGCTCCCTCAGGTCCATAACCTGGTTGCTATTGAGCTGGCTTACATCAACACCAAGCATCCAGACTTTGCAGACGCATGTGGGGTCATGAATAACAACATCGAGGTCCAAACTCCACAAAAACACTGCACTTGATTTGCAGGATTTGATTTCTTTTTTTTTTTGTAACATTCTTTGTGATTTCTTACGCCGACACGCGTCACAGATGCAGTACTTTAGAAACTGTGTGAAAATGTTTTCATTGAATTTGTTTGTCTGGCATTTCTCTGTTGTTTTGCAGGAACAAAGGAGAAACCGGATGAGAGAGCTGCCGACCGCGGTACCCCGGGATAAGGTAAAAGCTGTTCATTTATTTCAAAATGTGATGACAGCAGATCATTTGTCATCTTTTTCAAAGTGATTCTTAAGGTTCCTCTATGAGGCAAATGCTTCAGAAAGTTTCCACCTCTTTCCTTCCCTAAGAGTCTCCAGCGCTCCGCCAGCGTCTTTCACTCTTTCCAGATTTCTTCTCAGTGCCCTTTTCTCTCTTTCTTCATATTCCTGCCAGTCTGTGGGCAAAGGCCCGGCTGGCCCGGTTGTGGTTTCTGGTCATAATGCGTCTGGAGCAGACGTGGACAGTGCCAAGGTGGGCACGTAGCACAGCCGTCTGGCTCTGCGCCCGGATGACTGTGGGTCACGGATGGATGGATTTGCATGGGTTGCTGGCATGCTCTATTGTTTTTGCGTGCTGATGCTGTGCTCTTCATTTTTACCCCTCCTCCAGCCCGTCTGAACCTGCACTAACAACACTCTTTTCTCCCCCTTCTTCCAAAATTCTTCATTTTCCTTTTTTTTATGGGTTCGGAAAATGTTCTGTTAAGTCGAGCTGTTCTGAGAAAAAAAAGCAAAAGCATCTCAGAATGTCTTCAAAGACGGCTTTTACTTAGTAAAAATATTTCTTTAAACACTAATGTAACTAAGCTAGCAAATATAAACATGAATTTATGAAGAGGACGCTGCTTTTTGATCAAACCAAACGAAAATATTCCAGGCACGTGGTTTTGTTTGATTTCAGAGCTTTAAAAACGGGAGTTCCTGCAGTGAAGCACGGCAGAGGGAGTGTGATGAGGTGCTAGTGCTTGGTTGGTTCCTCTTGAAAGAGGAACAACGTCAAAAATGTGCAACTAATCAAATATTTGAAGATTGATCTTTTTGTTTTCAAAAGTAAACAAATGTGTTTAAAAAATACATTCAGGTACAAAACAAACATGCTTTATCACACTATAAGCAATGGAACCTCCATCCTCCTCCGTTCTGAACCCTTACAGATTACGTTACTTTTATTTGTAATAAGAATATAGCACCCCTCTAAAAGAAGGGCTTAACAACACTAAAAAATTCTGTCAATGAGGTGTTCTGTGGATGAAAGGCCTGGTCATGTGACCTGCTGCCTCTAGTTTTGGATTTGTCAGAAGTTTGGTCTTTCAGAAAATGGGTGATGTGGTTGAAACCAGCCTCATAGTTGCAGAAAAACTCTTTCAAAGGCTGTTTTAGAAGCAAGGACGCAGCGTTCTGAGGTCAAAGCATCAGAAAGGATGACCTGTACAGAAATGGGCCCCCCCCACTGTTGTCCTGGAAACCCATTCAGGCCAATGTGTTTTTTAACCCTTTAACACCAGAGTTTTAGCTCCAGTGTATCGTAACTATTCAACTGTTTACACAAAATAACGTAATTCCAGCGCGTTCTGAAACTGAGAAAAAACAGTATTGAAATGTATGTCAAACGGTATGTTAAAGAACGCATGTAATTTTATTGACTGTATAAATCACTTTCCAAATAGGAAGTAGCTGCTGGCTCCAAGAACCCCAAATCCTGTAGACTTCTATTGAGAAATGAACTGTTATTACTCATTCTATTTGTCAACATTCTTGCGGTGATTCATCTTTTTAACGTGTTCTTTATAATCCTGTTTTTTTTAATGATCTTTTCTTCATCGCAAGTTATTCAAGTTCTAACCTGACCAATCAGATGCCCCACTTGACAGTTTCTCTTAGGCCGCTTTCCGTGGAAGGGGGTGGACTTCCAAAAAGCTCACTCTTGATTGGCGACTGTAGTTCCCCTAAAAACGTGACTCAGACCAACTCGGACCAATCGCTGTCGACTGGCTCCAAATGGGGGTAATGTGGAAAAATGGCGACGGATTTGGCCTCATTTCGCCAAGACTGAAGCTAAGACCTTTTCTATGGACGTCATTGATCGTCCATTGATAATATTTGTCAATGGTTATTTTCGTGGTTAACCCTTTAGCAAAAACCATGGCTCATTGACATACAGTAACTCTTCAACTGTTTTTGCCATCAATGTGACTCGGCTGATTCAGATGCAGGGAAAAGTGTCTTTTCATATCCGATTTAGCTGATGCACCAATTGCTGCTTTTCTCTACGTAATCAAGCTAAGTGTAGTTTGGCGTATCAGCTCAAGGCTGCTCTTATCTGCTTCAGAATCCGTTGGAATTGCTTTAATTGCGTAAACGGTTGCAGAGTTGTGGTAGTCAAAACAATGTTAAGCTCCAGTGTTCAAGGGTTAATATAAACTGTTAGGATCTTTGAATCGATTGTCAAGTGGGACCATTTTACATTTGAGCTGAATGGAAACTGATTAATTTATTTAAAAAGCCTCCTAGTGGTTAGTTGGTGAACTGCATGTGGTTCTATTTACTTTGTGGAGTTTCGGAGTGAAGCTTTTTTTTTTTAGTTTTTCAATTTTTAAGAGGTTTTTGATCCCCAAAACACAGATTTCTTCTGACAGAAAACATTTTTGTAAGTTAAGAAGCTAAATAAAGCTGCGGTTATTTCTGTGGAGAGGTCAGAGGTCAGTGTGTGTGTGTATGTGTGTGTGTGTGTGTGTGTGGTGGTGGTGGGGGTAATGATTTTGACCACAGCTGTGTCTTCATCTGTAAATGAAACCCATGAGGACACAATTCAGGACTTAAGTCCACATAGAGGTTTTTTCGATGACACAACTGCAGCTGCGACAGACAGGAGCACAAATGACCTACTTAGTGGCCAAGTGGTGGAGTGTCCGCCCAGGTTGTACGTTATAATCCACCATTGTGTCATATCTGTCTTTAAAAAACGCTCACCAAACCAATCAGCACTAAAAAGTTGGATTTGGGACATTTAACCCCCAAATTGCCCCTCCCGGGTGTAGGACTTTACCTTAATTTTAAGTCGACTCCATATTGGAGGTCATCTGTTTGGGAAGGCAAGGTTAGCACGGATCCAAAACAAGCTCCAGTACAGAATAATTATAAAAGAGAGGTTATTTTTTTCCTGATTTGGTTTCTTTCCTACCTGATGACCCTGATCCTGGATGGTCTCATCACATCCGCTTTCCTTTCCAGATTTTGTTCCTTTTCCTTGTCCCAGACGGGCCCCACTGACTGCAGGGCCTGTCGCCCAAAAGTCAGGGATGCTTTCTTTCCCGTCCTGCTAACCCAGCACTGAACTGTGGTGACAAAGCCTGGGAAAAAAAAGACGCTCGCTTGAGTAAACTCACGGTTTCATCGCAGGCTCCTGCGGCGGGGCCCCAGGGCGAACAGGACGGCACCGGGAACTGGAGAGGGATGCTGAAAAAAGGAGAGGAAGCGCCTGCCTCCGGACCTGGAAGTCCTCTGAAAGGAGCCGTCAACCTTCTGGACGTGGTAACCGAAGCCTGTGGGCTGGAACTGCTGTGTCATCTCACACTAAACAGTGACTGGGCAAAACCGGTTTGGTTTTTTAAGTCATCGGTGTATCATTGAGCCGTCACACCAGCTCTGCTGAAAACACCCAGAGTTCACAGTTTATCCTTCCTGTTCCTTCTAAATCCCACTTCAGGCATCTCTGTACTTGGAAACCTGCTGGTTTTGATAATCAGAGAAGCAAAAATGTTCTAAATTATTGATTAAAAAAGCAAAAGTCATTGTGGACGATGAGTAACTAAATCCAGAGGCAACAGGCGAGGCCGCAGATGAGGAGGGGAAGGGCCCCCAAGGGCACCAACCCACATTGAGTTTCATTTTAGTCTATTTTATCAGCTGCAAGGGTCCCGTGTCAGAACTGAACTTGAGAAAAGGTCCTTCCACAAACTTTTGGCAACATTTTCTGCACCAGATGTGAGAATGTGGATGACTGACCTATTTTATTATTACTCCTTATTTTTCCATACATCACACTCGGAATCATTGTTTTAAAGCCATATGAATGTCCGACGGGTTCGAGGCTGCCGTTTGGCAAGATTTGTCATAATTTAAAAAAGTTTGATAATTATAAATATGATAAATAATTAGAATTGAAATTAGAATTTAAAAAACGTTACTAGAAAAAAAAGACTAAATGATCAGAGCAATTTAAAGATATTATCTTAGGAAAACTCTTGGGAGCTTAAAAACTGACCAAGAAATAAAAAGTTCAGAAAAACCTATCATCATTTTTTTGCTCAAAGAAAACAATCTTGAATGTTTTCATATTTTACTGTGTGTGATGATGCAGTTACAGGTGAATTGATGAATGTTCCTTTTAAAATGTTCTAGTTTTACTCTTTTCTTTGTCTTTAATCTAAAAAGCCTGTGCCTGTGGCCAGGAAGCTTTCGTCGCGTGAGCAGCGGGACTGTGAGGTCATTGAACGCCTCATCAAGTCCTACTTCCTCATCGTCCGGAAGAACATTCAGGACAGGTAACTAACTTCATCGTGGGCTTTTATTACGGAGTATGAGGGCCATCATGAAAGAAGGAAGATAAACAATCATGTGAGGCTAAAAACGGACAGTTTTGAGAAAAAAAGTCTAAATTTTACAAGAAAAAAGTCGCTTAGTTATAACAAATAGTAAATTTTTGCTTTACAATGTTATAATTTTACAATAAGACAAGTCATATTACATTTAGCTTTTCAAGTGTTTCAACATGACAATCGTTTGTTTGATTTTTACCATAAATAACTCAGAGAAACTGTTCAAGAATGTCCATAAATCTGCTTAACATCTTTTTTTGTAAATGTACAACTTTTTTTCATGAAATTACACAAAAACAATAGCTTGATCTTTTAGTTGTGAAATTATATTTTTTAATTTTAATTAGATAAAAGGTTGAGTTCTATCTCATAATCGTCTTGACTTCATTCGCAGTATTTTAATTTAATGACTTTTGAAGTCTAACTTTTGTGTTGTAACTTTTCATTTTAACAAAATGTTGGCCTTTTCTCACAACTTTATGACTGAATAATATTGACTTTCTCAAATTATTTTTACAACTTTGATAAATCTAAGACTTTATTCTTTTGTGACCTTTTTCATAATTTTGTTCTCATTATCAATTTTTTTCATATTTTTATGACTTTTTTTCCCCATGATTTAAAAAATGTCTTATAATTTTCGCTTTATAATTACAATTTAACGTCTTTGTTATATTTTTTTATACCTTTTCTCAAAATTATACTATTTTTTAACAATTTTACAACTTCAGTCTAATAAATTTTTGACTTTATTCTTATAATTTTAAATCTTTCTCTAACAATTTAACAACGTTTCCTTATAATTTTGACACATTTTTTCTTAGTTTTTTTTACTCAAGTATATATAAAGTAGTGCTGTCAATCAGTTAAAAAAAAGAATCAGATTAATCACACTTCTGGATTGTGATTCATCACAAACATGTATATATGTATCTTCTATGGGCGCCCTTACACTTCGTCGTTGGTGGGTCTCTACTCAGTTCCTTGCAGAAACAGGAAGCCCCGCCTACTCTTTGGTTGTAATATCTTTCCATCTGTCTCCTCCACCAGCGTGCCAAAGGCCGTGATGCATTTCCTGGTCAACCACGTGAAGGACAGCCTGCAGAGCGAGCTCGTTGGCCAGCTGTACAAGTCGGGCCTCCTCAACGATCTGCTGACCGAGTCGGAGGACATGGCTCAGCGGCGCAAGGAGGCGGCAGACATGCTGCAGGTAACGACGCCTCCGTCCCTCCTGCAGGAGCCCAGTCTCTATGCTTTGTTTTTTAAATTCAACGTTTGTTTTGGCATTGTTGTCCGTAGGCGCTACAGAGAGCCAGCCAAGTGATCGCTGAGATCAGGGAGACACATCTGTGGTGAGAAATATCCATTATCTCCTGGTCCCGCCCCCGGAGGGGCGACGCCCCGCACACCCATCACGCCTCAACTTGGAAGTTTTTGATCCCTCAGCCATAAAAAAGTCCCATCCTGCTCCAATGTGCAGAAGGAATCATCTTATTAAATATTTGACGTTATCTGGAGCACATCAGCCATTGGTCAGAATCTGCGAGTTTTAGCAGGATGGACTTTAGAAGGATGTTAAAAAAAAGCTCATTTCAGCTTCTTCTCTGCAATCAAAGTCTTGTGTCAAAAATCCCTAAACCTCTTTGTTTTTGCACTACTGTCGCCACACTGTACAGCAGTTTCCTCCTGACGCGTGCGCTGTCAGATGTATTTATTTCTGTGTTATTTAAATGTGTAGCTCACAGAAACCTCTGCAGGAGGTGAAAGGTCGGGTGCACATATCGCTACATGTGGGAGCCGCGGTGGCTCTGTGTTCTTCTCATGAAAGTTAGAATAAACGGAAATATTTTATCGTCGCTCGGCTTTTTCTTGAAGAACACAAACTCAAACAGGACAGAGAGTTCAGAAAAAGTTTATTTTTGTTTAAAGTTGTGTGTCTTAAGTTAAAGTTTAGAGGGGGGATCCCGCTCCGCCATCTCCCTTCAGCGCCGCCGTCTATCTCACCCTGCCTTTGGCCTTTCCTCGTCCCTTGGCGCTGTGGTCACACACACACAAACACACACACACACACGCACACAAAGTGTTCAGCATCACAAAGATTTTGAATTGTATAAAATTGGAAAAAAAAATTTCTAACTTTGGATAAAGTTCTGACACAGGAAAGCCTTCAAAAAAAAAAAAAAACAGCAACAGGTAACTGGTTAAAAAAAATTCAAAATAAAAATGTTTCACAATAAAAGCTTAGTTTGAAGAAATTATGTTTAGGATTCTAGTGGCACCCCTGCTTATATAGTAGATATTATCAATTCGATGTTTACATTCTTTTAAGTTCTAAACAGTAAAAGGTCAAAATTATAGCTTGTTAATTTTTATTTTTATCGATTTTTTTTTCCCCAAACGTTTACCACAGCTTAGTTATAATGTATAAAAACTGTTAAATTATTAAAATAATTATTAATAATATTTCCTAAATAAAAAATTCCTTAAATATAAATGTACATACATACATACTAAAAACTTTGCATAGAAATCTTTATTTTTTATTTTATTTTGACAGAATATATTAAAACATGTTAAACCAAAAAATAAAAGATCTGTATTCAGAAGATTTGGGACCATTTTTTTGACCTAAAATTTCTGATTAAAATCGTCAAGTAACTTACAAAAAATGCACCATTTAATAATTATTTAAAGACTAACATTTTAAGTTTGAACACATTTCAATTAAAATTAAAAAAAATCTGAGTTTCAAAAAAATGAAGATTGTGTTCTTTCAAAATGTCTTTCACTAGACATTCTTCAATTACAGCAGATTAACTCTGTTCTATGTGGTGCTGTTCGAATGGAAATGAGAGGAAAGAGAACAGATGAAAGAAAAGGTCAAACGGCAAAAGCACGGTGCTGTTTTTTTGGACGGTGGACACTGCTGGCAGGCGAGGATTGGATTCTCTCAGCAGACACCTTTGAGGCTCTGCCTTTGTTGCCCATTTTTATTTTGTAACCCTTCTCTCATAAGATCACATAGAAGCGCAAAGATCCACTCGGTGAAAAACAAGCACTTCCTGCTGCTTTCACACAAACTTTAGAACATCTCTGCAGAACGTCTGACTCGGCCTCAAACCGTCCCCAGTTTTCATTAGAAGTGGCTGCTAGATTTTCTTTCCACTGCGATCATCTTTTGATCTTTTGTAAAAGCGTTCCCAGTGATCTTTTAATTATGATTCTGCTGTTTTTAGCCAAAATCCAGAAACCTGTGCCGTTTTCTAGGACATAGTTTCTGCAGAGTGGCAGGAGTTCATAAGAAATTCACCTCTGAGTTGTAGGCTGCTGGTGCGGAGCAACCCCTACCGCACTTCCTGACATCCATCTGTTTAAACTTCCTACCGCCTCTACAACCTCAAGCTAACATCACTGGTGCAACAAAAGTGCTTTGGGAAGCAATCTGGGAGCTATCCAGCCGTACAATTTTAAAACTAATTTAAGGACGAGCAAAACAAAGATGGACATGGATCTAGTCGTATTTTCTACATCACAAATATCCTCTTTTTTTAAACTACGTTTGTTCGTCATAATTTGAACAAAGAAACAGTCATAAATGCAGTTTTAAACTGAATTTTCCTTACACATGTTCTCCATCATCAGAAAAATATCTCAAGAACATGTTAAAAACACCAAAAACAGTTTTCATCGGAGTGGGTCTTTAAAAACGGCTGAACTCAGAACGTGAAGCAGGATGTTTGCTGCTTTAGTTTAAAGAAAATAAGTGGGGTAAATGCTGCGAAAATACCAACGCACAAGAGAAGAACCAGTTCATGTCGCGTCTGATCCTACAGGATAACCTTTGAACCTCTTTCCACTCAGTCATTGCTTTAAAGACCCACTCCAAAGACAACTGTGTTTTTGGTGCTTTTAACATGTTCTTGTGACTTTTTTCTGATGGTGGAGAACATATATTAAGAAAATTAAGCTTAAAAGTGTTTCTTTATTCAAATCATTGTGGATCAGGAGCTGAAGAAAAGATTATGTCTATGGGATGTAGAAAATAAACTGGGTGAGCCACAACCTCCCTGCTCTGAGCTCTCAACAACGGGGAAGGGAAAAGGGGCCGGGGTTGCTTAGCGCCAACGATGCCGCCCACAACTCAGAGGGGAATTTCTAACGCACTTCTGCCGCCCTGCAGAAACTATGTCCTAGAAAACAACACAGGCTTTCGATTTGAGCTCAAAACGGCTTCATCGCAGTTAAAAGACCACTGGGATCACTTTGAAACAGATCAGAAGATGATCGCAGTGGGACTTTCAAACAGAAAATGGAACCACAGAACGGTCCCGTCATAAACCGAAACATCTGGAGGCTTATTTACCAGCAGTTTTTTTCACACTGAAGCAGATCTCAAGAATCAGAAATAAAAAGGTTGAAGGGTCGCCCTCTCACACGGGCCAATTTTCTGGCCACTTTCAACTCAAATTTGTCTGATTGTGGCTCAAAATCAGCAGACCAGGTTTTCTCGCCTTCTTTAACTCTTTTTCAAATGTAATTTTAAAATCTCCACCTTTCTTTTTACACCACACATTTGCAGCTTTCCTCTCGACCTAACGATCAATCTAAAACTGTCAGTGTATTCTCTATAACCATTTTCAACATATTCAAAAAAAACGTAAAATGTAAAAACTATACAAATTATATTTTATCCACAGCTTGAAATTTGGCAGAAAAACCAAAGAATCAAACGAATTCCAGACAGATTATTTCTATGAGATTTGCTGCCTGTGAGAGAGCTGCACTCACCTCTGGGTGGCCTGAACACGAGCCTGCAGCAGGTTGATCTGTGGAGGAGACGCACAAAGAGGAGCAGCTGAGTGTGGGAGAAACGAGACGTGCAGAAGAAAAGAAGCTGGAGGAGGAACTCACCAGGGGAGGATGCAAAGACCTTCCCACACTACAGCACACCCAGGTAACTCTATTGAGCTGCTGCTCTTTGGAAGGCTACTATGTTATATGTTCTTTGACAAATGCAGCTGAAGGATAAGAGGCTCTTCAGAAAAGCATGTGTGAATGTGGAAGACCTTCATGCACTGAGATTAAAATGCATCACGGGTTTGAAGTCGCTCCGAAGTATAAGTGGCAGAAAAACAAAAAAAAGCATAACAATGAAGAAAAAAAAAATCACATAGAAGTCACACTGGAGAATACATCGCATGAGTTGAGTTTAACAAACAAAGGGAGGAAGAGCAGACATCTCATCATCAAAGAAAATCATAATAATGGAATAAATAACAATAATAGACTATTTCACTGCAGTAACACATGAATGTTTATTTATCTTCATAAAAGATAGGAGGAATCTAGTACATTATCACAACATATGTACTATTATAGCTATTAGAATAAAAAACCTGATGACAAATCAACTAAACTCTTCAAATCACTAAACCCAGTGAATTCTTCAGTTTCCAGACAACTCTGCCAAGACTGGCAAACACACCAGACATTTGAGGCGCGTTCATGAATGTGCTAAGACTACGGTCACATATCCCAACATGCCACTGCGCAGCCACCTAAATGCAAGTTTTTCAGCAAATTCGGCAGTCGGACACGTGGCAGCATTTGTAATCGGGCAGCTGTCATGAAGGTTTTAAGAAAAAGTTCCAAATAAACGGCGACTGGACGATTATTTTGACATCGGTCAGTTGGCCGCCTGGGCACATTTGGAGGTTGCGCAATGGCGGTCCAGTGACAGGCGGGGGGCAGGAAGGCAGCAGCGAGATACTTGACTAGTAGGAGGATCTCTAAGGTCCCCAGAATTGTCTGATGATCTGCAGATTTCAGACTGCCACCCCCCTGCCTCTGTGCTGCCATCTCACTGCCACCCTCCAGTTTTTAGAAATCATATGACACCAGTGTGGGAACTGGACGAGGGCTGTCGACATGGGTCAGAGGCCCTGGGATGACCAGACGTCAATCTGGCTACCAAATGGGGAGATGGCATTGATGCTGAACAAAACTAATCACGGAGTTAATAGCACCAGTGTCTCCGAGACCTGTGTGTCGATGAATTGCGGCTGATGCTGAGAAGAAAACAAAGAAGACCGAACATCGTGCTCTCTTGGTGGCATGTTGTCTAAAAATGTGTACATTTGTAAATTGACAATGTGTGCTCAAAATCTAAGTTGTGAATGACAACTGGTGCAGAATATGTACCCCTGGGGTACCGGACAGCTGGCGACCGGACTCTTGATATGGACAGCCACCATCTGGAGACAATCAGAGCTGCTGCCAGCCAGCGATCCAGCTGCCACTGCCCAGTGGCCGCCCAGCTGTCGTAATGACGTCATCCCCGCCTGACCGCTGCCGACTGCATTTGTGACCACGTCAATGGTTGTTTTAAAAAATTGGTTGGCGGTAGCTTACCTTGAAAATTCTGCCGATGCCTCCCCATCGTGCAGTGATAGGTGCATATGTGACCGTAGCATAAATGTGGGTTTAGTACATGGTGTTTAAAATAAACGGGCAGAGAGAGGATTCTGCTTCTTTTTCTACTGTTTCCTAGTGATGTCCACCACCTACAGTTGGAAGAGGCTTGGTGTGAAACGTCAAAGCGGTGCAGGTCTGGTGAATCTTTCACAGCTCTATTCCAATAAATGAAAGACTTGGTGTCGTAGTATTCCGGCCGGGTACAAATCGCAATTATTCATTTCCCCTTCATGATTAATTTTCAAATGGTTGGCACTTAAGTGAATAAAAAAAGAACAAAATTCATATGTCACTACAAAAATCCAAGTCCCCAGGTGGTCAAAATTCAAGTAGGAGTTTAACTTTCAACGCACGTTGAAAGTTATGGCCTTACGTTTTTTACGTAGAGCCCAAAAATGGCCATAAAAACTTGCGTAGCGACGTGTAAACATGAAAGATTTACACAAGAAAGCTCAAAACACACATTTACAGACTTTTTAGAGTAAGTGGCCACTTGATTTTCCTGACCTTTTAGCTGAAAGCCCACTACGATCATCTTTTGATCCACTACCAGTGGTCTTAACTACGGTTATGTTATGGTCATTTTCTTGGAGATAGTTTCTGCAGAGCGGCAGGAGTACATTAGAAATTCACCTCTGAGTTGTGGGCGGGGCCGTTGGCACAGAGTAAGCCCGCCCCATTTCTCAGACGATGTGCTTAAGTCAGAGCAGTGCTTCTTTTGTGTTGCTGTTGGTAGCAAATACTGATACACACACCTGCAGCGCCCTCTAGAGGTTGTTACTATTGCTGACAAACTATGCAAAAAAAAAAGAACAAATAATGATTTATAATCTGAAAAATGCAGTACATTTAACAGCTATAAGAAAATAAGAAATTAGCGGTAAAATGTTTTCATCCATTAATCTTGTGTGAAATGAAGAGCTTTTAAATGATTCTTTTTTGCTCTGGTTATGTAGTGGATGTTGCACTGCTTTTTTTTTTTGTTTCCTTCATGTTTTCCAATTATTCCAGGTAAAAACTGTCTTCTTCACTCTTCACTGAGCCAACTTTGGTTGTCATTTGAAACCAGTTTTTTCTCTCCACAGTTGCCCATCGTTCACTCACTGTGGGAATTACCCAGAAAACCCTTCCATGTAACCTGCTGGTCACCTCTGTTGGCTAATACTAAAACATACTCAGATTTTTAACTTTGAATTAGATCATAAAAATATTTAAATCCTTTATTAAATGCATAACTAATTGTCCTTGTTTTAACGTTTTCTACTTTTGAATTGGTGCTTAATATTCAGCTGAATTTCAATAAATACAATGAAAAAACAAAATGACACTTCTAGATGCATATCATACACATATTTAAAAAAATATATAATGGTTTTGAAGAAGCTTCAGCCAACAATCAGAGGTTTTGAGTAAATAAAAAAAAAAGGATCAAAGGATAAAGTAATATCCTGATTTTGTCCCAGGGTGACAAAAACCTGCCTGCAAATGCCTTAAATTGAGTTCATATGTCATCATGCAGCCTGCAGCTCGACAGTTATATTGGAACCAACTTATTATATATTTATTACTTTATTGGTATATGTGTGAGGATACAAAAAAAAAGAAATCCGTTATCTTTACGGTGAACTTAAAGTTAAAGAGACAAATTTGTCAACAAATCTGTCCAGAAGAGTTTCGAAAGCTCTGGTCTGTGAACTTCTATCTGGATTTTTAAATATTCGGTTGGAGATATTCTGTGTATGGGTTAAATTTTTTTATTTTGGATTTTCCTCAAATACAATATCAGCATGCTCTCCATCAATCTTTTGTCTAAATGTCTGAACACCTACATCTGCAAGGACATCCAAGACTGATTTGTCTGCTTTCTGGGCTAAGCATACGGTATTACATTTACAGGAAATACGATTTGAAGAGCAAATAATAACGAAAGACTTAATATTACCGTATATCTTCCAATAATGGCTGCTCTTTAATAGACACTGGTCTCCAATAAACGGCGGCTCTAACAGGTGTTATTTGTTTTAGACGGCAGTCTCTAATAGAGGCCGGGCTCCTTTACCCACGTCTGGACGCCAGCAGAGGGTGGGGGTAATGAACCCATTAACCATCACCATTCTGTTTATTAATGGAATAAACGCCAGTCTCCAATAGATGCTGTTCTCTAATAAACGCCGGGTTGGCCGACAATTGAAAAAAAAGATACTATTGGAAGATATACGGTATTCTCCCAAATCCCCTGAAAAGACCTATTTTCCAAACACTTAAGGACATTATGATCCCTTAATGTTGCGTAAATCTGATTTTTCTGAGCCAAGTTGACATTTACTCTGAAATTCATAAGTGTGTCTGCTGTGCTGGATAGAAAAAGTAATATACAACACTTATCTTCATGAAGAAACATATTTTTGGCTTTACTCACTCAGATCTTCCTAAAATGTTTTCTTTATTAGTTAAATGAAGAGAGACTTGAATTTATTCCCTAAGACTTTTTATGCCCAAATTATAATTAAACATTTTTTTGTTTGGAAAAGAAACAGAAAGCTATTGTTTTTTTTTTGTAAATGTGAATTGAGGTAGTATAACCTTAAAACAGAAGGAAAAAAAACAACTCTATTTTAACCTGATGTGATGTTTTCAAGATTCAATCACCTTTTGTTGCCTTACACATCACGATTTAATCAGATTTAATCTGCCTCTCAACAGGCCTTTAAACAAAAAGTCATTATTTATTGAGTAAAGACTAAATGCAGCATCTGTATGTGAAAAGTGCTTTTATTGATCTGCAGGAATTAAGAGGCTAAGTGGAAGCCAGGTTCTGCAAATCAAATTCTCCTGATGAATGGACTCTACGCACAGAGCTGTGTGACGTATTTTGGGTTTAAAAAAAGACCGCTCTTTTATTTCTGGTTGTGGATAAACTGTTTGCATGGACTTAGCAAATCTCTGTGTTCTATTCCTGATACTGTCTATTTATGTTTATTTCTTACATGGCTGGTGTCATTCACACAGATTTACGTGCGACCAGCATTAACAGTGATGGAAATTCACGTTGGCCACGCGTAAAACATGCAGCTAAAACGCACATTGCTGCAGTATTTTAAGTGCATCCAAGGCTGGATTTTGTTGTTGGCCGCATGTATTTAAAATTACGCTTAAAGTTAAAGTCTCATTAGCTGTCAAGCATCTAGGTGTGTGAAACGTGTTCTCCGTGTCCTCTGGCGGAGCGGGGAGCTGCATCCAAAAAGGCAAAGTTTGCCTTCCTGAAACGCCAAACACCCAGAACTCACAAAACACTACCATGTACTGTATGATCACATGACTTCTGGAGATGAAACGTAGCGACGTTAGAACATTTAAAACCTGTTCAACTGAACTTTGAACATGTAACCGAACTTTAAAGTGACTTTCAGACTGCTGGTTCTACTCCCAGCTGATGACGAGCCTCTGCCTTCTTCATCGAGTGGCAGCAGCGGCGTGCTCGAACCGTCACCTCGCCTGTCAGACTGCTTTACCTGACACTGAAAATGACATTGACAGAAATGTAGAAACACTCTGCTGTGGAGGAATTGATGCACAACTAACAGGTCATAAAGATAAAGACGGCGGTCATTAGATATTTCTTTCATGCTAGTTAGCATTAGCCAAAATTAAAGTGACTATTTACACTAATTTTGTTTTCATTCAGCCAGGACTGAACTTTTTTATTGGGCCGCACGGACCCGGAGGAAGGTTAAGGCAATGGTTATGGTTAATATACCAAATGGTTCTGGAGCTGTGTCTGCCGATCACTGCGCTCCATGCTGTGGGTGAGTGACGGCTAACAGGACTTTAACATCAATTATGTATGACCAGTAACAACATTTAGTCACTTAAAAGAGGCACTTAAAATATGTGCAGCAATCTGCAAATTGGCTTCGCGTATTGTTCATCAGTTTTTGAGCTGGTCGTACATGCGAATAACATCAGACTTTAGCAAATTACCTTCAAAGTTTACTATGCAGGATGACACAACATGTAAATCCTTTTTGCCTTTTATTTTGGGGTGTTTTGCTAGAAAAACGAACAATGCGCTTAACATCATTAATAGTGACTCTGGTAGCTCCAAAAGACATCTTGTTAACTCCAAATACTCCGCAATTTCCATGTAAACAACATAATCGTAAATGGTTGAGCGGTCAAGGGCCGAAGGTCGTGCTTAGAGTCCATTGATCGTCAGCAGCCAATTCAGCTGGTTTGCATGAGAGAAAAAACTCCCCTTGATTCACATCATTTTTGACATTTTTCTAATGTCATGTTGTTTTGTTTTAAATGTATGCAAATTACAGCAAAATGTAGTTTATTCATTTTTTAAAAGATATTTCTGATCATTGGAGCCAGAGGTCGTAAGTAAGCAGCGATTGGTTCTAGTCAACATTTCTACGGCAACTACTTTCACCAATCAGGAGTGAGCTTGTTGGAAATCCCCATGTTTACTACTTGAAAGAATTTTTGAACGTTCAACGTTGGACCACATACCTGATCGGTCACTTCATAACTTGAATTACATAAAAAGAATCATGAAAACAATTAAGATAATCAAGAAGATGTTAAAAAAGATATCAGCACAAGACCAGTGATTCTGACCAATAGAATGATGGAGTTATAGCTGCTTATTTCTCATTAAAAGTCTCTGGGTTTTTGACTTCTTGGAACCAGTGGGTACTTCCTGTTTGGAACGTGAGGAAGGAGGAGTAACTCAGTCCAGTTCTCATATACAGTCAATGCCTTTAACCAATTTTAGCTACTTTACATTGATAAAATTACTGGGATTATGCTTGTTTATTTGCATTTCCAGTTTGTGCTGGAATTATCTTTGATTATTTAAGCTTTTAATTGTATTATAGATTGGTAGTATGGGTTTGTTTTCCAGATCATAACCATAAAGAATAACTAATTCTTAATTACCGTTTTGATTAAATTAAGGTTGAATGCACTATAAGAAAATAAGAATATATACATTAAAATTTATATATATATATATATATATATATACATACATATCCATTGACTAATAGTAAAATTATAAACATTGCATCATATTTATACAATATTTATAATAGAATATATAAAACAAGATATAATATGTATGATATTGTATAGCTCATAACAGCTGTGGGTTTGCGTAGCTGTAGTTACCATAGAGTACGTGATCTGACCTGGTTTTTTGTCGTTTGAAGCTTTTTTTTATAACAGGCCACTGAGAGAAGCCTCATATTTCCGGAGCAGAACAAATTTTCCCACCAGCCTCTTGGTCAGAAAACCAATAATTTCCCAAAATGTCAAAGTGTTCCTTACTTTCTTGTTTTCCACTTTCTTTAAATGACACATCACAAAAGGAATTGCTTGAGGCAGTGTGTCCACGCCATGAGATTTCTTTTGAGTTTATGGGCGAAATGACATGGCATCTTTTAAAGGGACACACACAAAAAACACAAACACACACACTTGCTTCACCTCCAGTCCACAGGTCACTTAATCATCCTGCTTTGGTTCAACCCTCTAAGACTCGCTCCGTTTCTCCTCAAAACACAGACGGACAGAAAAACTACACACTGACCGGGCGGGTCACAGTCCTCTTTAACAGTTACTCCCAACCTCTGCTGCTCATTGATTCCAGTCTGAAGTATATCGATCTGGGAGTTCAGCCACACTCATTTCAACAGGCCTCCTCAGGACAGCCGTGCAGTGGAGGAGCACCTCACAGGAAATGGCTTTTGGACAGCTGTGTGTTGTTACAAGCTCAGGTAATATAATATGTATCAAGTTGCTATGTCTTATAATATAAGATGCCAACAGATAAAAGTTGCATTTGTTAAAAATAAAAGTAATACCTTAAAGTCCCAATCCAACCATATAGATACATATATATATATATTTTTATAAAATCGTTCCCAGTAGTCCTTTAATTATGACTGTGCAGTTTTTATCTAAAATCAAAAAGCCTTTTGGATTTTTAAAGACATATTTTATGCCCAGCAGCAGTGGCTCATTAGATATACAATTCTGGTTTGTGGGCGGGACTGTTGGCTCAGGAAACGGTCACTCCAGTTTGCAATGAATCCTTTAACTGCAGTGAACTTGTATGGTGATTTTCTTCAACCCTTCTTATCAGAAGACGCTCCTGTCCAGATGTTAACTTCTGTGGACGGCCTGGACGTCTCTGTAAGATGGTTTCACTTCCGTCTTTCTTACATTTTTGGATCCCTTTTACTACAGTTTTGTGACTGATAAGTGAAGCTTTGCTGATCTTCTTGTAGTTCTCACCTTTTTTGTTTAAAGAAATGATTTATTTTCTCAGATTTTGTGACATTTCTCTTCCATAAAGAGCCATTTCTGACAGCATGAAATGGGAAAATCTTGCCTTAATGCTCTTTAATAGTCACCTGTGTCCTGGACACATCCTAAATGAATCATCAGACTCACTGGTTGAATGCCTGTTCATTAAAATTTTGTAGTCTTAATTCTGGCTTTTCTCGTAAGACTTTTACTTGGGGTGGACTCATTTTTGCAACATGGGCTTGAATGAATTAGTTGGGAAAAATCCCTTTTTTGTGTGCAAATGAACAAATCATGTTTGCAACCAATGGCTCACATTTGTGGGAGTATGTTGTAGTATAGAATCTCATAGTAAATGTTGATTCTGAAAGGACACTGAAGGTTTCCTGAAAAATGTAGTGGGGTGTACTCGTTTATGCTGAGCCCTGTGTATGCTAGCTTGTTGCAGATGCAAACTTGGACGCCATATTAGAATGGTACAGATGCCGGGTCACTGCTGTGCTGCAATTTGTACAGAGCTGGAAAAACAAGGATGTGACTTTTCACAAGTGCATTTTTAGTGTCAGCTAATAAAGGAGAACTTCTAGAAAACATTTTAGGCATCATTTTATGGTCATTTTACTGTATCTGTTAAACCGTGTCTCACTGTTTTAATACCATTCCAGTATGGCGTCGCTCTTTATGTATCTTGGTCAATGGGAAAAGGCCAGCGTGCCTTCTCTAGCCTGATAGCACCTAGCATACCACCTAGTATAGCAATTAGCACCAAAGTTAACACAGTACTTAGAATAGCACCTACCATAGCACCTAGCACTTTCCATTAGGCAAAGCTAGGTGAGAGCCGAACATTTAATAAAAAATGTCTAAAATAATTTCCGTGCCCATTATTATTCAACTCAATCATAAAAACTAATCAGGGAAATGGCAAAAGACTGCTTGTGTGAAAATGTCCTTCCCCATTCTTCTGCAGCAATGGACTACTCCATCAACAGCAACAGGTAGGGATTAAAAAACTCATTAACACAACTAGCCCCGTGTTATTGTTGGCCTAGGGCCCCCAAACTGCTATGTCCACCACTGCAGTGTGAAGCTTGGGTTTGTGATCGTCTCACTCACATCGTACTTCTGTCTCTTCAGTTTCTCCGTCAGGTCAAACTTCTCCGCCTCCAGCGTCCACAGCCACTGCCACAGCTCACCGGCCTTCTCCCTTTAAAGTAAAAATCAGCAGCAAGGATTTAGATATTTGGCATCAGACTATAACTATCGACACGAATGCTCATACTTCAGTTTATCCTCATTGAGATGTTCAATGTTGAGTGGTTTCTTCCTCTCTGCCAAAATCTTCCTTTTCTTCTCTCGCTCTGTCTGCTTCTTTGCTCCCCGCTTTCCATCTTGCTGCGCAGCAGAGTTCATAAAAAGTAAAGAAACTCAAACAAACAAAGTTCTCTGGAGAAAAAAGGCTCAAGCTGAGAACCAGAACCGACCCGCTGCTGAACACCACCGTACTGCTGGGTCCTGTTAGTCAGAGCCTTCTTCTTCTTGGCCTCCTCGTCCTGCTTCTTGCGAGCTTCTTCCTGTTCTTTCCTCTCCTTTTCTTCCTGTGACAGATGAAACACTGAGGTGTTTCCGTTCCACAAAGAAAGTCTGTACATTTAAAGCAAAAATAACTGGACTTCGACAAAGTGTAAAAAATTCAAATTGTGAAGAAAAATGTGAAGAATATAGATGTATAAAGGGGACTATACCAATGAGTTTTTTTTTCCCATTGGGCATTTTTGTCTTTTCCCGAACCTTTGGGGCAAAAAAAATCTGCAACTTTGTTAAAATATCTGAGATGTTTTTTATGATTTTTCTTGGTGTTAAAATTATTTCACTTTGCTCATGAGCAAGTAACAGTGAAAAAAACCCTTTCAGTTATGCTAACCCTTGTGCGATTTAACACTTCAAGTGTTGAACACTTTGAACATAACCCTGTAAAGCCCACTACATCAAAGCAGTTGAGAGAAAATTCAAATTATTTGGAATTAAGATGATTTTTTTTATTAAATCCACAGAAAAAATGCTATATAATTTTTTTTTATGAGATAAAGATAGTGTCAATTATGATACGTTGGGTGATTTGGTAAGATTTTTCTCACAACTATGTATAAAATTGACAAGAGTCTTCAGGAGAAACCACCTTATTTACCCAAAGTGTCAAATTTCATCCCCATAGTTTATACACGGTGTAAACAATTCATTTCAATACATTTTTTAAATTATTTTGATTCAGAAAGGAGTCATTAAATAAAAAAAGAACAACAACAGATGAGTTATTCTCACCACAAAGTGTTGAAAATTAGCAAAAAATGTTCCAGTGAAAAGTGCTTTACATCGTACAGTTTTTGATAGGATTTTGTGGATAGCATTTATTTTGAGTTTGCTTTTAGCAATATTTTATGTTGAGCTTTTGAGCTTTTCACAGTTTCAACACTAAGTGGGTGTAAAAATGTTAAACATTTACTGCTGACTAATGAGGTTTAAATAGCAAAAGCATCATTGATGCTCCTAAAATCTGAATGTAGCAAAGTAAAGATGATACAGTTTATTTTTTTTTACTTTGCATTCACAGTTTCTATCCCAAAAGTGGGTTTACCAACTGTTTAGAAACCATTGTGGATAAAAAGTCATAAAATTCAGAGCAATTTTAACCAACTAAAAAGAAAAGATAATCAGAAAGAGCAAAAAGAAAAGTCTAAATGAACTCAGCATCAAAGTTTTAGTGACCGCCTGAGCACTGTTTTTTCATTTCTAAGGATCATTTCTAAGATAGAAATGGATGTCAGAGTGTTTCATAGCAACCTGCCGCCTCTCTCTTCCTGCTGGAACTCACCGCAAGGCGAGCCTGCCGCTCCTTCTCCTGCTCAGTGCGGATCCTCTGTTGGTCAGCCCTCTCAGCACGCCGCTTTTCCTAATCAAGCATGCCCACACGCGTAAACAAAAACACTGCCAGTGTTTGCGAGCTGCAAGCTGCAACGCTCTCACCATCACTTTTTTTTCTTTACCCTGGAAGACTTACAATCCTGTTAACAAGAGCTATGAGCTCCTCCTCGTCCTTCTTCCTCTGAATGAAGTGAGCCTCGATAAGAGACTGCAGCTCAGAAAAATCCTTCTCCTGGCGCTTCCTATGGATGTCCTGCAGATGTGAGCACAAACATACGTCTAGAAAAAGGACCCTAATCTGTTTTTCTGTATATTCTTTAGTTAAAAAAAATTACAGTATAATTACAACAATTATTACACTCTCTTTAACATGAAGTTTAACTATTACAATGTAATTAAGGCTTAATTACAGTATTGCTTTGTATTGATGTGAATACAATGTATTTAGTGTTTCATTTGGACTGTTTATTGGACCCAGACTTAAAAAAGGGGTGGGTGGATGTTTATTGTACCTAAACACAAGATTACTGCAAAGGTATTACACTGTAATAACACTGTAGTAGCAGAATTACCCATTTAAAATCCCCAATCAAAAAATTGGAACGTAAATCCTATTAAGTGAAGACTCTGATTATCGTTTGACTTACTGTAACATGGGTCCCAGTGTTTTTTGTATGTTTGTTTTATGATTGTGTTGTTTTTAGCCAAAATCAAAAACACGTGTCGTTTTGTAGGACATTGTTTCTGCAGAATGGTGCCCAGTAACTCCCTCCATGTTACTGAAAGCTCTCTGTTTACAAGTTGTCTTGCTAGATTACAGTCTCTCAAATACAACATTACCTGTGTGAAAAAATGGCGAGCAATATTGGAGATATTCAGCCCCGCGGTTTAGAGCCAGATACCAGCTCAGACAAGGAAAATGGAGAAATGGATTTGCAAGAGGATGCATCAGAATGGAGCGGAGCATCGCATTTTCTATGTCACACCTGCGATTTCTTTCAAGCAACATTTTTTCGTCTGCTCCTGATTCACCATCCATCCATCCATCCATCCATCTTCTTCCGCTTATCCGGGACCGGGTCGCGGGGGCAGCAGTCTAAGCAGAGATGCCCAGACTTCCCGCTCCCCGGCCACTTCCTCCAGCTCCTCTGGGGGGACCCCGAGTCGTTCCCAGGCCAGCCGAGAGACGTAGTCTCTCCAGCGTGTCCTGGGTCTTCCCCGGGGCCTCTTCCCAGTGGGACATGCCTGGAACACCTCCCTAGGGAGGCGTCCAGGGGGCATCCGAACCAGATGCCCAAGCCACCTCAACTGGCTCCTCTCGATGTGGAGGAGAAGCGGCTCTACTCCGAGCTCCTCCCGGGTGACCGAGCTTCTCACCCTATCTCTGAGTGAGCGCCCAGCCACCCCACGGAGGAAGCTCATTTCAGCCGCTTGGATCCGGGACCTTGTTCTTTCGGTCATAACCCAGAGCTCATGACCATAGGTGAGTATTGGGGCGTAGATCGACCGGTAAATTGAGAGCCTTGCTTTCTGGCTTAGCTCTCTCTTCACCACGACGGACCGGTACAGCGACCGCATGACGGTGGACGCAGCACCAATCCGTCTGTCGATCTCACGCTCCGATTTTCCCTCACTCGTGAACAAGACCCCAAGATACTTAAACTCCTCCACCTGGGGAAGGAGCACTCCACCCACCCAAAGAGGGCAAACCACCTTTCTCCGGTCGAGAACCATGGCCTCAGACTTAGCGGTGCTGACCCTCATCCCAGCCGCTTCACACTTGGCTGCAAACCGTTCCAATGCATGCTGGAGGTCCTGGCTTGATGAAGCCAACAGGACAACATCATCTGCAAAGAGCAGAGAGGAAATCCTGTGGTTCCCAAACCAGACCCCCTCCGGACCCTGGCTGCACCTAGAAATTCTGTCCATAAAGACTATGAACAGAACCGGTGACAAAGGGCAGCCCTGCCGGAGTCCAACATGCACCGGGAACAGGTCTGACTTAGTGCCAGCTATGCGGACCAAGCTCCTGCTCTGGTCATACAGAGACCGGACAGCCTTGAGTAAGGCTCCCCGGATCCCATACTCCCAAAGAACCCTCCACAGGACACCTCGGGGCACACGGTCGAACGCCTTCTCCAAATCCACAAAACACATATGGACAGGATGAGCGAACTCCCACGAACCCTCCAGTACCCTAGACAGGGTGTAGAGCTGATCCACAGTTCCACGGCCAGGACGGAAACCGCATTGCTGTTCTTGAATCTGAGGTTCGACTATTGGCCGGACTCTCCTCTCCAGTACCCTGGCATAGACTTTCCTATGCCTGATTCACTAGGATTTAAATAAATAAGCACTCACTGTTCTTTATAAAAGTCGTCTATCCTCAGAAAAATGCCACAAGAACATGTCAGAAATACCAAAAACACCGTTTCCATCAGAGTGGGTCTTTAACGTTGGAAATGTATTTCCCATTTAAAACTACATCACTTGGTTAACATGCTTTCCTGTTTTGCATAATTCTCAGTCGTGTCAGATTTGACAAAGTAATAAGACTTCATTTTATTAACTTTTTGTATCCTACGACAATTTGTTTTTACTGAGGATCAGCTATTGTTATGTTGGTTATGTTTTCTCTGCCCTCTGGCTGCGCTAAGATGAGCTAAAGCTCTGCTGGTGTGAATAATTAGAGGATTTGACTTTTAAATCCAACCCTCAACAGGAAAATAGAAATTACACTGTGATATTTGTCAGAAGTAGCATCAATCACTCACATCAAAATCGACCTTCTCTCCCTCGGGTATCTTTGGCACAGTTATAGATGGAGCGAAAGCCCTGAAACACAACATCTTTAGTTACAGAAATGACTTTTTCAATTCTGTGTTGTTTTGAAATCAAACAAAAGAAAAATAATTAAAAGGAAAGGAAAAAAAAACTCACTTTGGTTTGGGTTTAGATTCATCTGTCAGAAAAGAAAAAACATGAGCGTCTCATTGATTTCTCTTATACATCTTTTTTTAGGTTTAAAACAAAAACTCACATTTGAAATTCTATAACCAAAGTTTGAAGTTGTTTAGCAAATGTTTAGCGTTTAGAGTTCATGGAAGCAGCCATTTTGAAATGAGTAGGAAAAGCCCTTCTACTGCCCCTAGTGGTTTGATGCTGAACTAAAAGCAGAAAACATGGATCAAGTTCTATTTAATGGGGTTTTAAGGAAAGTTTGGATCATGCTAATGAGATAGGGGTTGGCATCAGATATGACACAAATGATTGTATAGGGTTAAAGGCTGTTTGAAGTTCTTGCCTTCCTGCTGGCGTGATTTATCAGAGATGTTGTGTTGAACCAGTAAAACACACGTTTAGCTCATCAGTGAGGCAGCATGTGATGCCATGCTCAAACCCGGCATATGACGCACGTTAGTGAACATCCTAAATGGCATTCTTGAATGCACATGGTGTTCACACTGGACTGTCGCTAGCAGGTAGCAACCGTTGGGGGAGGCTTTGTGCGAACTGTCAAAGCGGTACAAATCTAATCATTCTGGCGCCAGGATGATTTTTTTTTCAGCTCTTTCCTGATATACAATAGACTTGGTGTCATAGAATTGCAGCTGGGTAAAAACCACAGTTATAAAGTTCTTCCCCATGGTCAATTTTCAAACCGTTTGCACTTCCATAAATTAAAAAGGACGCCACCCATACGTCACTACCTAACCAGAGTCTCTGTGAGGGCAGACCCCGCTGCCCCACATTTAAAAGTTAAGTTTGTTATATTTCTTTCAAATTTGTTGCAGAATTTATCATTTATGCTTGCACACACATTTATTTTACTTTACACCTTCAATAACAAAATTAACTTCATGATTTGTGCACACATTTAGTTAATTTTGTTCTGATGTGTCGAGTAATTCTTTTCTTTTGAAGCCTGATGATGTGGCAGAGGGAGGAGCTACACAAATTGCTGATGTGGCCAAAGGGAGGAACTGGAAATCTTCCTGGACACTCCCATTTGGAGATGATGGAAGGGGGGGAGACAAAAGTTTATTCTTTTGTTGAATTATTGTTTCTTTTGTTGAAATATGTTTAACTTGATTTAAAGTATAAGTTAGTTTTGTTTGTTACTACTTTAAATTACTAGTAATTTACTTTATTAGTTAATGGTTATGTTTTCAATGTTTTGTATTGTTGTCCCCTCCCTATTGTGTCTTTGGTCTGATCAGCCAGTATAAATTCTCCCTGATGTTTCCTGTTTGGAGGATCAGTTTTGTTTAGTTGGTTTGAGCTTTTGGTTGTGAGTCTCTTAGTTACATTTTGTTAAGTTGACCCCATTTTAACTTAAGTCTATGTATTTTTGTTGGGTAAAATAAACAACCCTTTATTTAAAGATTCTTTTTTATCCTGTGGCTCAATCCCCATGGCCGAGTGGCCCGTGACAGTCCAAAACGGTTGTAAAAAGTGCGTAGCTACATGTGAACGTGAGTTTTGAAGCCTGAAACACGTTTACATAGAAGTGGTCGTTTGAACGTGCATTGCTGAAGGCGGTGTGAACGCAGCTTTAGAGTACCTTCATCTGCAGCTGGAGTTCCTGCAGCAGAGGACAGAGGGAAACGTTAGAGCACGGACAGCCAGCATACAAATCACTTCCCTTTCTGTTTTCCCAAACCTGCTCGATCCAGGCCTGATATTTCCTTTCTATATTTTCAGAGGAAAACGTTCCGTGCATGTCTGAGGGTGAAATAGCAGCCAATTCTGTATGCCGTGACACGCCGGAGGTTTTCAAACCGTGAAAAAGTCATTTTTATCAAAGTGTGTTATCGGAAGAAATATAAAACCAAGAGGAAAACAAGAACTGAAAGATAAGCTATTTGTATTGCAGGTGTATTCACCTGGAACATAATTTCTAAAAGAGTTCTACTCAGAATTCCTAACTCCAATAAACGCCTCCAGAGTAATGTCCTGACGCTCCGAGCAAATGACATGTGAGAAATCGTTAGGAGGCATAAATCAGCATGATAAACACTCACACAAGCATGAAGACATCTAAATAAAAACATTTTACCTTCTTCAGGTTCTGCTGCTGGTTCTTCAACTGATTCTTCCTCCTGTTCTTCAACTAGTTCTTCCACAGGTTCCTCCACAGGTTCTTCCACAAGTTCTTTGACCGTTTCTATATAGAAGAAATACAAATAAATAATAAGATTCAATAATGTTGCGTAAAAGTTTGCATTTTCCAAATGTTTACATTCTTTGTCCTTGTTTCTGTTGCATTTTCCTCCAATTGTGAGACAATAAATCACATCTGTCCTCTGTTGCTATTGAATACCTTACGTTTCTAGACTCTTTTATAACAATATTTGATATTAGAATCTGTTAAAGTTTTAACGACTGTAGAAAAAGCATACAAAGTACCATGATACTACCTCCTCTGTGTTTTATAAGTGAAAAAATAAAGTGTTTTCTTTTGGAATGAAGTCTTTCATTTTTTGGTTTTGTTAAACTCTCAGTTTTCGTTTTGCTGCCTGTTATTCAACACACGTTTTCTATTAACTTTATTTGTAACCTGTTTGTAGAAAATGTAAAATTCTTGGACATTTCTGGCGTGAGACACTCTTGTCAGTTCAGTGTTCAGCTGGTACTCTATTACAAGCGCACATGTGTGTGCTGTGATTTCAACGTTTATTAGAATAAAGCAAAACAAAAATGTTACAATATTTAATCATTTAGCTTTAAGCCTTTAGAAATAAACTGTGGCGTTAAGGGGTTAATTAGCATTAACAGGGGTGTTTACAGATTTTCTTTGGGTAAAAATTTATGGGGGAGCCCAAATTGCAATTCTATATAAAAGATAATTTCACGAAAGAAAAATAAATAACTGTTGAAAATATAAAAATACAATTATAAAATGACTAAAGTCTCTCCTCCATAAGAAGGAGTATCAAAAAGATGAATGGACCAAAAAAGCTAAACATCTGTAATCACTTCTTTGGATGAGCATTAAATAGAAACAAAGGAAATATTTACCTTCAGCTGCAGAGGAAGGAGGCTCTGAGAAAACACATTAGAAGAAAATGATATTTATGCAACAATGATGTCAAAACTGGTGTAATTCCACTCCAATCATCTATCTTGTTCTTGTTTGTTATAAAGGTTCCCAGTGGTCTTTTAATTACTATTATGTCGTTTTTTTCAGCCAAAAAAAAAAAAAACACTTGTCGTTTTCTAGGACATAGTTTCTGCAGAGCGGCAGGAATTCATTAGAAATTCACCTCTGAGTTGTGGGTGGGATTGTTGGTGCAGAGCGACCCCGCCTCCCCTTCCCATCAACCATAACTAAGAGCTCTCTGTTTATATGTTCTCCTCTAGCTTACGGCTGACCACAACTCAAACCGAAACAGGCTGGCCAGCAATATCAGAGCTATCCAGCCGTACAGCTTTGAGCCAGATGCCCGATCGGACAAGGAAAACAAGGACCTACATGGATCTATTTGTCTACAAGTGGATACAACTTGCAAAGCAAAGCAGGAAATACTCAAAAATGCAATTTTAGGCGTCATTTTCTTCATATGTGTCTCCAATATTCAGAAAAATGCTTAAAGAAAATGTAAGAAAGACCAAAAACATAATTTTACTTAGAGTGGGTTTTTAAGATACTCAGATTTAAATGACGATGTTAGGCATGTGTCCTGCAATATCTGTGTTTGGTAGGACCGAAATAAAATACTAAAAAAAACGCAGATCTGTGTGTAATCATCATAATTGCTTATAGTGTTAAAAAATGCTTTTGTGCATTTTAGGATGTGATGAAACACAGATGGAAATATTGTAGAACTATTTGAAAAAAAAAACAATTACCTTCTATCTCAGGAGCAGCTTCTTCTGTGCAGAAAAACAAAATAAAAGTTTAAGAAGCAAAAATTAAAACAAAAAAAAAATAAAATGAGTATTTTACGATGAAAAAGAAAGGAAAAACAAAGCTGAGCTCACAGAAGTAAAGCACTAGTACAATCCCTTCTATGGGCAGTTTTGAATGAATGAACACAATACGGATTAGAGGATCAATGAGACTCTGCAAAAAGCCGGCTGCAGGGATTGGCTCTCACTCTGAGCCAAGGGGTCTTTGTCTCCTGGGATGCAAAAGCATCTGTGGACAAATGCTGTGAAGAAAGCTACAAAGGGGGGATGATGTTGATCAGCGGCCGAGCCTGAGAGCTGAAATCCAAATTTAGAAACCAAAACAGGACAGTTAGTGCCGTGTTGTGGTCCGCTGGGTCCTAAACATGCTTAAAATGTGGAGGATTTGATGACATGGTGGCCTTATGTTGTTCACCTGATAAACAGGTTACACATTTTTAAATTTTCATGTTTGACTCTGTAATGTATGCGTTTTCTTTTTTTTACTCTTTGCTATTGAGTGAACATAATAACTGTTTGATTTTGAAGGGTTCATCTGGTGTATTTTTCCTTTATTGATTCACAAATTACCCAATTTGATTGCTTTATGCCTTTTGTCCTTTTTATTTGTTGCTTAGTTGAGATCTTTAACCCTTTGTTCTAAGGCACTTTACTTGCCGTTTTATTTTGGGGGATTCCAATCACAAGCACACTTTTGTTCATGTTTGTTGTTTCACCTTTTACTGTTCTTTTTTTTTAAATTCACAGATTAGATGATTGTCTTTGTGCATTTGAGTCAAGTACTAGTTGAGATTTCCTAATGTGGCTTACTTTTATTGAGACGAGATTCTGTCTTGTGTTTTTTTATTTCCTTTGTCCTCTTTTTGGGAAAAGAAATGGAGTAGAAGTTATTTTAAAGGAGGAATTTGTTAGGTGTGTTGTGGAGTTAAAAAGAGTGTCAAACAAAGTGATGAGTCTGAAGATAGAAATTGAAGGTGTGATGTTCATTATTGTTAGTGGGTATGCCCCACAGGTCGGGTGTGAGCTGGAGGAAAAAGAGAAGTTCTGGTTGGACCTCGACATAGTGATGATGAGCATCTCTAGAAATGAGAGAATTGCATTATTTCAGATTTCAATGGACAAGTTGGTGCAGGAAATAGAGGTGATGAGGAGGTGATGGGCAGGTTTAGTATCCAGGAGAGGAATGTAGGACAGATGGTGGTTGATTTTGCAAAAAAGATGGACATGGCTATAGTGAATATGTTCTTTGAGAAGAGACAGGAACGTAGGGTGATCTATATGAATGGAGGTAGAAGCGCATACATAGACTTCATCTTGTGTAGATGCTGTAATCTGAAGGAGATCCGTGACTGCAAAGTAGTGGTTGGTGAGAGTGTTTCCAGACAGCATAGGATGGTGGTGTGTAGGAGGAATATGGTGATGAAGAAGATGAAGAAAGAACAGGCAAAGGCAGAGAAGAGGACAGACTGGTGAAGACAGTTGCATGACTTTTAAGAAACAGTTGAAACAGGGTCTGGGTGGTCAGGAGGTTCTCCCAGATGACTGGATAACTACAGCTAATGTGATCGGGGAGGCAGGTAGGAGTGTACTTGATGTGTCATCAAGTTGATAAGAAGACATGGTGGTGGAATGAGGGGCTGCAGGAATGTATACGAAGTAAGATGCTAGCTAAGATGAAGTGGGACGCTGAGAGGACTGAGAGTAGACAGGAGTACAGGGAGATGCAGCGTGAGATGAAAGTAGAGGTTCAAAGGTCAAACAAGGGGCTTATGATGACTTGTATGCTAGGTTGGGTAGTAAAGAGAGATCAGACTGACCTATACAGATTAGCAAGGCAGAGAGATAGATGGGAAGGACATGCAGCAGGTTAGGATAATTAAGGATAGGAATGGTATTGCGTTGAGTTGTTGTGTAAGAGTTGATGAATGAAGAAAATGGGATAGACAGGAGGTTTATGGCTGCAGTGAACGGAGACATGAAGGTAGTTGGTTTTAGAGTAGAGAATGCAGAAGACAGCATTAGGTGGAGGAAGCAGATTTTCTGTGGCGATCCCTGAAGGGAGAAGCCAAAAGCAAAAGAAATAGATTATTTGTGTATTTTCTTTTTTTTATTATTTCTGAAAACTGCTTAAGCTGGAATCAAAGGTGGGTTACTCTCTGTTGTAGACCATTTTGTACTCTCCTGCCCCTTTAGCTGTATTTGCTTTCTGTTGCTAATTCTCCTTCATTTCCCTTTCGAACAATTATGTTCCATTTTAGTCCTCTTTTTAAATGAAAATAAATGCTTGGTGCTTTTTCTTGATGCTTGGCAGGAGTCAAGGAGAGGTTATGTTTTTCAAGATTTTATTCCCATATTTGGAAAATAAAATCTTTTGGTCATTTATCGGTCCTTATTTCCACAGTCTCCTTCGGTGTGCTCTTCATTTAGGTTTTCTGCAACACACTGACTGTTATTGTTAGATAAGATTTAATGTTAAGAGAAGAGAAACAAACATCCCTCAGTGCATTTATGTAAACAGTGTCAAAAAGAGTAAGGATACATCAATAGGTCAGGAATAACTGTAGCATGTACTTCCTTGTTTAAAAAAAAACATTATGTTATCTAAAATTTAACATTAACGTTTACATTTCTCATTGTGCATTAAAACAATTGTTTAAATGGTGATCCCAAAAAGCTAAAAACCCTTTTCCACCTGCACCACAGAGATGGGCAGCATCACTTTGTGGTCACGGGAACCGCCCCACGCAAGACAAAGGAGTCCCTCTGATCGCCACTATCCACGCTGACCTCTCTGAATCTGCAGGACATCTGCAAAAAGCAGTACTGGACCAGAATCAAGAACGACTGAAGGATCTCAGCCTACTCAACAATCGACCGTTTTCGCTGTTGCGTTCAGGAAAGCGCTCCAGCAAACAATGTCTGCAACCACTGAGAGTATGAGGAGGAGCTTCCTCTCTACCAAGAATTAGTCTCAACATTATCAAAATAAATGTTAAAGGTAAAAGTAGCTGAATATTTATTTTAGAAACTAAACACCAGAGTGGAAAAAAAGGTTTTTAAAAATATTAAAAAGAATAATATCCAAAAAAAGCTCATTAATAATTCAAGCATTCTTAGCAAAAATGGCTTCTTTTGTTTTAAACTTGTTTTGCTGCTAACCTGAACCACTTTGCAATAAAACGGGGGCTTGTCCGGGATCGAAATCATGCATATTGTAATGTTCCAAAAGGCTACAAAACAGTTTGACATATTTGATCAAAGCAACCTCATAGTTTAACAAAGATTTAATGAACCCCCCACCGAACATCAGAAGAGCTAAAAATGGGATAAAAGATCATTCCTATGCAAACGTGAAAGATTGGCGCAGATGTGATAGCATACAAAGAGAAAACACACACATGAGGTGTGAAGTGCTTTTCACCGCTGACAGCCGGCGCTGTCGCGGGCAACAAACAGGAAACGAGGCGATGCGCGCATGGAGTCACACAGACGCCTTCCCACCGCTTTGTTTCCACCTCAGCAGACATAATCAGGTCAGCTTCATCTAACAATAGTTCCAAAACAGCAGCAAAGCCCAAAGAAAGCTTCACTTACCCTCCTCCCTGAAAAGAAAAAGAGAAAATGAGTGAACTTAGAGAGGTCTATCAAAATCAAAAACGGTGAGGGTACTTACTGGATCTCCACGACCACTTCTTCATCAGACATGCCGGCACGCCCTCACCTTGATCACAGAAGAAAGCAGAACACTGAGCAAATTAATTCCAGTTAATCACATCTTTTATCATAAAGTTTTTTTTTCTTTTCCTAGGAGCTGCAGACTTCTTGCTCGTTTGCCTTTGCAAAAATATTTGAGCATTTTTAACAACTTTTACAAACCAAGAAAACTCAAGCACGTACGCGGAGGGAACTTTGCCTTTTGCTGTGAGATTGGAGGCCTTGCAGAATAAAACATGATCCCTCCATGGTTCACGGAAGGCAGAAGCCCAGGGCTTCAAACAGCCTCCGGGCCTAATCCTCAGCCATTTCCTATTGGCACTGATCAAGGCTGCGGAGAGCGGCCTGGAGCCCAAACTGCTCTGAACCGCCATCAATACTGCATGCATTTTTTAATGACGGACTGATGTATCTGGAGCCACGCACGGCGTTTTGGCTTTGAAGTGAAACCTCGTAAACAGTTTCCAGGTGTTAAAAAAAATAAAATAAAATCCAGAGGTGGACTTCAAAAGACGTCATGAACGATTAAAACCAATCGGGTTTTGTATCAAAATTTCACGATTTTGTCTTCAGTGTTTTTTTGTGAAATTTGTGCGAAAGAGGTTCATTTTCTTGGGAAGCTGCTGTCTATCGTCCTGTGTTTCGCTACGTCTTTACGTTTACTTTGCAGCCTTTGAGTGTCAGTATAAGCATAGCCGTTTGTTGGAGTTGCCAAAAGGGCAAATGCAGGTTTGCCATTAAGTTTATCACTCTATCATTGATTTCTTTAGTCGTGGACAATCTCAGGAGGAAATTGAGTGAAGTTTTTCTGTCAGAAACTACTTTCAAATCAGCCACAGAGAAGAAGATTAGAAACATTCGATGATCTCTTAAGGAAATCCGTTTTGAACGTTTTCATGACATCAAGCCCTAATGCATTGTTAAGCCAGGATCTCAAGAAAAAAAAACAAACTGTACTTTTGTTTTGTAATCTTGAAAAAACAGTTGTTGTTGTCTAAGGACATTAAGTTATTCAGTCATCTAAAAAATAAAAATTAAATTAGGTATTAGTAATCGGGACTGTTGTATTCTGCAGTTATCCTAAACACTGGCCTTGGAAAAGCACATTCAAGCAGCCATTTCTAATGAAAAGTAAACAGGTGTACATGCATGTTTCGGGCTTGCTGTTTTAAAACTCTTGCCTTCACGCATCATCACGCAAGTTTTTAAGTCCATTTTTGGGCTCTAAGTAGGCCTACAAAACGCGCAGCCATTGAACTTTCAAGGACTCGGATTTGGTAGTAAAGTATGGAAAGCGTCCTTTTCAGAATGCAAATGAACAGTTTACAAATTTATCATGGAGGAAACATTTTTTAAAAATCAATTAATGTAATTATTAATTAATTAATAATATCCCATTCATTTCCTCCTTCATTATCAATGTACACATGGGTAACACTTCTGTGAAATAAAAGGGACACCATCCATTAAGTCTGGTTTGACTTTCAATGCGTGTGTTGTATGTAGCGGACTTAAAAACTTGCGTAGCGACGAGTTCATGCAAAAGTTTTAAACGTGGAAGCCCAAAGCACAGGTCTTTACAAAGACTGTTCTTTGGAAGCCGTCGCTCGAATGCACGTTTTGTGGTGCTAACGTAGTGTAATACGTATTGGAACTACAACACAGCGCTAAGAAAAAGTGGTTTTAAAGAGAAAACAAGAACAAAAATCCATGTTTTTTGGACAGAAACATAAAGTACATGTGTTTGGAGGAGCCCAACAGTTGAGCTCCAACAATAGCTGTGGTATGTTTGGGATCAAGGTCATGGTTGAGAGAATGGACTCTGTGTCATGAGGCTACATGTCAGAAAATAACCATACACAACAGCTTCTTAGACCTCTTTTTTCCCCCACAGGTTTATAAATCGCCCGATCATAAAAACCACCACGGCTGAAGAGTGGGGAGAGGGAGTGGGGGTCTATTTTTAAAAATAATAGGCACAGGTCCTGAACAGGTGTGAAGCACCTCCTCCTGACAATGGCTGAAGTTGGCTATGGTAAATTAATGGTCAGGCACCCATTTTCAGACGGACTATTTTTGCTGCTGCAGGTTTAACATTCAGCTGTAGGTTGTGGAACATTTATACAACAATAGCTCTCTAGAGGAGCCAATTTGGACTTTAAGAGATACTTCATCACTGAAACAATAAGATTTTATTCAGACCGAATGCATAATGAAAGAAAATGAGGTCCCCCACGTATTTAAAAAAAAAAAAAAAAAATTTTCAGAGTCAGCTAAAAAAAAAAAAAGAAGAAGGTCTTTATTCCATTTCTGAAAATGGTCACAAGTCCCCGCTCTGGTCTCAGCTTTCAAGCACATCTGCTCAAACCCAAATAATGTGGTGACCTTGTGCGGTTGGTAATTGTGCTACCAGATCGAGCGTCTGACGTCAAAAGTGAACAGCGCCTGCAGATACACAGAATATATGAAAAGAAATCCATGTGGTTGGGCGGGAAAAAAAAAAAAGCCAATGACTGGAAACCCAGAAAGAATTCAGTGTATGAGGACTGTCATAGCTAGAGTATTAAATGTGCATTTGCTTAAATGAATGCGGTGGGTTTCCGTCTGGCTGAAACGGTGGAACAACACGCAGTCTGACAGTGGCAGGAATGTTGCGGGTGCTGGTTTCAGCATTAGACAGCATTAAGTTAAAGCCTGCGAAGCATGCGACCAACACGACTGTCTCAGGGGCCAGCTTAGCACCTTCTTTCCCGTCATATGGACTGTTGGAATCAGAAAGCATGAAACAAATAGGGAAAAATCCATTATTGAAGAGTAAGAAAAAAAAGAGAAATCTCTTGCAATTCTATAACAAAGTTAACTCTAACAAAAACCTCAACATTTTCATAAATCATTCATTATTCTGTGTTAGTCCCATTGACATTTGCCCTTTTGTTACTTGCGAGGTTAAGTCATGCTGAACTCTTACCTCCAACAATGCGTATCGCCCGAAGAAAAGATTGGATTAACTGCAAGTCTTATACTTGCACATCCAGACAAAGACAAGTTCAATAAAGCTCCCCCAATGACCCCCCACCCCCAACCAAAAGTCACATGGATCGGGCCTGTCCGTCATGTGGTTCTACATCTTTTCCATGACTGGCTGTGGTAGGCAGTTCTATTGTTGGAGGCAGAAACATGAGTTATACCTTGACACAAATACTGCTGTCATGTGCTCATCATAATCTGATGAGCACATGACAGAAAATGGGAATCCACCTAAAAAAATAACCACCACCTCTGACATAACTGTTGGGATAGTTGCAGAGAGTTCTCAAAGGTCCATCTCTCAAAGTCCAAAGACATGCATATATTGTTGGTTAGTTGCTTTAACATTCTTCATTATTCTCTTTTAGAACCGATCGTTTGCTTTTGAAACATGCGTCACAACTGCCTGTAAGCTACGTACACAATGGACAAGTGATGCGTGTTCAAGAACCAACATTCAGCACTTTCTTGAAAGCTCTTTTAGCACCTAGTGTTCACACTGGACCTGAAACTAGCGCATGTTCGCCTCCGACAGTTGGAAGAGGCTTGATACGAAATGTAAAGCGGTGCAAAGCTGATGAATCTTGCTCTAGGCTCTTTCACAGCTCCATTCCGATATCTGAAAGACTTGGTGTCATAGAATTCCGAGCGGGACAAACTGCAATTATTTATTTCTCCTCCATGATCAATCTTAAACGGTTGGTACTTCTGTGTTTTGGACGACATCCATACGCTGCTATTAAACTCGAGTCCCGAATTGGTCCAAGTTCAACTGATTTAACTTTTGTTATTTTTTGTACGTAGAGCCAGAAAACGAATTAAAAACTTCTATAACGGCGAATGAACCCAAGAATTTTGAACATGGAAGCCTGAAATGCTAATTTACAGACTTGTCATTGGAAATGGTCGCTTGAACACACATTTTCAAGCCCAGTGTGAATGGAGCATTATGGGTGGATACGAGACATGGGTAGTCTGTGGGTGAAAAATGAGTAAACCTGTACAGGACACACAGGTGATCTGACGAAATATAGAAAGGTCATAGTGCGACTGTAGAGCAAAAATGTTTAAGCATGTTTTTCTCTACCGGCATGGTGTGAGTGACAAGTTGTATCAAAACATACAACACACAAGGGTAACGTAGTTGAGGCACAGGGGTCCCAGCCCAACTTGCTCCTGAAATAAAATTATAACACAAATAAAAAAGAACGTAAATGAACAATATACAATTTATGGTTACAAGACTGGCGCTGTTTGGCTGCTAGCAAGCTAACTGAGTTAGCACTCTAAAAAAAGACCCTGTCTGTAATGTTTCTTTGTCCTTTCATGTCTAAACTTTTTTTTTTTTTTACTTGTTTGTTGATTAAATTGATTTTAAAATTTTGTCTGAAGTTACGTAGACACTTTTACTGATGCATCAAACGTGTGCTCATGTGTATTTAAGTCCATGGTGGAGTTCACATTGGACAACAAACATGTAGAGCCCAAAAATGGTTGGAGACTAGCGTGAACGCAAAAGTTTTAAAGTCTGAAAGGTGAGTTTAGACTCTTTCTTGGAAGTGGTCACTTGAACGCATGTTGCCGAGGGCGGTGTGTACGTACCTTTACACCGAGGGCGGTGGGTGCGTACCTTTACACAGAGGGCGGTGCGTACGTACCTTTACACCGAGGGCGGTGGGTGCGTACCTTTACACCGAGGGCGCTGTGTACGTACCTTTACACAGAGGGCGGTGCGTACGTACCTTTACACCGAGGGCGCTGCGTACGTACCTTTACACCGAGGGCGGTGGGTGCGTACCTTTACACCGAGGGCGCTGTGTACGTACCTTTACACAGAGGGCGGTGCGTGCGTACCTTTACACCGAGGGCGCTGCGTACGTACCTTCACACAGAGGGCGGTGTGTGTGTGTACCTTCACACAGAGGGCGGTGTGTGTGTGTACCTTCACACAGAGGGCGGTGTGTGTGAACCTTTACACAGAGGGCGCTGCGTATGTACCTTTACACCGAGGGCAGTGTGTACGAACCTTTACAGCTTCTTCTTTAAGCGGGTCTTTAGTTCTACAAAGTCTAAAAGTGTTTTTGCAAAGTGTTTGCTAGAAAGTAGAAAAAACTCAACAAAAATTGAAATTAACTCTTTTTTTTCTCTTAAAGATGAATTAGGGTAAACTTTATATTTGTGTGGAAAAAATAAATTGAAAATGATTTTAATTCATTTAGATCAATTCAGTGCAATGCTAATGGTAGACCAACAACTAAAAGAAACAAATGTGCCAAAAATGACAGATTTTTCTAGTTATAGGAATGAAACCACCATGAATTCATTCAATTCCAAGTTAAGATGTGTTCAGTCTTTTTAAATGCAGCACAGAAATGCATGAAAACGAAACATAAAACATGGAATGCTACAATGTCTTTATTGTCTTTATTGCTGCTGATGAGTCAAAGGTAAAATATTAAAAACATTCATCCAGTTGGAAAGTCATATGAAACTGGCAGAGACTACAGGTAACATGTTTTGTAGGCTTAGCACTACACAAACAAGTGTCGGGTTAAACAAAAGTAAAAGAATTTAAAAAAATACAAGGTTGTAAAAAAACAAAAAACTAAAACAACAGCATAATGAAATTCTTAAAAACACAAACATCACATTTATCACTTTTATAAAGATTTTGGTCGAGCTCCCCTGCTCTTTTCAGGAGCTGTGGAATGTGATTGTCACTCTTGAGCAGAAACATTGATCAATTTAATGCCCTGATGAACCGCTCGTGTTCTTATCAAAGCCGATGCTGCGCATGAATAAATACAAGCCTCAGAATCTTTCTGTTTCTACGAGGCGTTCATGGACCCTTTCAAAGCTGGTTTGCTTCCAATTCTTTTACTGTGTTTTGCTTTGCGCTGAAACTCCTGCCTTTACTACTTTTGTGCATAGAGACAATTAAGAAGTTCCTGTGAAGACAAGTGTATAAAAAAAGTGACAGGTTTTCACATATTCTTTATAAAAAAAAACCCTACAGCTTTAAGCAGTGAAGGCACCACGTGCTTTTAAAGAGGAATGTCTGAAGATAAAAAAAAAAAAAACAAACGTCAAAAGCCAGAAAGAGTTTTAAAAAACACATTAAAAATTAAATAAAATGACACAAAAAGATAATAAGTCATAATGGCCTTTTGGATTGGGATACTAAAAAACAAACAAGAAGTAAAAATACCTTTTTTTGTGAGTATACTGATGTTATAAATGATACGTATGATATTGAAAATAATCACGTGTGCTAACTTATATTACTGAGACTGTTGCTGCGCTGTTGTTAAAACATAATAAATGAGTTCAGCTACTTCTATAAGTGCTTATATCTATCCAGAACAGGTGAACCTTGAATAAAATACCATGTGTGAAGCTTTAAATATAAATAAAAAATGTGAAAGAGGGAGAAGACTGGTGTCAAACGTCTCTTTGGGAGGTGGATTTCTGAAATTCATCCACTCCATCATAGCCTGAAACACAAAAATCTAAATTCTTCCCAGCAGGGTTTTTTTTTTTTTTTTTTTTTTTTACTGATTGTTAATGACTATCGTCCAAATTTCACAGCGTTTTGACTTTTTAGGAAGCAAAATAAACAATAATATTATTAATAATAATAATTTTGTGCAAAGGCACTATACTTGGCAAACCCTGGTAATGTATGCTGTTTCAGTATAGTGCGAGGACAGCGTCCCGTCTTTCTGTGGTGTTGGGGATCCTCATTTGGTTCTTAAGGAAAAAGTCAAAGGAAGACTTTTGGATTGTCGTGGTCCCCAGTTTTAGTGGCTCCTTTAAAACATTAGTGCCCCATACCTGTAAGAAAGAAAGAGACAAGTCATTTCTCCACCAGTCAGAATGTGTCCTGTATCCATTTTTGGTTGAGCATTTTAATTTATCTCACATTTAGTTTTTAAATTTAGTCATTTGTGAAAGTCATGTTTTAGTAAATGGTTCTTTTTTTCCAGAAACTTAAGCCTTGTTTCCACTGTCTGGTGCAGTTCGGCATTTTGAGCGTTTTCATTTTTAAATGGACCCATTAAGCCAAACCGAACTGTACCATTTTTGGGTCCCCGTTGGCTGTACATTTATAGAAAAACAGAATGTACTGGTTAGCGTGGAACTACTGTTGAAACCTGTTAATTGGTGGAAGGACCATTCTAAACTGGACCAGACCAGAAAGTACCGCTCAGTGGAAACAAGGCTTTCTTTTCCTGTGAAAACCTGCCTCTGTTCACCTGCATTCTAGAAGATTCTATGAGCAAAATTTAAGAAGAACAAAAAAAAAAGAATAAAACACATACGTAGCAACTGCTTAGCCAATTAGACCAGGTTAAAGGGGGGTGGGTGATGGTGGGTAGTGCCATACAACGTCACTCACAGCTTTAAGTTGTATTTTCCTTGTCTTTTTTTTGCTCTATTTATACTTTTACACAAAAGCATAAATTAATTTTCTTCAACAGTGTCACTGTAGCAGCTCTGCTAGCTGTAGCGTTAGTGGGGTTTGCTGCAGTAAAACTACCAGAAAACTCTATTTTTAAAGTATTTATCTAAATAGTCTGGAATTATAATACAAGTTGACACAAATATTTTATCCTACTTTAATTTTGGTAAAAGTTCAAGTTTCTTTTGTAATTGTTGTAATGGTGGTTCACATTACCTGCTGCGCAAATGCTAGCATTAGCGCTAGCTTTCATAAAAAGAACAGACTAATGCAATATTGTTAGTCTGATTTTTGTTGCCTTCTAGAATTGCTGAGTCATTGCAGCTCTAAAAGATATAAGTGGCTTTTGCTATTCTTCTATGTCAGTGTCGAGTTTCATCAAGTGATTCAAGGTTGGGACAAATCTTCTGTCATCCTTTACAGGGATGGATCTCTAATCTCTAGCATACCAGCCATTAATGTGAAAAACCAGCCTGGCAAGAGGCCCCCGGCTTCCAGCACTCATCACGTCTGAGCACCAACAGAGGGCCTGAGCAGGAGTGTATAAAGGTCCGAGAGGCATTGCGCCCGCAGAGTATGTTTGGGGAGGTGGAGCAGGCATGTGTGAGCGCTAAAACAGCATCGGGGAGCGCCGACACGCGTGGAATCCTTCAACCTCAAAAAAGGAAGAGGAGGCTGATCTCATTTAAAAATAGCAAACAATGTTAAAGTGGCATCCTGAAATGCTGCGCAGCAGAGCGAAAGGCCAAACAGCACCAAAAAAAAGCCTTCAAGCTGGGGGTTGGGGTGGAGTTATTGACTTTGGTCCAGCAGTGTTTAAAAAAAAAAAAAAAAATCAAAGCTCAAGTGTCAATATCACACTTGATACAAGGAGGCTCCAGTCAGCGTCTGAGAGCCCGAATATTTGTCCTGTGATAAGCTGGAACGCGCTGCTCCGAGTGGGGAGCCAGAGAGGGATCGTGTGGAGCACCAGTTGTGTATTTCAAACCTCAGTGACCACTGCAGCTCTGACCGCCTCAACGGCACACAAAGTTTTTGCTTTTAGAACAACTAGAGTGATAAGTGAGAGCCCAAAATAACAACAAGCTCAGAGCGCCTTCAATGCAACTAAATGTTCAGGCAAACAGGCCCTGCAGTTACAAACTAAAGGTTGTTTTAGTCGTCAAACTCCAACAAGTTTTTAAATGACAACAAAAACCTTTTGGTATCTGATTGGTCAATTTACTCAAATTACTTTCCCTACAGAAAAATATCATAAAAAAAACATAGAACAAACACGTTAAAAAAGGTAGAAGAACAAAAACAGTTATTCTGACAAATATGATGACTGGATCCTCAATAGAAGTCTAAGGAATTTTGGCTTCTTGAATGTTGACTGTATATGAGAATTACACTGAGTGACCCCCTCCTCCTTCTTGTTACAAGTAGGGGGCACCTGTTGGTTCTAAAAAGCCAAAATCTCAGTTATTATATGGCTCGAGCGAAGAGTTACGTTTTTAAACCTGATGACATTTGGAAGTCAATGACCAAATTCAAATTGCTTCCCTTCCCTTCTGACTCCTCCCCATTGTTCAAATTATAGGAAAGTTTGAGGCTGTAGAGGTGTCTGAACATCTTGTTTTTTCTTTACAGAGGAGCTGTAGTGACTTAGGGTCGGCCATTCCTCTGCCAGCAGTGTGATCAGTGTCGCGCAGGTGGTGTGGAGGAGAAACGCATTTCTTCACGTAGGTGTGGTCTGAAGCACAGAGGTTTACATTTAAATGTAAGTATTGACTTTTTTGAATGACTTTTATTTTATTTTTATTTTCCAAGTGTTACAGCTACGCTCTAATGTCGATGACTGATGACATCATCAAGTGGTAATAATGTCTCAATTTGAAGACATAATTCTTTCCGCTTGGAGGGATAAATGTAGGTGTACGGAGGAGCCTTAGGGGTAGGGAAGCAATTTGGCTAGCATTGGCTAAAACTTATCTGACCTCACACTTCCTCCACTACTTTTGGTTTTTGGGTAACACTATAGACAGACCCTCATGTCATAGTTGTTTTCAAAAAGCTTCAGAATGGAAGTCAAAGGTTTGACCCTTGGTTAAAAAAAAAACCAGAACACTCACCGTTGGCTACTGATTTGGTTTCCCCTCTGCCTGCCACCTGAGAACAGAAGAACAGGATGGTAATGAAGCTACAAAGCATCGTCCAAAAACCTTCATCTCTGCAGATGTTTTAACTCTTTTCACCAGTTGTCATCTTTGTCATTCTACCTCGCCAAACATCATACCGGCTTCAATCACACGGCTGCCTTTAAAAGCGGCAGCTGCTGTCTGCGCAGAACAAGTGAGGAGGAAGGCTGAAGGCAGAGAAATCCCAAAGGCGAGTTTGGGAGAAGAAGCATAGACGGTGGCTTTTGGGGTTTTATTTGTGGAAAACTATTAATAGAAATCCAGATAAGACAGTTTATTCTTGTCGGGCTTAATCAGATTTAATTAGGTGTCAAACTGCCATTGCAAAGCCCATCAAGACGCATTCATCAGTATTAAAAAAAGCCCAACAGTTTCTCCATTAAGCCAATAAAACGTTGGGTGACATTTGTGAAGAGAACAGGGGCGTGTGGTCCTCCAGAATAGCAGCAGTGATCAGACACAGCCATGTGTGGAAAAAAAAAAGTTTCAGCAGCCTGCAGCTGGTCAGCAGATGCGCTCCTTCCAAAGGTGTGCCTTGGATTCGCTCGAACAAATTACAGCCGTTTTGGCATCAACGGCCGCTTTGACGAAGGCGTTTGTTGATATTGTCGCTTTGTGCTTTCATTTAAGAGTTTCTTTCCAAATGTTGTGCAATTTTTGGAATTCCGCCAACATTTTATGCTCTCGATTTGCCATCAAATCCATCTGTCCGTGGTTTTAGACTGAAACTTTTGGACGCTTATTGTCTTAAGAGCTAAAACAAGTGTCCAACCAAAGCAAAGCAGAGTTGAACTGTGCCAAAGAAGGACAACAAAAACAGGGTGAAAGCAAACCACGCAAGGATTCTGTGAAAAGAGATTGAAAGCAAACTGGGATTAATTCATTTTACCTCTCCGGGCCTTATTCCAGATTGAAAAGTGAGGTCAACTAGCTATGAGAGTTCTTGAACACAAAAACAAACAGAAAAGTGAGTGTTATTGACTTGCTGCTACATCGGGGTCATGAGATTCCTGCAACGCTTCTCTTTTTTTGTTGACTGGAAAATGAATGGAAGCCAAAGGACATTTTCCAGAACCACAAACCACTTACAGTATTTTCTGCACTATAGGACGCACTGCATTAGAAGGTGCACCGTCAATGAATAGTCTATTTCTGAACTTGTGTCATATAAGGCAGACTGAACTGTAGGATGCATTAAAAAAGACAGTAGATGAGTCCATCGGTCAGACTTTATTAACCCTCCTGTTATGTTCGTTTCTGTGGAGCAGCATTTTGTACCAATCCCCTGCTCAGTGGCCACTCTGTGTGGGAGGAGTTGAGAAAGTACCTGTCAAAAGTCATAACAAAACCTAGATTTTCAAAGTTCAAAGATAAGGGTCAAGACAATGTGTGTGTGTCACAACGTGCACACATTCACTCATACTTATATAAGTGAAAAACACTGTTGTATTTTGTCATATCTGCAAAGACACAAATAGTATCTGATCTTCGACTCTTTAGCTTCAATTTTGAATCCTGGGTCAAAATGACCCGAACAGTAGCTTTGTAACATAAACATGTGTGTGGTGGTAGTGTTATTAACTAAACCATTTATTTTATATTTATTTTATATGTTGCTTACACTAAATAAGCAGAGGAGGAGAATTTTGTGAAAAGAAATGACTTTTTTTTTATGGGTCAATTTGACCCTTAACATAGCAGGAGGGTTAACTAAGTTCTCAGTAACTCTTAAACTTGATTGTAACACACTACAAGTAAGCATATTTATGATACCTGTCACTCCCAACTTTGTTTGAAACGCATTTTAAAAAAAAAAGACTGATAATGCTAAAACAAACTTTGCTGTGACTATGACTAAACTAACTACCAACCTTGTTACTAACACGTATAAAAAACACAGTCCAACACCGCTACACGCTAGCCATGTTAGAGTATTTACAATGGCACCAACTGTGTTAGCAACTCGTAAAAAAGAGAGTAATGCTGAATAACGCTGTGACTATGCTAACTTAAAACTTTGTTAGTAACATGTAAAAAAGAAAAACTAGTCTAGACACAGCTACATGCTAGCCGTATTAGCGTTTTCACAACTTGTATAACTCCCAACCTTGATACAAGTAAAAAACAGACTGCACTGCTACAACAGATGGTATTATGACTATGCAAACTTCCAACCTTCGTAGTAAAAAAAAAAAAATAAAGTCCACCCAACCTGGTCAGCAACTCATAAAAAAAACCTGATACCGCTTAAACCAACATTACTGTGAATATGCTAAATACCAACCCTGTTAGAAGCATGCAAAAAATAAAAAATAAAAAAACGTCACTCCACACGCTAGCAGCATTTGCACATTCGCTAAGCACGTAACTTCTTATAAAAAATGTATTTATATTTTTACAACACCTGTAACTCTCAACCTTGTTTGCAGCACATACAATTTTATTTACTGCCTAAACAACTCCCAACCTTGTTGCTAACACGTAAAAAGAAACACAGCTCTACATGTTAGCTGCATTGATTTATTGAAAATAACACCCAACCAAACATTTTGATGGAGCGCCATGTATCTCTTAAAATTCCTAGACATCAGTAAACACAATCAGAGCTAATTCATATATATAGCACTCCGGATTATAAGGTAGAGTGTGTACTGTTTTGTTTTTTTTTAAATCAAGGCTATTAAATGTGACTTGTATTGCGAAAAAAACAGTAGTTAAAAGCAGAACATGCTTGGCACACCTTGACCCTTTAACACCTGAGATGTCCCCGGTGACGCCTAAATAACACACTTTCTGATCTACCTTACTAACAAAGTGTTGCATAACGGTGCAAAGCTGCTTTCTTCCGCAGCTGAATTAGCTGGAATTACATTAATTGTGTACATGATTGAAGTACGGTAGTCCAAAGAATGTCAACACTGGAGCCAAAGCTGAGATCAACAGTTTTACCTTTGTCGAAGCCCCGCCTTTGTTTTCCCATAAACTCCTCTTGTTGGTGACGTCGACGGGCTTCAGATCCTTCAAGAAACCAGAAAGCAAAGTAAGAGTTTTAGCATTTGTGTTTTTTGCTTTTGTTCTACGGTGAGAACAGCAAGAAACTTGAGACACAGAAGATGAGAATAAAGCCAGAATTAGGCAGCAAGGGCTGAAAGAATGTGTGGAAAATGGCAAAGTCTGGGGTGAAACCTCCATCACATCACCAAAGGGGATTTAAGATGAGGCAAAACGTTGGTAAAAGATAGCTTAAACTATATTTTTCCTAAAAAACTGCATTTTGCTTTTTATTTTTGCACAAATGGGAATCTAGGGTCAGGGTGCAGAAATATTTTAGGATCTGGGTCAGCAAAAAGGCAAGGTACATTGAAGTCTCTATAGCTGAAAATATAATTTCCAGTGGCCACCAGGTGACGCCAGATCACACATGAGCCTGACTGATTTTCAAAATAAAGGTTAAAAACAATGTAATGTCAGAATAAAATACCTTCACAATATGAAAAAAAAAAATCTAAAAAATAAATAAATTAATTGATAAGTGTTGCAATATGTAAAAAAAAGTATTTATAATTTCCTTTTATTTTGACATTTGTTTAATATATTTTGTGTTTTGTATTCATATTTGTATTTTTACTATTCTACCTGTATGATCATCCTGTGGAGTTGAAAACTCGTTTAAAGATAAAATGGAATATTATTATTATTTATCAAAGGTGTAAAAAAAGATTAACAACTGAATGAAAAAAAAATACATAGAAAATAAAACATTAAAACATTATTTATTTATTAAAAATAGTTTAATTTATATATTTTATGATTTATTTGGTTAAGGCATTTTTCATGCAACAATTACACAGAAAAAATTGAAAATCTTTATAAAAATTGTTAAGATTTTACATTGTTTATTTTTTTGGACACACAAAAATAAAATCACAACAATCTTTCTACTGTCCAGTAATACAACGGCAGTATTGGATCTCATTGCTCCTCCCACTTAAATCCAGACCAGTATGTAAGTAAAAAAAAAAAAAACAAACCTACACGTGTGAAATGCTTAAACTATGACGCCTGATGATTCCTTTAAAGTTTTCCTCATGGCTCTCAGTTTCACGGTTGATGTGGCAGAAACTTACTGTTGGCTTTCCTCCTGGTGTTTTACCACCATCTGGGGTTTTATTCAGCCAGTCGTTGATGCGACCTGCCACGCCCGTCTTTATCACTGCTGCTTCCTGTTCGAACAAGGTCAGAGGTCAGTCAGGCTCGGCCTCTATCATCAGAGCCAAAACGCAGGAAAGGAATTGAACCTTTCTCCTTCCTCATCCTGCTCCACCTCATTGACTGATAATATTATTATCACCTTGAATGCACTTCCGCCGCTGCCGGGTGCATTGAACACGCTTCCTTTTTCCCACATGCTCTTAATGTTCCGTATGCTGTCTGTGACCACGGGGAGGTCCACCGCTCCGGAGCGAGGAGACCGAGACTCCTTATTCTCTCTCTGCACACAGGAAAAAGAAAAAAGGTTGAAACTGGCAGATAGCCGGGACTTCTGATCAAATTTCGGATCGCTGTCTTATTTAAAAACGCTGCTCTCTAATAAACAGAGACACATGCCTGCAGTGTCTTCCATATATACTCAGTGTGAGCTGATGAATAACACTGTGTCTGACGCTCAAGGCTAGAATCAGATAAAATCAAGCTAGTTAGTCGATATCACAGGTTTACCCAGGAATATGCCGGTCAGGTTTTTTGGCCCCAAACCGAATCATTTGGTTTTATTGTAACAAATTTAAAAATAAACACATTTCATACAGATCCAGGTTGTCCCACATTTTTATTCTATCAACATTCTTTTACCATTCAGCACTCAAACAAAGCACTTCTGTGAAGTATGGTGCAACAATTATCTAGTAAAAAGACTATTAACTAGTATAAATCAGTGGGCAATTGATGTTGAAATGATGTCAAATCAACTCGACATCAAACTGATGTCAGAAACAAGTTGAATATGCAAATCAAATTGACGTCAAAACTTTAATATCAATTTGACATCATCTTTACCCCTTTTTTGATGTAATGTGAATTTTTAATTTGCATCAATACGTTTAATAACAGAGGTGTAAAACATTCAATAAATGGTTTATTGGAATATTTATTCAGTCATTCATTGGAATGTATAAACTAAAATCCATTGTTGGGTGAACATGAGAACATTTGGAAAGTATTTCCATTTAAATAAAATGTACTAATATAACAATTTATTAATGTTGATGTGATGATGATGATTGCAGCAGATGACCTGACCTTGCTGCTAGTGTCAAGAAATGGTGGAGAAGGACCCAAAATGCAGGAGAACAGGCTTGATAGAAACTAAATCCTTTCATAACTAAAATAAAAAATAACTGAACCAAGAGAAAACCTCGGAGAACCAAAAAGCTGGTATAGCAGAGCTGATGACCTGAAACCCAGACACTTAAATACACTGAGGTTGATGAACTAAATGAGGACAGCTGTGGATGATGAACCTGAAACAGCTGTGACTGACAAGAGCAACATGAACACATATAACAAAACCCAAACTAAACCACAGAATCCTCACGATTGTGCTCTTAAATAATTGTTTGAAGTAATCTTGATGTTTTTTGTGATTTATTCATTTCCATGACAGGAGTTGTACTTTAAAAAAAAGTGATGCAAATAAAGAAAAATGTAAATATCTCAGAACTGGTGTTTCTCTCAAAGTGGGATCTAATTGTTTCAAAGGACCTGTGGAGCCGCCCCTCTCCCAGCATTATGATCACATGATTTAAAACATTTGTATTCACACTTAAATTGACTTAGTGTTATTTCAATTCAATTCAGTTTTACTTATATAGATCGGTTCATGATATGCAGACTACTACCAAAGCATTTATTTGAAATAATAAGATTGAAATATACAACACAAATCAAAACATTATTAAAAGAAGAATTTGATGCCTTATCAGGATACAGCATTTCATTTTCCTGTATTGTATCTTATTAAAAATAATATTCATAAAATGTAATGTTATCATGTCATTTTAGAAAATTATTTATGTAGTTGGTGTTAAATAAATGTGTTTAAATGGCTTATAATTTTAAGGACAGACGGTTCATCTCTGAGCCCTAAATTATGACGGGAATTGTGCCCTGCAACCACTTTTGAGTCGGTATTTTTGGAAACCAAATAGAACAAACACAACAGTACAGTCTAACAGCGAACACATCATGCTAACCTGAGCGGCTGAGGTGTACTGCTCCAGCCTGTTGTCAATCTTGGACACCACAGGGGAATGAGATGCCTTCACAGCACTGTAGGGCAGAGTTAAGAGATGTAAGAACAGCACATGCAAATTAAAGCCTTCAAGACCCACTCAAATTTCTAATGACCTCCTGCCATTCTGCAGAAACTATGTCCTAGAAGACAAGAAGATTTTTGATTTGGGGTAAACACTGCCCCATCATAATTAAAATACCACTGAGAACAATTTGAAAATAGATCAAAAGCTGATTGGAGTGGAGCTTTAATGCTTTAGACACAAGAAGATCAGGTTTATCCTAAAGTTTTGGGTAAATTATTTTGATGTTTATGCAAACTATACAACTGTTGGACATATTGTGATCAGATGGAAGTTGAATTTTTACCTTTTCTGAGCCGACTTGTTTAGAAACTCTGCCCGTTCTCCGATCTGTAAAGAGAAGTTTTAAGATTTAGAAGATTTTCTGCACAAACTCCAAACCAGTTCCTGTTTGAAGCCAAGTCTGTGGACAGAAATGTGATTCCAGATCTTGGCTGAACCTTAATTATTCACAAACTAATAAGCTATTTGGTGCATAGCTTTCGTGCCATTAATTCTTCTAATGGGCACCATCTCATTCTGTCTCATTTTCTTCATATGCTCATTAAGTTCCTGTCCTCTGACCAGAACAATGCAACTGATTGTTCCTTTCTGTGCAAGGACATGTGCTGCAACACACACACACAAATAACAGCAAAGTTGCCTCTTATCCCTGCTGCTGCTGCTGCAGGAACTGTGGGAATCTCAGAGGGCTGTTCATGATATATGACACGGAGGCGTTCCTCTGCCCCCCCAAAAAAAAGTCTGTTAAAAAAAAGACATAGCAGAAAAAAATAAATCTAGTCTCCCTTCTTTTAAAAGGGAGACTTAGCACTTGGCTGCTGCTGCTGAATGTGGGAGTTCCCGGAATACTCAGTGACAGGAAATTCCCCTTTCTCAGATGCGTTTTAAAGAGCCGTGGCCATTCGAAAGCAGTTACAGTAATCCTGTTAACCCTAATCTCTTTCCTGCATATCCGCGCCGTCTGTCCTTCATTTTCGCCTTATGTCCATCTCTACCAGATTACACTGCTTTATCTGCAACAAAGAGAAGGGTTTTGCTGGGTTACTGTTGATAACATTAAGGTGAGCTTTAGGGATTGTGTGCCCCTGTAGGAGCTTATTCCTACTACCAACACCTTTTTTCATACAAAGTTAGCTGCAGAGCGAAAGAATCCTGGAACTATATTGAATGAATGTCAGTGAGGTCACTGACAGAGGTCAGTGGAGCATGAAAGAATTTTAAATAGAAGTTTAAAAACATCAGGCAAACACGTAAGGCTAGCTTGTAGTAGTCAGTAGCAACTTAAGTTGTGTATCTATTTTGTTGTTAAGATTTGCTTGTTTTCAATGCTTGGACATGTACAAAACCAACACCCTGCTAACTTAACAGAATCAATTAGACAATTTCAAAAAGGATTCCATCTGGAATTCTGGTACAGGGTTTCTACAGATATATAGAAGTTAAATTAAAAGACTTTTTACAATATTTTTAACACCATAAAAAAGCAAATCTATGATCTTTAAAGAAAATGAACAAGTAGCAGTAAAGTAATCACTATTAATATTCATTATTAGTTAAATAAAAATTATCACTTTTTACTAATTAGTTAAATTCAGATTAGTTATTAAAGTTATTAATAAATTAATTGTTGCGCACCAACAAGCACGAGTTAATTTGACTTAGCTTCACTAGCTGCGGTTAAACAGGTTTTTCTTTTGTGTTTTTCTTTTTCTGGCTACCGGCAGGACAGGGAATCATTACTTCAATTCACCAATCAAGTGCAATGATTCACAGATTGAGCCACAATTCTTACTGTTTAATATAATATCTTTTTACAGTTGCTTTTTACTGGACTGAATGAAAATTAAGTAATTAATAAGTATTAAATCACCATCATTTATACCTTTATTTCGAACAGGAGATCAGAATAAACAAAACCAATAAAAACGAAGATTTAGATGGAAACAAATTGTGTTTTTTCAGAAGTTCAGCAGCAACATAACATTTAAAAACACACTGTAATGTTCTTCCCAGTTTTTCCATTCTCAAAGTTCTGAAACACTTTTTCAGGACTTTTGTTCAATGATCTGAAACAGCAGTGATGTTTGTGTGGTTTATGTTTTTAAAGTAGGTAGTCAGTTTTAATGTTAGGTTTGTTATGGTCTTATCGAGAAATATTTCATTGCAAAACTGTCACAATTCCCTTATATCTCATGTCAGCATGTGAGTAATATTTAGTAAGACTTGTTAGCAAAGGAAGAAAGCATAGCCATTATGCTTACAAGATAGATAACAAACAGTTGAACATTAAATGTTGCAGCGAGCAATTCACCACCAAATCACTAATATTTCGTGTCATAGAAAACTTCAATCCACTGTTCAATATTTATTTACTTGTTAAGGATGTTTAAATATTTTGTAACAGATTTTATTATATTATGTAGATATTGTAATTCTGTATTACTTACATTAGAAAGCGTGCGTTAACTTAATTCAGTATTTAACAAGCTAGTGTCTAGACAGAAAACACAGAAAAGCCTTAGAGGAAAAATCAATGTAAAAAATCAGAAACAATCCATTTAAAACAAAATAAAAACAAAAAATCATGCAACAACTCGCATGCAAAAAGAAACACGTGCATACTAGTACGTACAGTAAACATGACGACATAGTAAAGCTGTGTCTGCCGGGCAAGTGCAGAGGGATGGAGAATTACATTTAACAGTTTTATTTACAAAAGCAGTGATGTTCCAGCTCCATTCTGGTTTTACAGTGATCAGAGCTCAGTATCAGAGCTAAACCGTCATTCTGGAATCGCACTGGGAAGGACCAGATGGATATCTGCTAACTGTCACTAATTAGATTTTCTACTCCGGCTGAAAATCCCCCTCGATTTTCAATGTGTGGGAGTTGCCTTTTAGCAATAGTGGAGACATTTATTCACATTTCAGATGATTAAATGTTCTTCTGCCATGACAAACATTCATCTCTGGATAAGAAGGAAAAGATCTTGCAAAAAAGACTTTTATTCTTTTCAACTGACAGGGCAGATGTCAGCAGAATCTGAAAGTCGTACTGAATCGGCTGCAGATTTTTTATCCGGCAGTACTTAGTTCGTGGAGCTTTAATGCTCCTTTATCTCAGTCTGATAAAAGCTTGCGTAGGAAACTAAAAGAGGTGAGAGGTTCACATGCAAGCAACCTGTCATTTTAGACCTTCAGTTATTTTTTTTTTGTGTTCACTTTGAGTTTTACAACATCAAATTGGATTGGAAATGATTTATTTCAAGCAGACAAGAATTTTGCAGCGGAGCAATAGCACAGATTCAACCAACTGCCGCACAGTTTGTCCAATCAACTGCAACCGTAGCTGCATGTACAGATTTTAGAGTAATAATGTATTTAAATGAATTTATAAACAGGCAGAGATATAAGACTCTGGTCCAAGTGATCTTAAGAGAATTCATTTAGGAAAAAAATGGAAGTTAAGATAATAGATTTGTAGTAACCTAATAAATGAAACAGAATTATGAACTAAGTTACTTAAAAAACATTTAACAAAATAATAAAACAAAACATTTGTTTGTTTTTTTTTTTAGAATAAAAAAATTGTTACATGTTTTATTGCCACCTTTATTCTCTAATTAACATTTAACCTTGTCAACATAAATGTAATGTTGGTCTTTTTTGTGTAAAATAAACTAAGCAAGCTCCTTTAACTAGTATTTTTAATGCTTTACAGTTGCATTTGCACAAGCATAAAAATGTTATTTATTTATTGCTTTTTAATCACATATTACTAAGGAGTTTTATCAAAGTTGTGCATTTCTTGTAGGGTTATATAAACTGTACTTCATAAACAAACAAACAAGAAAGTATTTTTGGTCATCCTCCTATGCCTTCAGATAAAAACTATTGAAAATTATCGCAACTTTTTAGAGAAACAGTTGAAACTTGAATCATCTTGCGCTGCCACAATCCAAGAAAATCTTCAGACGATTCTGAAGGGACTCATAAACTTGTTTAAAAAGTAAAGTTAAAAGTGAAGTTTGCTTTAAAAACTTAAAATTTAAACACAGATTTCTAAAAAATAAAATAAAAACAGCAAAGCAAGCACTTAACCAAAACATTTACAGGTCTTAATCACTGTTTCTCTTGAGGTTTTTACTCCTTATCCAAAACATAACTTGTATAAAAACAGCTTGGTTAAAAAAAAAAACGTAATTGAATGTTTATTAAATCAAAACAAAAAAAGATGAAGGGTCAAGCTATTTCTACCTTTAAAGAGGATCCTCGAGGGCTAAAACACTTGAAAGGTTTCCCCTCGCCATCCATGGTGTCATCCACCTTCTGCCTCTTTTCGGCGGCCTCTGCCCGCCTTCTTTCAATTTCCTCCTTCATCTTCCTCTTCTCCTCCTGTAACATCAATATCTCAATATTACATAGCTTTAACAATGCTTTTCTGAAAAAAAATCATACATGAATGATCCTGAAAAGAGAAAACAACATAAAAACACTTGAATTGGTGTCAACCTTGACATGAAAGGGTGTCAACAATTCAGATGTGTCTGTACAGTTTGAGGAACAATTACTGTCTATATGTTTTCCTTTGAGTCGAGAAAGAAGGCTGGAGCCTGCCAGTATACCAGCGCTCTCCAGCCTCCATGTCTTGGTTAATTAGTCTCTCTGTATCTCTGGGCCATCTTTTAATTACAAACCAAAAGGCCTCATTAACATCATACAGGAGCAGAAGAACGGTGAGAGATGGGCTGCCGCATTCCAAGCCAAGACTAAAAGACGAGAAGACGTGGCAACAGGGAGGACATCAGGCCTCTGAGCCAAAATGAAGGGGAATGAATGACGCTCCACGTCTGTGTGACGTTCTAGACAAATACAGTAAGTGGGGGAATAAAGGACGCGTGGGCAGGTGGTTCAGAACACGCTGAGCCGATGTTATCATGTTTCTGCACTATAGGGTGGATAAAACAAAGCGCCATCAATAAATGGTCTATTTTTGAACTTCTGTCATTTATAAGGTGCACCGAACTATAAGGCGCATTGAGCGAGATAAGAAAAGTTTGTCAGTCAGATTTTATTAACTTCCTTCACAGTAATTCTGGAACATGTTTGTGACATCCTACATGTTAGCCACATTAGAAGCGTTAGGGTATTAACAAAATCTGTAACTCCCAACCAAGTTTACAACACGAAAAAACAGACTGATGCCGCTAAAACAAACATTACTACATGTTACTACTACATTACTACATTACTACATGACTACAGTTATGGAGGATCGGAAGAGACAAATTGATATAAATACATCCCCTATGAAATTATTAAATAAATGTGTCATTATTTAAAATTGGCATTAAATAAATAAAATTGGATATCAGTAAATAGGTGTTTAAATATATGTGGCATTAGGCATAAAAGGCACATTTTAAAGCACATTTAAACATTTCATGGACCAGTGTGGGCGGAAAGAGAATATTTTTATTTTCGACATTTTTCTTCCATCCCACACCGGACAATGAAAACATTGAAATATGTCATGCAATATTTAAATTTCCTTTTAATGATAGTTTTATCATTTTAATGCCACACATATGTAAACATTTGTTTATTGATTTTCAATTTTAGTTATTTAATGCGAATTCTGCCAAAGTACAAGCATGAATGTCTTAAACGTGCTGAACGTTTGGACACCAATATTGCTTACATTTTAAAGGTGCACACATAAGAATTTCGTTTTTAAAAAGTTTAAAATGTTTGTAAAATTTTAAAATGCGTAAAAGGTAAAAATATCAAAAGTGCAAGCATTAATGTCCTGAACGTGCTAAACTTTTTGATACCAGTATTGCATAGGTTTTAATGAATGTATAGTAAACATATATAAAACCGTACGTATAGAAATATGAAAAATAATAATGACTAGAAAAGTTTCATTACCTACAGTAATGCTATTGTGAATGCTTTTTCCTGAATGTTGTCGCTGATGATACCGAAGCTGTTGATGAAGATGCCAACGCAATTAACTTTAATTGCTGAATAATGTCCTGAATGTGCTGAACGTTTGGACACCAATATTGCTTAAATTTTAAAGGTGCACACGTAAGAATTTCGTTTTTAAAAAGTTTAAAATGTTTTTAAAAAGTTTAAAATGCCTAAAAGGTAAAAATATCAAAAGTGCAAGCATTAATGTCCTGAACGTTTTGATACCAATATTATTTTGAAAACCGCAAAATGTATGAAGACCTAATGAACATGAATGAATGTCCTGAGTGTGTTAAACATTTTGATCCCAATATGGCATAGGTTTTAAAAGTGCACAAAGTATTGAAAGAATTTCTTGAAAACCAAAACCACCAAAATGTTGGAAAATTTTAAAATGCGTAAAACGTACTAAATACCAAGAGAACAAGAATTAATGTCCTGAACGTGCTTGATACCAATATTGCATAGGTTTTAAAAAACAAAGAATTTGAAGCTTACAGCAAACAGTGAAGAAAAACATGCATGTCACTGAAAGCATCAAAGGCTCTCTGGAATTATGCAAAACATCATTGCGTCTGTGTGTGCATGCATGAAAGAGAGTGCCATCGTCATGGTAACAGCCAGGTTCCAAAGTCTAGGTCTGTACTGTCCTTGTAGCTGCATGTTATCTACTTAACCATGCACCCTGCAGAGTCTGAGATGGACAGACTGTCCCGAACAAATTGACGCTGTGTCTAAACTATAAGTCAGATTAAAAATAATTCTTTCAATTTTCAGAAGCTCACAAGTTGAGAAATCTAGTGATATAAATTGTATTAGTCTTAATTATAAAGTAATTTGATCAGGAAAGTAAGAATTGTTTTCTCTGCTGAGCTAAAAATGCCATGTTATCCAATACCAGGGCTTCAATATGTAATATCTCCAAACAAATGTTCATTTCTACAAAACTCTTTCACTTATCAAAAAGGTTGAAACACTTGTGCAACTCACAGGCCTTTGTGCTATAATGTGTGAAAGTTTCATGTCTGTAAGTTCAAGTTTGTTCTCACAATCGCAAGTTAAAAGCATGATTTGGTGTAAAAACCAGCGAGAAGATTTAATATGAGCATGAAAAGGCAAACTGAGTGAACTTTGTGTCAGACTAGGGAATGTAAGAGCAAAAGCGTTTGCTCCACAGGAGTGAGGGTCACATTTTTCAAATCCAGAGACATTTTACTACGTTTTGGTGAAAAAATATTGTTGACTCTGTGACAAACGGTGTTCGAGTAATGTCAGTTTGTCGGGAAATTTAAATCCATATATAAGGCACTGTGGATTTCACGGCACAGTGATGTTGGAAATAAAAATCAAGGCTTTTAAGTACGCCTTATGGTACAGAAAATACGGTTGGTCAAAACAAGATGTATCGCTCTCACCACACACAGGTGGAAAGGTCAAATCCATTGTGAAAATGGGGAAGAAACCCACCTCCTCTCTGGCTTTTCGCTCCTCCTCCTCCTGCTTCCTCTGCCGTTCCTCCTCCTCCAGAACCTTCCTTCTCTCCTCCCTCTTCCTCTTCAGCTCCTCCAGCTCGGCTTCGGCCTCCTGCTGCTTCTGCCTCATCCTCTCAAACTCCTCACTTTCTGCGTCGTCGCGTCGGCGCTTCAGCTCCTCCAGTTTGCGCTCGGCTTCCAGACGGGCGTCCTCATCCAGCTCCTCGCTGGCAGTGGCGACAGCCTCGGGTGAGCGCACGCTGCCACGGCTGCCAACAGAAACACGAGTGCTCTTGATACCCCGCTGAATGTGGATCAAACATCAACAATCGTTCCAGGGCTCGCATTTCTTCTCAGGTGTCGCGCCTGACCTTCAAGCATTTTGCTTTGGGGTCATCTTTGACACACCGGCTCTGCCACAGCTTTTTATATAAAAACAAAAACAACAACTTGTTTGCTTGAAAATCGCAATCAGATATGCTTTCAATCATTTGGTAGAAGCCGCGGGCAACAATTTCATGCTTTGATGCCGACCGCTGTGACAAACAATAAATGTCAGAGTGCAGCATCAATACATTCCTGTGCAGCATATGCAAGCAGTTTGCATCCATCTACACAAAAGACCCACTAAACCGCTGAGCTGTAATACCTATATGTTCACCTCACCAAAAAAAGTTGTAGCGGTCTGAGGTGGCACAGAGGAATTTAGAAAGTTGTTTTGAAAAAAAAAAACCCTAAAATGAATGTTTTTCTGTTGAATTGATGTGTAACTGTAACTTCTAGCTTAAGAAATCAGTATTTTTAGGTTTTATTTCAACAAGTTGTTTAAAAGCAAACATAAATGTAAAAAAAAAAATAGAAGATGCTGATTCAAGTAGTATACGATGATTCAAATTCCCCGTTTTTTTCGACTAGCTAGAATCTGAAACTCTTGTGAGTCTTACATTATTCATAAGCCGTGGCCTCTGAGTGAGAATTCTGTGGTTACCTGAGGGTCCTCTCGGGTTTCCTGTGCTGCTTGGGAGCCGCTTCTTCGCACAGCCCGCCATTGTGCTTCCTCGGGTCTTCCCTCACCACACCCCCCTCGTTCACCTGCAGTATGCAAAAAACAAACAAACAAAAACAACAATAAAAAGTAGCGAAGCCGTGAGGGTGTGGTGGGTAATCTAGTGGGAAGCGTGGAGGAAGTGATGCTAACGTGGGAAAGGGGTGCGGCTGAGGGTGAAGACCATGCAGACAAAACCCAAAAACTTAAAGAAAACACACCTTTGGACTGGAACCACACCTCATGGAGGTTAGCTGGGATGTCACGGAACAGCAAACAGTGCAAACCACACCAAACAAGGTGAAGTGTTTTCATAATTTCAGCGTCATATTAGAAAAAAAACAAAACAAGACTTTTTGTTTGTTTGATTAGAAGGACGCAGGTTCAGTTCCCAACTACCCCACCCACGTGTTGTAGTGTCCTTTGGCAAAACACTGAACCTCACATTGATAACCTGGTTAAAGGTTGGGTGAATGGGACTGCGGATCTTAAAACGCTTTGGGATTTGATCATGGAACCATTGGCCATTTACCATTGTTCAGTTGTCTGGTCACTTGGTAAACTGACTAAATACTTTAGTTTTTAAAAAATGCTTTTATCCAAAGGCCAAAGCATCACATTGTACACTATAGTATGGATTAGCACAGGACATTGTTTATGAAAAGATAGAATGTTCTTTAGGTTTGAGGAGACAACATCGTCAATGTAGCCTTGTTGGTAGCAGGCTGCTGTGGCTTCAACTGGCTACCGGATGGATGGTCACTGTTCTCTATTACTGTTCTCGTTCCGACTGTCGCCTAGAAATTCCAAACGTTTTAGCAAAAGTTTGAAAGTAAAACCGTGCAGAGTTTTATACTGCTTAAAGTACAGTGGTCCCTGGTTTATCGCAGGAGTTGTGTTCAAAAATGAACCTGTAATAGGCTAGATCTACAAAATAGCTAGCCTTTTTTTTTTTACAATTATTATTAATGTTTTAGGGTTGTAAAACCCCTCCAAAATAACTTTGAGAGTTTATACAAGAGAGAAAAGTGTGAAAATGTCAAAAGCGTTTAAAGTTCAAACCTTTGCAGTTAATACAGTATGAAGGCACGGAAACAAAGATCTGTTAGCAAAAGTATTAGGTAAATTTGTCAAGCAGAACACATTCTGCACAGGAGACACGGCACGTCCGCAATTGACTGACAGTGGTCTAGAGCCAATCAGGATCCAGAAAACAGTGCACAGTAAAAAAAACATGCAAAATGCAGTATTATTTTTTTTTTTAATTATGAAACTGAGAAAATGTGAACCGCGTTACAGCAAGGGACCACTGTACTCTGTTTTTGCTTTTTGTAAATCATGGACAATTTTAAATGTCATTTGACCTTTTATTTCTTTATTTGACCACATTCCTGCTTTTTCTCCAGAGCAACTTCCTGTAGCGAGTATGCTAACACATTAAATACTAAAATAAAAATACTGTTATTATTTATCAGAGACTTCATTCTTTTTTTTTTTTTTTTTACATATTAAAAGCAAAAATTCCCATTGGACACATATTTTAACAATATAATTTATGCAACCCTTCTTGCCATTTTCTGTTGTTAAGACACTGAAATTACCCACAAACACCTTGTGTGCCGTGCATTACACTTCTACTTGGATTTCTTACCGCGTTGGTGATACCTCATTATCCATTGCGTGCAGTATTTCTGACACCTCAAAGTCCTCTTCGGTGTCATTGCTTAGTAACATATTCCTGCTCAGGGCTGAATTATCTACATTACGATCCTCAGATACCTCTTCAGCTTCCCCTGATGCTACTGCATCCTCCTCCTCCTCCTCTGACTGTGCTGACTCGGCCTGATTCAAGCTCTCCCTGACTACAGAGTGAGTCTGTTCTTCAGAGAGGTCCTATGAAAAAGGATTACAGCAGCTCTTTGACACACAAATCTCTGATTGACTTCTGGATTTTCTGTAGATGAGTGAAGGACCCGCAGATAATACCTTGCTTTGCATTTCGGCTTCTTCAGCTGATTTCTGCAGACACAACATTTGGCAGGAACGGTGGTAAAAAAAAAACCTCAATAGATGGATCAACTGAATATTCAAGGATGAAGAAGACTAACCTGTTCTTTAAAGCTCGACCTTCTCGGTACGACTTCCACCTCAGCCATTTTTTGCTCCACCTCCTCTTCATCTGGAGTTGCCTTGGCGCCCCCTCTCGGCCAGTCCTGCTCCTTCTCTTGTCTGGAGCTGCAGGTCTTCTCTTCTTCGTCCATGCTATCACGATAACGCCCCTTGCGCCAGGAGGAAGGTCTCTCCTCCTCCGTGTTGTTTACATCCAGGGCCACGCCATCGCTGGCCTCCGAGGAGGCTGGGTCTAGCTGCTTCTGCCTCTCCAGCGCCTCCTTCATGCGCTTCTGCCGCCTCTCCTCACGCTTGGCCATGCGGTCCAGCAGGGCTTGCTCCTCGTCATCCCCTCCGCCTCCGTAGGAGCCACTAACGGACACGTTTTCTGACACACTAAGAGGAGAGAGGACACACAGCTCTCATTGTCTGCAGTTGAGTTTTTTTTTTCTGTTTGGTAATGAGCAGGAAGAGCTGAGGTCAGTGGAGGAGTCATCTATTAAGACAATGTGAGCATAAAGGAGCACGAAGGATCAAATGAATCAGTTTGACCTCTGATCAAAGTGTACTTTTCAGAGTTATCGTCATCTTTATGTAGGTCTATAGCCATATATATTACATACTAAATACTACAATTCTGTCCGATTAAAGAGAAGACCTTTAACGCATCAACACCAGAGCTTTCGCTCCAGCGTTGACGTTCTTTCAACTGTTGCAACTCTTCAACTGTATATGTAATTAACATAATTCTAGCAGATGCTAAAGCAGAGAAAAGCAGCCTTTCACTGATATGTGACACGGCAGTAGTAAAGTGCTTACACAACTAACGCAAACCAGCTCATTCCAATTCAGCAAGTGGCCTTACATTGATATGCAATCCTGTAAAGTAGTGTTTAGAAAATTAAAGTAAATAACTGCGTCAGAATCCATTAGTATTACATAAATTCCACGAATGGTTGAAGGCCTGCAGTAGTTCAAAGAGCATGCTATTTGTTGTCACCGGTGACAGCTTCAGCTTTATAGGATTAAAATTATAAGTAATTCTAATTTTCTTTCTAAATGCAGTTTAATCAATTTTGTGCTTTTATTTTGAAAAGCTTGAGCTTTTGTGCTTCACTTCTAAAAAAACAAAAGAACAAAACAATAATCTTGACCCTTGTGTACAAAAGCTTAATTTGTTAGGTGCTACAATGAAAAAGTCTCAGAATACAATGATCCAATTTGACTTCAAGGTTTATTTTACTGCCTAGAATTTTAGACATGGTTTTATAAAGTACAAAACAAAGATGTCCCTGTAAATACTAATGTTACTTCAGGAATTATGGCTATTATGAATTATGGAATTATGAAGTGGTATCTTAGGAATGTTAGGCATCTAGAAATGTGTAATTATAAGATGTCTAACCTGTGGTTGTGCGGTTTTGAAAAATCTTTTACAAATGTTTAATGACTGGTTAGAGGGTATTTTTTGGTGACACTTAAAGCCTTAGTCACAACTGCCTTTACGGGAGGACATGGGTTGTCTGCAGGCACAGAATGGGAAAACCTTAAAGGAGCACACATGAAATAGCAAGGTCGTAGACCGCTCGCAAGCCCATAGAGCCAAATGTTCATGCATTTTTTTCTGTAGGTTGCAGGCAACAGGGCGTAGTGAACGGTTATACATCACGTAGGAGTAAGTAAGAGTAAAGTAGGTGAGACACAGGCATATCCTACAGATTTTTCATTTTTTCAATATCCCCAAATCCTGCATACTGTTCAAGGGGCCCAGTAGTGCCGTTCAAGTCACAAGTTTGTCTTCCTTGTGTGCTCTTAGTGTGTAGCCTGCCTGTTAAAAACTAGAAAATGTGACAATCATCAGAATCCTGGCATCCTACCAGCACTTACAGGCTTAATTAAGGACAAGAGAGTTGGGTAAGGGTATCGTACGACAGCATCACCTGTATGTCACAATTTCGACAATAACAAAGGCTTGATGATACATTTACCACACGCATGGCAATGTTCCATTTTCATAGAGTTCTTTGATGTAGCTTCTTTCTACAACCCTCCACAGGTCCGTACAGGTCAATCCCCATAACTCAGCATATGATGAGGGCTTAAGATCAGTCCCGCAGACCCTTTTGTAACAGAAGTTGAATAAAGGTCCCATTTGTTTGGCTCATCTTTTTGTGAATAAATGAATGTCACGTAATTACATTAGCTGACTGGTTGGTTGTCCGAAATGTGTACAGACAAAATCAAGAAAAGCAACGTAGAGGAAAAGCACATCTAGTCCTCTAGTGCACATGTTGCTAACCTACTTTGAGCCATGGACCAGTTTAATGTTAGAAAATCTTTTCATGGACTGGCCTGTTTTTAGCTTCTGAGAATCTATTTTTCACATTTAAATGGTCCAACGTCAAATCTAGTTTAAACAGATAGTAAGAAAATACTGTTACAGGAAGCTGAAAAATCCATAAAAGAAGAAAACAAAAACTTTGAGTAACATTGGCGACTTTAGCCCCTGACATTTCATTCTGGTGCACATGGTCAGTAGAAGACCTTCACTGTAAATCAGCATCTTTCTATCACAAAAATCCACACATGCTTTTGTTGCATCATCTATTGCTGCCATAGGAAGTCAGGCCTGGATCTGCGCTGACCTAAAACTCTGGCAAACATTAATCTTCCATCCACACAATCGACAAAAGCCAGCGGGAGCGTAGTCCTGTCTCAGCATCCTCCCCTCCACACACAATCCACTGGTTGTTTGACAAACTCAGAATGTGTGTCTGAGCTCAACAGAGAGGAAACATTTATGACCACAAAGCGGCATCTGTGTTCCTGGTTGCCAGCTCGAAACACCATTCTCCCCGTAGTAGTGTCATAACCTTAAGCTGGGGAGAAATCATTTCTACTTTGTTCCTAAGGCAGTCACTGTGATGGGAAAGGATAAGATCCTGTTTAACCGGAGATTCAAAAAAAAAAAAAAAAATCTAAATAAAGCAACCAACCAAAAACTGTGTAAATATCTTTGAATATCATTTCTGCTTAGATAAATACAAATACAATTTTTAAACTTTTTGAAGCTTGTGTGTTGACATAACCTAATGTTTTGTTAAAATAAATTAATTGAAAAATGTATAAATTTTAAAAGATAAAAATATATTTTTAATAAATATGTGTGTGCTTTTAGGTACCAGAGAAGTGTAGCTAACTAATCAGGCCAGTGACAATAAATCCTGCCAAGCCTGCAGTAACCAGAGCCAAAAACAGGTTTCAAAACAACTAAATATGATTTTTAAAAACATTTTAACCAAGACGTGTAGCCCGATTTACTATAAAACTTCACTGGGTGGAGGAGCTCAGTCTATTATTTAAAGCACCTTGTTAATTTGTGGCCATGAAGAACAAAATAGGCTCATTAAAAAGAAAGTAACCTCTGTTGCCCTCGTAGTGAAAATAATTCCCACTCTTGTCTGTTTTTTACTGTGAGTTATGGGCCACATTTGTTTGAAAGTCAGTCTGTTTTAGTTTGATAAGTCACATGTGTGCAAAAGATAGGCAAATCAGAAACACCAATGGATGCAGATGGAAATGCATTGTTCTATGAAAGGTATTCAAACAAACTATAACATAGATTGTTTATGAAATGTCAGTGCAGCAAATGACTGAGTGTACAGACAAGCTCTAAACATGATTTGAGCCAAGCTTTTAGGCACTTGAGTGTCGTTTTTTAAGGTTTTTCAACATCTTCTATTTTACATTTAGTTAGTAATTAGCATTGGCATTATTTAGCATTGGCTAGCAACTTGAAATTAGCATTGTGCTAGTGTAAACATTTATTGTAATTTTATTATCTTTATAAAGTATTTCTTGACTCTTGTCTGTGTTGAATTTACTTGATTTTTTTAAATTAATTAAGTAATTATTTGATTTAAATCGATTATCTAAAAAACAGATTAGCTTTGACTAGTAAGAAAAAGCATTTTAGCATGCAGATACATGAAAATGTTTAAACAAGCTGACAGCAGTGTGGAGTGGGTTGCCTGTGTGTAACTGTAGTAAAAATGCTAAAAGAAATAAATAAAGATGGTAAGTTCATCCCTTGACTGTGTCACCTGTGGCTGTTGGTCATGATCAGACTATCTGACTGGCTGCAGGGCTCTTCGCTGTCCCTGCCCCTCAGCCTCTCCTGGCGTGCCCTGCGCCTCCTTTCACGGGCAGCCTCCTCCTCATCGTCATCGTTCTTGGCCATCCTGAGGAAGACAAATAAGAAAGTGAGACAAATGTGGACATCCATTCCTTTCTCCCTTTCTTCCTTAACAATTAAACCTCCAAGTGAAAAACTTCAAAGTGAACAACTCTTTAAATTGAACTGTAATCACCATGGTGACCGAAGCTGATAGATTTGCCCCCCCTCCCCCCATCAAGGTGACCTGTCAGCTGGGCAACAGGCTATACTTCTTATTATGGCTGCAGTTTTCACAAGGTAAAAAAAGTATGGCTAAAAAAACTGGCTTGGTCGAGGATTAAAGAGAGCCATGAAATGCCGTTTCTGGTAGCTGCTCCAATAAACAACTATGTTAGGAATTTGTATTTGCCCATCAACAAATGTTGCCCTCAAATTTAAATATTTTGGATTATTATAGAAGTAAAACTAATGAATACATCAAAACATGAATACAATTTGATGATAGTTAGTGCAATTTGATTTAAACTTATTTTTATGTATTTTTATTTTTTGGCAAAATATGTTACTATAATGTTATTTATTTGCAATATCCAGGTAAAATCTGGGTTTATGGTATTCTGAGTCTTGATGACCGCCCCTCAACTCCCCTGAAATGTCTGCTTTAATTTTACCCTTTTTTTTTTTTTTGTCGGGACATTTAAGACAAGCAGAAGGTACGACAGGTTGTCTATAAATTTGCCTGTTAAAAATTATAATAACTACTTATTATAGCTAGTTAACAAGCCATTGTTAAAATGTTAGTTACTGAGTTATAAATGACTTGTTAGATAACAGTTTACAGTTTGTTTAGGATTTATAAATTTATCTTTTAGACAGTAGATAACTAACCTGCTTCTGGTTAGCGAGTTATAAATGACCTGTTACCTGTATAATAATGATTTCTAGCTGAACCTTATTAGTAATATATCATGAATAAGCTGTTACTAAATTACTTATTAATGACTACTTAGGAATCGGTTAATATTTTATACATTATACTGGAACGTTTTTTAAATTTATAGCTATTCCTTATTAATAAACTGTTAGTAAAGGAGGAACATTTCCAACTAACCCTAACCCAATTCCTAATCATAACCCTAACCCTTCATTTATAAATCCTTAACTAACTGCTATTTAACAAGTCATTTATAGTTCAAAAAGTAAAACTTTAATAATGATTTGCTCGGGTAGTTATTATGAAGTGCTACTTTATTTTTTTCTGTACAACTTATTTGAATCAGAGTGGTCCTCATACAACCTGCTTTTTGCTGTAAAAAACAATAAATAAATTACATTTATCTATTAGTCTGCAGATTCCGTTTAATTTCCTTAACATAAACACAGCTATGAAGGTTTTGTTCGTCTGTGCAGGTTCACTGACAAATATTAGTGCAAAGCCAGTTTTCTTTTAAAGTTGTTCTTAAAAAAAAAGGTATGTGTGTGTTTATGAAGCAAGTAATGAAAGCATAGTTTTGTGGATTTTAAAATTATATTTTATGGATAAATTTGATTATCTCGTCGTTCTAAATTTATTATAATACAAAACATTTCACGTGTCTGTTTAAAAGTTCATCACCTGCGTTTCTGTGCATTAAGAAGGTAGTCGTTTCCTCATCCAAACAGCCGTTTAAAGCCAGAGGTGTGCAAAGTTTTGGTTTGAATATTTTAATCTGACGTTTACCAATTAAAGGACAACAAATTCAAATATGGGTTGAGCATCACTTGCTCAAATGTGCGAAAGGGAAGGAACACATTTTTGTGGAAAGTTTACTTTCTGAACCAAAGAAAACACAAATGACAGTATAAAAGTAATTGTGGTTGAGATTAAACAGCATAATTTTCCCTCTTTATGGGAATAGGTGCACTGACATCATTAGCAAACTTTATGAAAAACAAACAAACAAAATAATCTCCTGAAGAAGTTTAGCTCTCTTTTTATTGGTCTGTTTGTCGTCCCAATGCTTCCTGATCAAGTACACAGAACAATCACGTCAGACCATTTGAAAAGACAAAAGAAAAACATCAGATTTTAACATCGGACATTAACATTTTCAGAACTAACGTCTACAGTTAACAATTAAAGCAGAGAGAATGTGTCTAACTCTTATGACGTGTGTGATAGCAACATCCTCATCTATCGCAGTGAATTATGTCAGTTGTCCCTCGCTATTTTGTGGTTCACCTTTCACGGTCTCATTAATTTTTTTGGTGCAATGTTTGCGTGCTTTTTTTTTCCTCAGCGTGTTGTGTCCTGCATACTGATTGGCAGCAGACCACTATCCATTAATCCGCCATACCGTGTTTCCTGTCCAGAATTCAATTTGCTTGGCAAGTCGGCATAACATTTCGATGGTGACTAGACCTTTTGTTTCATTGTATCTATAAAAGCCAAAGGTGTGAAAGTGCTGCATTATGTTGGAACAAAGTACATTAAGTGTGTAGTGAGGGGTTTTACTGCCTTAAGACATCTAGAATATGTGTAAAATGTAAAGTTGACTAATTCATATTTCACCTATCATGGATTATTTTTAGACGCAACTCCTTCGATAAACAAGGGATTACTGTGAAAGCAAACAGTTTAGGTCTTTTCTTTGAAGTCTATTGAAAATCTGGGGAAAGCAGGAAACTTTGGATAAGCACTAATAAAGAGACATCTGCACTCTAAAGTAAAGAACAACAACGGGTTCAAAGATACACGGCAAAAGTTTTAGTTTTTTGGTCCCAAACAATAAAATTCTTTCATCGTCCTCTGATTTACCGACTACCTGATGTCTGAACTGGGCTGCATGCTTCATCTGTACTGCTCCGCATGACCTTTCCCCTCCCACTGCTCACCACATGCTTAGCTACCTCACATCACAAGCGCAGCCTTTGAGGTCAACCAGCAAAGCATGCCGCTGCATGTTAATTGTAACATGTGTGGTGGGTTGAGCCGAAAGTGATTCAGTTTATGTGAAGTTTTACGGCGTGTGAACAACAGTTTCTGCTTTGGTTTCCTTCCTCTCGGCTGTTAGCGGCTCTCGATTTCTGAGGCTGACAGATGTTGTCATAACAGAGCAGATGCAGTTGCTAACACCCGAGCTGGAGCAGAGGGATGGTGACATCAACGGGGTCCTGAACTTCTCCTTTTTAGAGATAAAAAAAAAAAAAGATTTGAATAAAAAAAAAAAACAGTTCAGCCGAGAAAATCATGATTTACACTTAAATGTTTAGTGTAGTAAACAACACTAACACATACAACCCAGCGTTTTTACAGAAATAAAAAAAAAAAAAAACTATTATAGGACAACTAAAAATGCATCTACTTGCTTATGTTTTCCATATATGTGGAGAAATGCTAAACTTATCGGTTTGTTAAAAAATAATACAATCATTCTAGGTCTGTAGTATCTAACCAACGTCGAATGGGGTGGTATGACCGCTCTAGAAGTTAATAAATACTTATTGTTGTTTGTTTTATCGTTTACATCACTGTCAGATGGTTTACGGACTGTTTATGTCAAAACATTTCTTGTGCAGCTAACAAACATGGAGCACGAAGGATAGTTGACATGTTCTCGACTGGAATCATGTTAAGCTAACAACCAGTCAACACAACCCGAAGTACCTTGTACCAAAAAAAGCGGCAATTTCTATATAATAATGAGGTTTAGATAGACGAGGCCGAAGTGGATGAGACAACAAATATTTGTGAAGAATGCTGGCTTAGTATTGTGCTGAAAAACCACCTCATGAGGAGCGCTGTGCCAGACATGGTGCTTATGTGGTACAACACCTATTGACCAGTCCCAGCAACAGACTCCAACACAACAAACCTACCAGGAATTGATCACATGTGCAAATACCACAACAAAGAATACAAAAAGTCAACTACGAGAGGCCGTATGAGACTTAATTCATACTTTCTTTCATATATACCATCAAACTCTTTCATTTATACCATCAAACTCTTTCACACTTACCATTTTTAAATCTTTTCTGAACTTCTGTTGAGCTCTTTTATAATTTTTTCAGCTTCTTTGCATTTGTGATTTGGAATTTACATTATTTTACTGTTTATTTATATGTGTACTATATTTTTGTGTTTTAAATCATTATTGTTTTCTTTTAAATTAATACTCATGTTGGGGCTTCTTGCCTTGGTGTTGAAGCATCTGAAAAATATGTCTCTTTGCAGCCACCATAGAAAACACATTTTTAATCACAAAAATTAAAGAGCAAAATGCTTAGTGGAAAACATAGTTAATGTATTTCTGTAAATAGACACAAAAACCCATAATGTTCACTGAAATAATGACAAAACCATAAATAAACTGATAAAAATACAACTTTGTTTTCAATTTTCGTTTTATCTGGGTGATTTCAAGTAAAACGCAAACAAAACATGTTGTCAGGTGGATTTAAAAAAACAATTCTACTGGGTTTTATCTAATGTTGTGTTAGAATAAAATGACTAGGAAGGCAACACACTAATTCAACAAATTCCCAGAGATTCATCCTTAGACCTGAAACATTTTTAATAGGCCTGCATGATATGAGAAAAATCTGCGATATCCGTGTTTGAAACTACCATGATGGTAATGACTTGCGATAAAAGGATAATTAGAAAAACAAAAATACATTTCTATTACGCTGTAACAGCTTAATTTACATAATTTTTAGTTTTCTATATGTTTTGCATAAAATCTGTGTGAATGTCGCCTGTCTTGAAGTCAAAGTTTCTCCAAATAGCAGTAGCAGATCACAAAAGTCACGGTTCAGATCGTGTAACGTTTTTACAGTCACTGAATAATTTTCGGATCATTAAAAAGGAGGAAAAACAGGAAAACTAACTAGAGTAAAGCTAAAAAATCATTTTGAATAAATGGTTTTACAACATGTATTTTTAATAAAATATATATGTAGAAGGCAGGCGTCTAGCATTAAAGAGCTCCAGTGATTGGTCAATGACACCGAGAGCTCCATACCATTGGTTTAATGCTAAAAGGTTTTTATTTGATTCATTAATTCAAACTGCAAAGAGATAGTTTAGCATGTGAGCAACCACAGACCACTTATGCCTCCTTTTGGCGATATGCACTGGCCTGATACCACGATAAAGAGGAATTTGCGGTTTATAGTGCTGGCCTAACATTTAACTTTAAATCTGTTAATGTTTTAATCTTTAAGTTTAAGTTTGAAGTTGTTTGAAGTTATTTTCCTTCACATTATTAACTTTTTTCCCTTGATAAATATCAGAGTCGACAAATTTTGTTTAACAGGGCAAATGGTGGGACATACCTAACTATCTGAGCAAGCTAAAATAAAACTAATTTAAAGGCAGAAACTATTTTCTCTATTCCAGTTTTTATTTAAAAAAAAACTAGGCAACACCATTTCTAAAACACATGAGTTGTATAACAACAGCCTCAACTCCCAAGAGATTATTCCAAACTCTGATGCACAAAATGTCATGAGAAAAAGAGCGACAGCAGCTAAAAACGGAGGGAGTCCAGGATGGCGGTGATGACGTCGACATTCTCGGGGTTAAATATTTCTCAGCGGGGCACAAGAACAAACTTCTAAAAGCTGAATTAGCATTCCTGTCAATCACTGCTTGGGCCGGAGACGCACAACCTAGGCCCTGATTTAATATCCTCTTCCTTACCTTGGCCCCCAAACTCTATCAGCATACTGACAGAAATATGGGCTGATGTGGAAGCTGGGAGGAGGAGGGGTAGAGGAGAGGAGCAAGTAAAATGGAGCGCAGGGATGAAAAGGAGCAGCTAAAAATGAAAAATGGGAAAGGAAAGGGCGTGTGCAATAATAGAAAACGGAGTAATCTGCAGATTTGATCACAGTTGACTTTTCCTGTTCGAAATAATGCTTTGCAGTTGAAACTTTTAGGTTTGTGTGTTTTTTAACAGAGCATAGTGTGCGGAGAAGAACTATTTCCTGTAAGGACAAAGTTCAAATGTTTTTTTTAAAAAAAGTGCGGAGAAATATAAATTACTAAAAATGTTACAGACACAGCTGCATTGGTTTAGGAGGTTAGAAAACTACAAACAGGGATTTGTGTGCAGATTTTACACAACTGTAGTGTGAGCTGCAGCGAGTGAGCTTATTAAGAAGTAGGTCCAAATAGTGTCTTTCAGCAAAATATTTCAGAAATGTCAATGAAAACAATGTGGGAAAAGCCCTATAAGAAGAGCTCCTTCACCTCCCCACGTCAAGAGAGGGACAAAAAAGAAGGGAGGTAGGAAAAAATTGGAAGAGAGAGGCTGCTGTGAACAGAGAGAGAAGTGGAGGAAGGGATGTGGGTGTGGGCTCGAAATGCAGAGCCATTCCCACGCTGGCCTTTCTGTGGGCTATTTCTCTTCGTAATGCTGACCCACGGGACTTTTGCCTACCCCGTCTACCCTTCTTTCCCACCCTGGGGCTTTTCTGACGATGCAAAGCATTTGCTCAGACTCAATTAGCCATGACTACCATCTTTCTCTTCCTCACAAATGCACAAGATACTACCAGATAAACATACAACATGCTAATACTTGAAACTAGCAGTTGGGCAGATAGTGTCTCAAAATTTTCTATACCATTCTGACTGCATGCAAGTGACTCTTCCTGTCGGAACCAAAGGTCGAGGGTGCGGGCCCTAGTATGGAGCAGTCCGTTAAGGCAGGGCAGGGACTGTTTGACGGGATCCTTCACAGAGGATGGGTGTCATTTCCTCAGCACTGCCTAGTCCCTCAGGAGCAGGAGTAGCACAGATGTACAGGGAAGAGAAGTAGAGAGGATGGTGGAGAAAAAGAAAGAAGTTTTTATGGAGGAAGGAAAAGGATTGAGATGAAGGAAAGGAGATAGAGTGAGAAAAAAAGGTGCAGAGAGTCAGGGGCTACAGCAGTACAATGAATGACAATGAGAAAATGACGACATAAAGGTGGAGGTGAAACACAAACCTGCCACCAGGTTGTTTCTGAAGGAAAATTGCTGAATTTTTTGGAACTATATTAACACATTTTAGCATCCAGCAATGAATTTGACTTTTGTCTAAAGAGAGCCAGCTGACGCAAATTGGATCATAAATCGCGTTCGGTGTGAACGCAGCATTACAGATCTGCAGTGATCTGCACACATTGTGTGCAAGCTGCTTTTTGCATTGCTATTTGTTCGTGTATCACATGTCATTCTGTTATTACAATTTTGATCACTAATAACTCAGATTGCAAGCTTTCCTCATATAGTGCAGATTTAACCGCTGCATGTATAGACGGAGACAGTTACCTAAAGCCTCGTTTTCATTGAGGGGTCCGGAATGGTCCGGTTCACTATTTTGAGCAATTCCATTGTAAAATGGACCCATTAAACAGTAACCATCTGTACCTCTAGAGGGCCCCCATCGGTTGTAGGTCCATAGATAAGTGGAACGAAGCGGTTGTGGCGGAGCCGCTTGATAGCGCTAACATAGCGCTCATAGGCTAGCTCTCACAATGTTTAGTATGACTTTGGTGAACTGCAAAGCTACACCTCTAGATGGACTGTTGGATTATTATGGGTATTGTAGTCAGAATACTGGGAAAGTGATCCGTAGTACTGTGCTTCAACATAATGAAGTGAAAAAGTGAGAGTATTGTTTTGTATAAACAGACATTTGACTTATCTATTGTGTTAGTCTCTCTACATAAGCTGAAAAACACACTGAAAAAGGTACAGAACCTCTCTGACCAATCACCTTCTACGTCTTATTTCCTTTAAGCATTCTGGGTAGCGTAGTCATTTCACGTATTAACTGTTTGCTTAATGAGCCATAGAATCCAGGGCACTTTATGGTCCAAAGAAAACTGTAGTCTGAAAGCATACCAAGAACACCTCTTGAAATTGGTCTACTTGTTTGGTAAAGATCCTAGTACACAACTGGATCATTGCACCCATACATACAAGTAGGCGTACAAGTATGGCAAAAGGAAGCATTCATTTTCCATCAAGAAATAGCATTTCAATCTACTCTGCATACCATAGCTAGAAGATATAGCTAATTTTAGCTGTTTGAAAGTTGACTGGGAAAAATTCCATGTCTATGGGCTCTGTTTGAAGACATTCCTATCTGACTGTGATTTACTGAAGGAAACATGCCGCAGCATCGATGAGCTGAAGGAACAAGAGCGCCAAGAGGCTGTGAGAAAACTTGGAGAGCAAGAACCAACTCGATCTGAATCGAAGACTCTCGCTCGCTTCTTCAATGTCGATGCAATCTTTGCACACCTTTATCTTGGGCTGATTTAAGGCACGCACATCGTGGTAGGTGAGGTAAAGCTATCATCGCCTGATTCTGATCAACAAAACGAACATCAACACCCGTGGCATGCAGCTCACCCTCTGTGCATTTAAAGAAAATACAATAGCACAGTTTTGCAGGCAATGCAAAGAACACTGCAGAAGAATGGATAAAAGTTCACAGAAATCTGTCACAGCATGCGTCAAACAGCACATGCAGACTTGGTCATTAAATACCTAAAAAAAGGTAGAAATTCCCCATTTCTGCAGGCCCGTCTTCTCATTTCACTCTCATAACACAGTTGGAAGCAAGCATCCATTGAAACAACACATGGTTTTTTGTGGTCTTAAAGAGCAGCACATGAAAATGGACTCTTTCAGTGCATTGTCAGCAATGGAAACACACTACACTATGTGCATAATTATTATGCAAGGTAATATTCTGACCATATACCACATTTTCTGGACTATAGAGCGCACCCATATGTAAGCCGCATCCACTCTCTTTAAAAAAATAAAATAAAATAAACTATACAAGCCGCAAATATCTCTGTTGAAAAATGTGATATTTACTGCATGTACAGAACAATTTTGTCCTGTAAATGTACATGTAGGAGGGAAAAGTCAAATCCATTTTATTGTGTGTTGGTCTATCGTCCTCCTGGTCCTGCTGATAAGATAAGGTAAAGATAAGGTAAAAAATCTCTGCAGCTAAACTCAGAAAACACAAACTCTAGTCATTGCCCCTGAGGACGCCATACCAGGGATTAAGCAGCACTTGGGTTCTCTTGGTCAGGCTGTCAAACCCAGCCCTAGAAACCTGGGAGTCATCTTTGACAAAGACATGTCACTGGAGCAGCACTCCAAACAGCTGGTAAAGAACTGTTTCTTCCAGTTGAGGAACATTTTCAAACTCAGGAAAATTGTGTCATATGTAGATCTTGAACTTCTTATTCATGCTTTTCTTTCCACACGGCTAGACTGCTGTAATAGTCTGTTTTCTTGCTTGAATATGAAGAAGCTGTCTCGTCTGCAGTTGATCCAAAACTCTGCTGCGAGGATCTTGACCCGCACCAAGAGAAGAGCTCACATCTCCCCTATCCTCAAAGATCTTCATTGGCTCCCGGTTGTTTATCGCCAGTAATATAAAATTGTATTGCTGACTTTTAGAGCCCTCCATGGTCACGCCCCTTCATATGTCAGTAATCTAACTGTCCCCTACAGACCAACGCGTGCGCTGAGGTCTGTGGATCAGAACCTGTTGATGGTCCCTCGCACTCGTCTCCCTACCAGAGGAGACAGATCTTTCCAGGCTGTTGCTCCGAAACTCTGGAATGAGCTCCCACTCTCGCTACGTTCTCTGGACTCTGTTCACTCTTTTAAAAGCCATCTTAAAACCTTTGATTTTGTTAAGCATTTTAACTAAATCTGTTTTTATTTGGGCTTATAATGATTGTTTTATGTTGTTCTTGTCTATTATGTCTCTTAGCCTGTGAGGTTTTAATCTTGATGTTTTAACCAGTGAGGCTTCTGTCTTTAATGTTTTTACCCTCTGTTTTATCCTTTTAACTTGTGAAGCACCTTGTGACTATTTGTCTGCGAAAGGTGCTATATAAATAAAAACTTACTTACTATGTATGTACCTGAACAGATTGTTTAAACAGTGCCTTTTAACACAGCAGCAACTTTGCTGATTAAAACAGAACAGAACCAACAGAAATGAAGTGGTATTTATTTACCTTTATTTTTCCTGTGTTTGAAAATGAGGTCATTTCTGAAAATAAGTGCATCAAAGGATATTGACCCGCTTATACGGTGTTCGCTCAACAAGGAAATACATGCATTTCTAAACAAGTGTGTACAGGAAGACCATAAATGAAATTTGGGTGCTGTCTTCTCAGTTTTTTGGATTAGTTTTGTAAAAGTTTGGGAAATAAAGTACATGACAAGTAAGGCTGTAGTCACGTGCACTTGTACAGGGTTTGACCTGTATGGGGTGCTGGATAGTCCGGGCCCATGGAGGGTTGTAGATGAGAGTGGATGCATCTCCAAAGGGAGCACAGGTGTGTCTTGCTGTTACAGTAAATCTCATTGAAAGTGGAATGTATGATTGCTGTCCATGTGGTAGTTATATCGTGAAGTATTCGTAAGGCTAATGTTAGTTATAGTCACTTCTGATGTAAATGTGACATTGTTGTACAGTGCCCTTGTGGCAAACTCTAGTCGTTCCTAAAGGAAAAGGTCACAACTGGCCTTACATGTAGATAGGGACTGTGAAGACATGGAGTAATTTTAATCCACCAGACACTCAGGGAAAGGTTTCCTGGATAATGAGGCTTTTATGTGGCTCCCTGGCTGCCAAAAATCTCAGAAATTGCTTTGAAACCCTTTATAACCTGTTCTTGATATTGACAAGACAGTGGTGCACAGTGTTCCTTTTTGAAGACCTTTTATTGTGCTTGATTTAGTCAGACAGCTTCTATTCGAGTGATTTGTCAACGCAACAGGTCTAGCAGAAATCAGGCCTGGGTTTAAAAGAGACAAATTGAACTCATTCTTCCAAAAAATGTACTTAATCACAGTTCATTCATAATTTAGTAAGAGGGGAGCAAGTACTTTTTCACAAACGCCTGACAGGCTTGAGCAGCTTTTTTCACTTAATAAATTAATTTGGAAAATCTTTTCAGGAAATTCTTAATCAAAGAGCCAGTATTAAATATGCTATCCAAGTAAAACAACCGTACAGCTGGAATTTATGACCTTAGGTGTCATGCTTGAGAAGCAGTGGCTCAGATAAAACAAATGGAGCAAAAACCATAAAATGTCTAGAATATTTAGGACCAGAAATACATAGAATAGTTGCCATTTTTGTGCCATTCTAAAAAGGAAAAAAAATGTCAAAACATGTTTTTTTAACCAGAAGGTGCGCTAGACTATAGGTTGGAATCAGTGAAACAAAACATTAATTGAATGTGAAATTACTACACTACCCAGATATCTAGAGTGGACAAGAGGTAGCAGGCGATTGGTCAGAGGAGTTTGATGGGAAGTTTTTCCATTGAACTGTGCTGTTCTTCATGGTTGCCTTTTTTATCTGCAATAATCAACCTTTGCAGAGAGTTTAAAATGACTTGTCAAACTTTATTGACAATAACTCTCAACATTGTTCATTGTACATAAATTACAAAACAATACCCTCACTTCTATTTTTCATTATTTTGAAGCACAGCACATATCACTCTACCAGGCTCCTAACTACAGAACCCATAATGCTCCAACAATCCATCAAGTGTCGCAGTTTTGTTGCTTACCAAATTCAGAAACATTTTGACAGATTTTTGAGCGCTACAAACTTCAGAAAATTGGTTCCAGGTCAGTAAACACAACCAGAAGTAAAATATACGACCCACAGCTGATAAAACTAAAGTATTTTAAAGTGCTGTTTGTCCAAAAATCCAAAAATAACTGTACTCTAAATAAACAACCATCTTGTACTTTGCTAAATATTTAACAGGAAAAACAAAAATTGTGTCTTAAAATCAGCCATAACAAACTCAAAAACTAACTGGTAATAGAAGACAAATAGTCCGTTTTTGGGAAGTTAATGCAAGCATTTAGCATGTCAGCAAATTTGTACAAAATACATCAAAGTAATGCTCTTATCATGTTATTTTTTCATTTGACCAATTTATCTTCTAAGAAGTTGGCAAAATGCACTATGTTTAAAAAAAGCTGCAAAAGCTAGTTTAATAAGCTGAGAGTTTATTGTGCTACTCCCTAGTGGCTAAAACAATCACTGCAAGAAAATGTAGTTGATCCTCATTCATTATTATAGAAAATGCAAAAAAGAAGTTTTTAAAAAAGAAAGTATTGTCAAAACTTATTATATTAATGTTAAGGTTAATGTGTTTTTTATTGTTCAACACACATTTAATTTCATCAATAAAGTGGTTTATTTTGTTAAGTAGATGTGTATATTTTCCTAATTGTGTACTTTTCTTCTGCAGAGGACAAGGATTTTCACCGCAAAAGGCCTCTGTGTTCTCTAACAAATGCTACTCACGTATCTTTGTGTTATAAAAAGAGCTATCAGCCAAAAACATCGATGCATTCAGCAGTGGTCAAACCTATGTCAGCTTGTTTTTCAGGAGTGAGAACATAACTGGCTCTCTCATAAAAGGCTTTGCAGAGGCAGGTGACCTTGAAGAGTTATCTGCATCCGCATCAGACTCATCCTTAATTTAAAAGTGTGCAGCACAGATGAAAGAACTTTATGTGAAAAAAGAAACACCAGTACTTCCTTGTCACATTTCATTTCAAGTCTCAAATGTTTTTTAAAAATAAATATTTATAATTAGCCCAATTGAAGGGCTACAGCTCATGTAATTAGCTAAATTGAACTTCAGTTTTTTTCAATTAATCAAAAAGGGTTTAACAGGCCACATTGGGGTGGGGGCTGGGGGGCTGAGAAGCATCACGGAGCAATAAAAGGTCATCATGTTGCATTTTCTTATCAACGCCTTTGTTCCTTTTGGCTGCTTTAGGGAAGCCAATATTTGTGGCGTGGCGTTTTAAAAAGGGCCTGCTCCTTCCTTCCTCCTTCCTTCCTACTTCCCTCATCCAGGCAGGAACTTCGGAGGAGGGGGGCTGAGCATTGACGGAGCAGAGCTTCATTACATCGCAGAGGATGTGCGGCAGTGTTTAAACAACCTCAAATGGTAAATGGCAGCAAAGCCTCCTCCTCAGGTGAGTTTTAAAACCCCGCTGAGGACTGACCTTTTTAAATTCTGCTTTGCCAGAGAATTAGCTTTGAAGCAATCTGCACATCTTGAATGGGAGGAAACTGGAGCGGCTCTTACCGTTCTGCTTCCAGGCGCATCTCCTCACGCTTCTGTCTCCTCAGCTCCCGGCGACGCTCAAAGTCCATTTCCTCCATGATTGTACCCTGTGGAGTTGACATTACCAGTCTGTCATTACCGTTATCATCCTAGATTCGTTTACCGTACCTTACATGACACATCAGTTGCTTTTCCAGATAAGTAAATCCCAGTTGTTGGCATGTGATGATGAAAAAGGCGATTCTTTAGCATTGAATCTATTCAATACTTTATGACAGAAATAATTCTATGAATACAACAGTGAATATTGTACAATTCTCCCTTTTGCTTGTGTAAAAAAAAAAGCAAGAATAAAATGCAATTCATTGCTGGATAAAGGATCAATTCCCATCATTTCTTTGTGGCTTGCATCGATGAGTTTCCTTGGATAAGTTTTGTTTGGCAAGTGTGACACGTACTACTAAGCTTTACCATAGGTTTTTACTTGAGATGGGTACCATATCAAGACTTTGTGCAATGGTGCTGTCAGATCCATATAAAAATGTGGTTTGTGGTGTTTCGCTGAGAAAAGAACAAGTGAATGAGTGCAGCTAAGCAGCGAGTCTAAAGCACAGAGCTTTAGTCAAATTGCTGTTGGCAAAGCTTCAGCTACATTTAGCAGTGTTGGAAATAAACAGCACTTTGTTTCCTCAATCATACTTTTGGAACCTTAGGACACATTCCTTCTAAATGTTTTTTTTTTTTTTACTGAAAAATATTTTGTTGTGGAAATCAGACAACGTTGACTTTTCCATTTAAGAACAAATAATTTTTAATTTATCAAAAGAAAAGCATCATGAATTTGCCTGGGTATAAGCAACTTGTATATGAGATACAGTTGCAGTGCTAAACTTTGTAATCATCAAATACAACTAATTTCAGCATTTTATTAATCTAAAAGGTGTTTTTATATTCAGGCAGATTTTTTCTAAGCTATAATCTTTAAATAAAATACTGAAAAATTGTTCTGGTACAGTCTTGGGATGTGTCGGGATACATATCGTTTCACATCTTTCGTGATACCTATTGTATTGCCAGACTCCTGCCAAGAGTCTGGCAATGGACTTTGGGGGCGGTCATGGTGCAGCGGTAGGGTGGTCGGCCTCTGATCGCAAGATTGCAGGTTCGATTCCCGCCTTGCCCGCCCATGTGTTGAAGTGTCCTTGGGTAAGACACTAAACCACATGTTGCCGCTGATGGAAGGTTGGCACCAGTGTTTGACAGTGGCGAAACCATCAGTGTGTGAATGTGTGTGTGAATGGGACTGTGACTGTAAAGTGCCCTCAAGGGCCTTCAAGGAAGACTTTCTTCAAATGTTATTGTAATGATCACACCTTTGATGTTTTGATTGTTTTCTTTCTTTCATGTTTTATGTAAAGCACTTTGAATTGTCTTTGTAAATGAAATGAGCTATATATATATGCCTAGCCTAGAAAAGCCTTACATAAGTATACACCATTTATACACCTGTACATGGAACAGAGTCAGCCCTGCCCAGTTTTTTAATGTACTGGAAGACTGGGCAGGGTAAAGGGAAGTGAATTATCTTATCTCCACCGACCTGCCAAAAAAAAATCCTAATAAATAGAAAATAAAGACCAGAAACTAGGCTGTAATAAATTTATTTTTAACCTGAAATCTCACTTTTTTTTATCCTAGGGTCAATGAGAGCGTCCTCTCTTTAGAAACCTGTGCCCAGTGGTTTTTCTGAGGAACAGCAATTTGTGGTACTTTTGGGTATGCAGATTGACTGAATATGATAACTTGACTAGGCGAGTGTGATGTCACCTATAGAAAGTGACTCACTTCCGGCTCCAACTAAATGAAGTCAATCAGTCTGCATTTTTTCCCGATATGGATACCATCATATTAGAGACAGATAGCATCAGTAAGTAGAAAGGAAGCAGTACTGAAACCGATATTGCTAAGGTACCGGTGCCATGTCATCAGTTTTTACCGGACTGAAACGTTTCTGCCTTAATGGCATTGTTTAACAGTTCAGTGGTGTTGGAACAGCGTGTACACGGCGCACTTTGTTTCGATGAGGCTTGAAAAGGCGGGCCGTTTCTCCCTCTTTCCTCACTGCTTTCCATGCTCCAGTGCGAAGGGGAGGGGCTGCTTGCACTGTCTCACTCGGACACATATTCCTCTGCTGACAAGTGGCAACACACGCATGGGCACGGCAGAGCAACAGTGAGCAAAAAGGTCCAAAATGAGGCTGTATTTTTCTAGAGTAGATGCAAACGCTGTCTAGAATGTAACAAGAACATGACTTGTATGGGCGTTAACACCAGTAACCTGTCCAAACACCACGCTAAAATACACTAGATTCTAGTGGAGAGGGGAGCAACGTTTGACCGTCCAAGTGAGACATCTAGTGCGGTTATTGTTTCAACAGGTGTGTATGCTAGCGGTACAAGTGGGGCATGTGACTAAAGTGTTGGCTATCAATGATAAGTGCATGAAATTTTAATAAAAAGAATGGGGAACATGAATACGGGCTACCAGCACTGTAAAAAACAATGATAATTAAAATATGCTGATATTCTTGCAGAAAAACTGTGGGAGATCATCATTGTGAATGTTTTTTCCCACTGTTATTGTTCTGAGTAAGGAGGCTATTTGATATTCTCAGAATTTTGGTTTTTAGTTTGAGCTTTGTTTATTTGAGTTGTTACCTTGAAGTGCATTTTATTAATACAAAGACATGTTAGTATTTATTAATAATTTTATTTTACTGATGGAAAGCACATTAAATTAATATATTGTGTTTTAATTTGTTCTAAAAACAGGCTTTCAGGTACATAGTTTGCTATTTGTCTTCTCCCTCCTGGTTTTCACAAAAAGCATTGATAAGAATACTGATAAGGTATCAGATTGATAGGCAGATTCGGTAAGGAGTAATATCCCAGTGAGTCACAGTCCAGTTCTCAAATACAGTTAATGGGTTTGCATCAAATTTGTGAATAAGAGATGGAAGGTTTGGGCTAAACAAGATAACTGGTCTTCCAGAAAAGCACCTACATTACAAATGAACCCTTGGGGTAGGTCCATTAAGGTCATTTCAGACCAGGTTAGTCTACGGTACCTAAAGAAAAGCAGTTCGACTAGTTCTCTGGCTGTTATGTTTTGATATACACAGTACCATTGGCATTTAGAACGCTTGCTTTTTACTCTACAAAGCTGCTGTTTAAATGTATACAACAGTCCTATGCTTTTGCTTTTTTTCAGTGCATTTATCCATGCTTTTTATTTTATAGTGCACAAAGTTCTGGGTCCATTACTGTAGAGCGCTGTCAATCAATCTCCTCTGTGCCGTGTCTCTTGTACAGCATGTGTTCAGCTTGCCAAATCTACATAAATCTTTGATTACGATTAGATCTGTTTTCACTTGATAATACTGAACTTATTTTTCAATAAAGGTTTGAACTTTGGGAGTTTAAACAAGAGAGAAAAGAGTCAAATGTCAATGTCTGTCTGAAATAAAGTATAAAGTGTGTAGTGAGGGGTTAAAACATCTGTAATCCAACTTTGTGGATCTTACCTATCGCTGATTATTTTTAGAATGCAACAAGGGGCTTTTGTAATGTAATTATGTTGTTGTGTGTGTTTTTTAACCGCACAAGACAAGTTGATGGGACTTTCTTAAAGTAAAAGCAGCCAAACAGTGTTTTCTACACTTCTCTAACTCAGAGGAAGTTTTTTTTTTTTATTTTACCACATCAACCCAGGTTCATGCTTATACCTGATTGGCTGCCCAGGAAGCCTTTATTTATAAAGTGGGTTTTTTTTTTTGGACAGCAGTAACAGGAAATGCAGTGTTAAGTACGATACATTAGCGCTTAATCTTTGTCAATTTTATGTTGATTCTTACAAACATCCTTTCAGTTAGATCAAAAAAGGTCATATTTTAGAAATGTCAATGGTGGGGTAAATCTAAGAAACTACAATAGAAATGTCATCAATGTCAATTGAGTCAAGCAGGCCAGAACCCAAAAAAGAAGAGGAAAAAAAGAGACATGTGAGGGAATGTGTTTAACAGGATGTTAACACCATCATCAAAAAACAACTAACAAAAAAAAAAAAAGACAGTAAGGCCTAAGACCACCCAGGAAGTGGTGAGCCTCCCATCGTTCAGCATCCAGTAAACACTGAACCAAACAACCGCAGAAACATTCACACAAAACATACCGGTAATTCCATATGCTAAAAGTAAACTCAAACACAATAAAGTGATATTTTTGGTGAGTTTCTGGTTTCTGGTACTTTGTAAAAATGAATATATATTTCATCATACCTGGAATCAGCCTGAGGAAAAATCCAAGTTTTTCTTCACACCATCCAAGCGTCTCAACAAGTCGAAATAAACCCACAGAATTCAACCGTTTGCGGTTGTAGTCTCCCAGCACTGGCCTCAGCTGATAGAAAAATGCCAAATGCTCGCCTTTGCCCCTCCTCCTTTTTTTTTTTGGTCCCTCCCTCGATCTCTTTGTGACCTCCTTCCCTATTATTCTTCACCCTCACACCCCCCCTCATCCCTTCACTCCATCCTGTCTCTCCCTATCTCTTCGACTAACTTTTCCTGTCTTGTTTACTGACGTGTCAGACCTTGGCTGTATTGGTTTTCGGACTCACAGCTTCCTGTTTGCAGCAAGCGTGCTCCTCCGTCTCTTTACAGACCCAAACTCCACACATGCGCTTAGGTTATGGATGCAGATAGAGCATACGTGTGCATATTTACAGCGCTTATCAAGGGCACGAGGGATGGAAAAACACATGCATGCAAACACGCAAGACAGACGTTCAACAAGAAAACAGGGCTGCAGGGGAAACTTCCCAAGCCTTGTATTCCCCCCTCTGCCTCCCCTATGAGTCTGTACAGTAAACACAGGCTGTGCTAGAACAATTTAGAATTATTCAGTGACTCCCTCACATACCACAAAAATTCACCGTCTATGTTTAGATGCACGCTTAGTGTCATTTGGGAAAGCGGCTGGGAGGCAAATGGCACTTGAATGTGGGACTACTCATACAACTGTAATTAAAAAGAAATGAGAGCAATAACGAGAACCGACAGGGTCTCCGAAAATCACCAGTCTAATCACATACTTCCTATAACCAAAGACGCCAGGGGAGACAAACTTATTAGGAACAAGAGTATGCAGACACATAAATGTATGGCTATTGTTGCTTTTTCTTTCTTTTTACATGATTTATTCATCTAAAAACTGACTCCCACATGGCACAGTTCCTTAAACTGCGATGGCTCATGATTATCAGCCACTTCTCAACTCTCTGAAAGCCTATTCCCACTTTCCAACGAAGGATCTGGGCTTAAAAAAAGATGCCACAAGATTGACTGTAAAATAAGTGGGAAGAAAAAAAGTCTAAAATGAACTGTGTGTTTAATGGTTCTTCCTTTGTGGTCTGTTTTCGAGAACACAAAGAGGTTTTTGGTTGTTTTTTCTACTTCATAGCTAAAGTTAATCTACGTTGGGGAAGTTTACTTGCCTAAGCAACGCAACAAATAAAGAGTCAACTGACAATGTGTGGCTAATCAAAACGTGCGAGAGCACAGATCAGAGTGTTTACACTTGTTCAAACGACTCACCAGCGTCAATGATCGACTTCAACTAAAACAATTAGCTGATTTTTGTGCCGTATAACATCTTGTTTGAACTTTTGCTAATAGATGCACTTCAACTGTGGAACCATTAAATATAAAATGGAGCAGAGCTCCACAGAGGAAGAAGCAGCAATAAAACAATTGACCGCATATGAAAACTGGATCGACTGTGTGAAATCACCTAAAGAAAATGGCTTACTTCCGGCTCAAACGAAATAATGTCAAATCAGTTGCCATTTTTTTGGCGATACGGACATTGCCACATTGAAGCCAGATGTCGGCAATAAACAGTGATTGGTCAGAGTCTGTGGCAGCTACTCTCGCCAACCAGGAGTGAACATATTGTAAGGCCACATTCCTACTATTTGACAGAGTACTCTGGAGAATCTCTCAAATATTTTGAACGTACAACGTAAAACCACAAACTGACCAATCACTTGCACAAAAAAAAATAATAATTTGAAAGAAAATTAGGATTAAGAGGAACATGTTAAAAAGGTAGCAGAGAAAGAATGATTACTCTGACAAACAGAATGACTAAGTAATAGCTGTTTATTTCTCCATAGAAGTCTAGATTTTGGCTTCTTGGAATTACTTCCAGTTTGAAGAGCAAGAGAGGAGAGATTACTCACTCCAGTTGTCATACACAGTAAATGATTATGACAAAAGGGAGATTAATGAAAATATTACTGCAATGAGCCATGGGAAAATAAAGATTTAGAAAATTCTGATGCATTGTCTCTAATTTTACTTAGTATTCAAAGCTGTAAGGCTTCAGTCTATCTATATAACGAACTGGAATAGTTTATGTCCTGGCAACCTTTATAGAACACTATGACTTAAAAATAAAAGTGCAAAAAAGGTAGTGGGGCAATCCAAAGAGCCCATAACAACATTAGCAAGATGTTAGGAAAAAGCTACCAGAGTAAGACAGATAATTCTGATAGATATAATGCCTGAGAAATAGCTGGTTATTTCTTAATATAAGTCTATGGAATTTTGGTTCCTCGGGAGCCAGCGGGTACTTCCTGTTTGGAACGCAAAGGGGAAGGGATCGTTCAGCCCATTTCTCTAATACAAAAAACCCCCAACATTTAGTTATTCTACATCTGTGAATTAGTTATTTAGTTGTTCTTCATCTACCCACACACCCAGTCTCTTTTCCATTTGCTCTCATCCTCCCAGTCTCCGCCAGCTTTTCTGCAATGGCTAGAATGACACATTTATCAGTAAGGTTTGCTGTAATTCCCATTTCTTGGCCTGAAACTAATATGATCTAAGTGGTGCTCTCTTAAAAGAAAACAAACTTGATATTATGCTCCCAGTAACTTGGATTACACCACCTAATAATGTCATCAAACTCCCACAAAGCTCTGAAATAAAATCACCAAAATAAAAGGACCCCTCTCGGCCAAATAAGGAACAAAGATAGAGTCTGGGAGCAGGGCTAATACATCTGTTGTTAGGTCTTGTAAAATGTTCCTAATGCAATTCTGCAACTCTGAAAAGACTGGCCAAATACTCCTTTCCTCTCAAAGCCTCAACCTTAACGCAAACACATTAATCTACACATTATGGTTACAAAGCCATTCGAGAACTCCTCCTATTTAACCTCTCGTTTCAGTGGAGGGGACTTGAAAAAGCCAACAAATGACTTTTCATATGGCAATTAAACACAACTACTCCTCCAGATGTGTGTGTGTTTGTGTGAACAGTCACTGTTTTGGGTAATGAGTGAGACTAAATTAATGTGAGGATGAACAAGGAAAAACTCATTTACTGCTAATTATATGCTTGCCGGCTGTGTGGTTGGCAAATAAAGGAACAATGGCGGCTTGTAATTGGTGGTGGCTGTGAAGCTTAAACCGTCTATTTCAGGTGATATGCACGAAGACGTAAACATGAGCAGATATACGAGCAATGGGGTGTGTTATTTCACATTTGGTCTTTGTTTATTCAACACAACCCATGTCAAGTTGCAGAAGATGTCAGCATTATAGAATGTGTCTATTTTTCTAAGTTATTATAGTTAGATGCCATTGTGCAATACGTTTATAACTAGATTTGGAAGAAACAAACAAGAGTCTATATCCTCCAAAAAATTGAAGGGTTCCAGACCGATGCTGTCAATCAGTAGCATTAGCTACAAGTGTTACCATTTAAAAAAGATGCCTGAGCAGTTCATTGGCCCAGTACATTGAGAAGGGTAAAAGGAGGAACATGAAGTCTTGTGTTGATAATTCCGAGTGAAATACTGAATCAGAATTCTTCTCTCTACCCATTAATTTGTAAGGACATTTGTAGTGGAAAGGGTATCAGAAATAGTTTTTTTAAGGGCCAACCCTCCAAGCAGACAGGGGTTCAGTGTGGCGCTCTGCCGCGGAGGAGAAGTGCTTTTCTTCATGTGGGTGCTCTCTGAACCACATAGGTTTAAATTCAAATTTAAGTAATGACTTTTGGTTTTAGCGTGACCTTTTTAAAATGATTAAAACCACTGTTGTTATGTATATTCGAGAGTTGAAAGCTCCGCGCTAATGCAGATGACCGGTGACTGTTGGTGACGTCATTGAGTGGGAGCGTCGTCCACATTTGAAGACACTATTCTTCCATAACTCTCAGTTTGGAGGGCTAAATGTAGGTGGGGGGAGAAGCTGTAGGGGCTAAACAAGTAAATTCTGTATTGGACAAAGATCTGAATTAGTGGCAACAGCAACAGTTACACTTGCTTGACTATTAAAGACAAAACTCTAAGTAATAAACTGTCAGCTGTTGTTGACATTGTTTCCTTAAACACAACAGTTATTTGCTTGTTCTTCTAAGGTGTAATAATGAAATGAAATATTGATATTTTGGATAAATACTAGAAAAAACTCAAAGCTATATATCAAGATGCAAACTTGATCACTTTAGGGCCAAATCATCCGTGTTGACAGATTCGAAGAACTTACTTACATCAGGTTTCACTTTATAGTCACCGAGCTTCTTGTGATGATGAGTCAACAGTTTATGTGAAATTTTAGTGTCATCTCTTGTTTTTTTCATGATTGTTGTTTTTTTAATTAATTTTTTAGATGCTTTACCTCCATTTATTTAATCAATCAATTGAAGTTTCCTGTGACCTGCAAATGGTGATAGGTCATCCATTGGGTTACTAGTAGCATATTATTTACCCATAAGTCACACATAAAACTCTAAGTTTCTCCAAAATTACTGTGCATCTTCTAGTTGGGCTTACTGACCTGGAATTGATTTTCTTGGTACACGGCGCTCAAAAATCTGTCTAAATGTTTTGGTCGAACTTTTGTAAACTCCAAAGCTGCAACAATGATGGATCGTTGGAGCATTATGGGAATCCTAGTCAGGAGCCTAGCAGAGTGATCTGTACTGTGCCTCAAGATAATGAAGTGAAACAGTGAGCGTATTGTTTTGTATTTTGTGTTACAACTGAACTATGTTGGTAGTTATTGTCAAAGTTTGCCATGTTGCACAGTTTGCTAAAAAATAAAAATATGCAGAGCGTCCCATCAACTCCTTTGACCATTCCTGTGTTGCCTCTTGTTCGGAGTGGTGTAGTCAATGTCGCTGTTTTGTTTCAATTATTGTGCCTTATAATCTGGTGCCGCTTACAATATACAATATATAGTATTGAATCAGACTTGAGGTGTACTTGTTTATTTCTGTAGTCACAAGGTTGTGGGTTGTGGGTCAATATCCACATCCCTTTGTGCAATTTTAGTATGCTATCCAAATTGTATTTAATTCGTTTATTTATTTACTTGGTGAAAAGAATTTTTAAAAATGCGAAGAGACTTTTTTATTTATACCATAAAACAGTTTTTGGTGTCAGATTAGCAGCTTGACAATGATTGTGGCTTTTAATCCACTGTAGGGTCATATTACAAATTATTCAAACTATTTGGATCCAGAGTCCCCCCTCTAAGACTGAGCATTGAGGGTTAGATAAGGGGGTCAAACCCTCAAAAAGAAGCTGATTAATGTTTTGCTTTAAAGTTTTAAAGCTAATATGTGGCGAAAGGGAAATTTTCAGTAGAAAGACTGGAGGCAGGTTTCTTTTAGACACTCGTGTATTTCATGTGTACGATTAATTATTTTCCCTTCTTTAAGCACCTCAGCTTTGAACTTTTATTTACACACCTCTTAAACACAACATTTCTATTATCATTTCTTATTGTTTTGTTAATCTTCTCAGGTATTGAGCCGAAGAGGACATACAACTGGCATCAGGCTCCAGAGAAGACAAGGGTCTTGAGGTTTCAGGTATGCAGGTGTCCAGGTAGCAACCGGTATTCCAGTAATGCAGAAGAAATGCTTGTTCAAAGCCAAATCCCCTGGTTTTTTTGTCTTGACATCAGTGGAGGAAAATATGTAAACCAGCTGTTGCAATGCGTGGTGAGTTGGAGGGCTAATGAGCCACTTTCAGCGCTTTAACAGCTCGCATATTACCTACCTTTCCTATATCAATGTAAATACACAGCCAATAGGCCTCATATAATGGGGCTGTGCTGGCGGTTGGCTTCTTAACTATAAAAAGACAGTTTTTTTGCACAAACTGCATGGGTTCATTTAATTTGACCTCCACTCGCTTCACTTATAAATATGTAAAAGCCTGACATTTTGGGCTTCTTGGAAAAGTTAAAAAGTGGGAAAACCATTGGTATTCATGTGTCAAATTTCCGACTAACTGCCAAAGTCAAGGCTTTAACTGGGTGATTATTCCCACTTGTCAAGTATTTTCAATAGTGAGGATGACAAATGTTGTAGACTAATCTTTAATGACAAAAATTACATAAATGCTTGTTTTTATTGGCAAAATTTTGAAAGTAGTCCTTTTATGAAATAAAACATGAGTATAGTCATTTTATAAAATAAAATATCCTCCAAGTCATTACTAATGTTATATTTAAAGTGTTCATAATGTGTTTCATGATCAAATTAAGAAAACTGTAAAATCTTTTATAGCAAGTCTTTGGCATTGTTTCAATAAGATTTTTGCTATCAATATTGACACATTAATAACAGTATAGAAAATAGTTGCTGATCCTTAAAGTATTTTCTATATTTCAATGTTAATTTATGAGAACTAATACAAACTCTGAAAGGAAAACTGAAATAAAGATGTACAATTTTCCCCAAACCACTTTTCAGACTTCAGATTTTTTTTCTCTGTACTCCAAAGTAGTGCACGGCACTCAACCATTTTATGAAGTATAAACATTGCATAAACCAATGCAACATGCTGTCCAAGCACAGGTAAGTATAATACGAGGGAATCAAAATGGAAATAGTGAAGAGGGGGAAAAAATGCAGGCAGCAATCAGATCAGTGGGGGCAGCTCAGCTCAGATAATGCATTTGGCCAAAGAATAGATAATTACAGTCGATAATAATAATAGATTAAAGCTCTGCAGAAAAACAAGATATTCAGGACATAATCAGAGCGAAATGCAACATGCTGGTAGGTAGAGCACTCAAACGGCTGTTTTGGCTGAGGCTCCAGGGACAGTTTGGGTTGGGTTTGGGTTTTCTGAAAGGGGGGGTGGGGGTGTAGTAAAAGTCTACAGAGAGCAGCCTGGGAATAAAAAATGCTCGATTTTTTGGGGTGAGCTTTAGCATAAACAGCATTTTACAACTGTAAGATTTACAATTGAAAAATGTGCACAGAAAGAATGGGCAGATAATTAGGGGGGTTAAAGAATAAGCTTTAAGATGATTCATTTATGTCAATATTTCGACTCTATGACTTGTGAGTTTTAGAAGATCCCTCCAAACTGTTTCAAGAAAGATGATTAATAATTGTGTTTGTATATGTTCGACAAATGAGCAACTACAATAAATAAAACTAACCCTTATAACAAATTCAGTTGCTTTTGAAATAATTACCAAAAACAATATTTACATCATTAGATTGATTACCCATTTTACCAAAACTCACCAAATTTGCAGAAACATTGAGTTTGGTAAGAAACTGCAATAAAATAATATAATAGCTATATCCATTTAATAATGTCATCATGCAAAGGTGCAAAATTAGAGTCTGCTTGGTTTGGCAAGCGTGGAAGCGCACTCAAACTCTGGCGCAGATCAAATTAAGTAAATTCTTGTCTGCTTTAGAGAAAGAATCTCAATTCTCTTGTGAACAAACTTTGGTACAGTTTAATTAAATGTCAACGCAAAAAGAGTCTCAGTGGACCAATGAGTGGAAGCGAGCCAAAAGGAAGGAAATGACATCAGCAGAGTCCATGTGTGAGAAAAGGAAAAAAAACTCAATGCAAGAGTGAAAATTACTAGCATTCATCAAACTACTTGAACAAAGTCAATCCATTCACACTCCCAAGTCAACACATTCTGACGCATGGTTAAGGACCCCTCCGTGTCACTTTTTGACGTTTTGGGTGTCCCCAACTTGTAGGTTTTTGATGCGCTGGCTCATCCAATTAAATCAAGGCTCACCAACCTTCGAGCCACAAACCGGTACCTGACCGCTCCGGTACCCTAACCCAAACCCTAAACTGGTACCTTAAGCTTAACTCAGTACCCTAACCTAAGACACATGCAGACCGGGCTAGGGTACCGGCTGCGTCCCAAGGTTCGGTCTGTGTCTGCTATCGTGTCCGACAAAACAGCCAGATTTAATTGGAACAGCCGGCACCTCAAAAAACGACCAGTTGGGGACACCCACCCTTTAAAATAAAAGTCTATTGCAATAGGCTCATTTTACTAATTGAGAAAAAGTACTATAACAATATCGATAGGTATCATTATTTTATCGCCCAGCCCCGGTTGTTAGTTAATCTATTATACATTTGAGCAACAATTGCAACTTCTACAAGATTTAATAGATTTAGTGTCTAATTTTCCCAAATTTACATGAATCTTTAATCACTAGCGGTAATTATTGGAAATGCCCGGAATAATTCAGTGCAAAGCTGCTTTTCTCAGCTTTCAGAATTCGTTGGAATAACGTTAATAACAAACGGTTAAAGAGTTCCTGTATCTCACGCACTGGAGCTAAAGCTTTGGTGTAAAAGGGTTAAAACATTTATAATAATTGTAAAAAAGTTAAGATGACTACTCTACCAATTTTTCATGTATTGGAAGTTTTTTTTTATTTAATAATGGATCACTGTTTTTTAAGGGGTGTTTGCTTTAAGGAAGGAACGTGTTACTCTTGCAGGATAATATTTTCTCTGGAAAGGACAGAAAAGCTCACACAAACAGTGTGCAGGCATCCAGGCAACCTAAAACCACAGAGTCAATATCTGTCAGACTACCTCTGTGCCGAGATGGTTAATACAGACAGTATATACTGATAGGCTCCAGTTCCCCGGCGACCCTGAACTGAGTGAAGTGGGTATAGAAGATGGATGGATGGATTACCAAACACAACAGCGTCTGCTGTCAAGGTCTATCTGGAGCTGTATATTCTGAGAAACCTATGAGGTGGCCAACTGCATCACAGTTTAGCTCAGTCCTAATACCATCTGCTTTCTGCTCAAGCGCTGTTTTCTCCAAGATACATTTCTTGGGCTTCAGATTAAATTGGGAAAAACATTTCCTGAGCATGAGCCACTCTAAAAAAAGGGGGAGGAAGCTAAGAACTCGACACCCATACAAAGTGAAATGCAACAGGCCTTTGAACACGTCTTATCAAAAAGCCTTAAGACAGATGAATCAGACAGTATCTCTCGACAGAACATCCTTTACTGTTTTCTGTGTTGGGTTTGGCTATCGAATATAACACAAACCAGCAATGTGAAATCTCGTGGAAGTTTGATGAATAGACACAAGAGTTAAAAAACTTTAGTGTTGTATTTGGTGAAGAGAAAGGAGACTCGCTACATTCCCAGACAATGGTTCACATTCCAGAGCAACTCTTCCTGCCCTGTGAAATATACACGTCAAGACGGACAGACTGAGGTTATCTGTTTACACGCGCATGGCCAAGAAATCTCAATGGAATACCTCAGAGGCATCATATGTTAGAGGGGGAGGGGGTAAATTGGGATTAAACAATGAAAGATTTTATACCTGATGCAGTATAAGAGAAAAATTGCGCAAACATTGTCAACATAATTCTAAAATAGCCAGTTTCAGGATTTTAAAGCTCCATACAGATGATATACTTAAAATATCTAAGAAACCATAGTTTTTCTCATTTCTATGGTGGTTGTTTGCACTGATCTGTTAAATAGATAGGTTTCCAGCGTTATCACACTATGTCACAATGATGTCTCCTTCAGGTTGGGAGATAAACAGCATCTTAAATTACAAAAAGAAATTAAATTTCTACAGAAAGTATTATAAGACAGTGTAAATATCCCGATCACACCACCCTTACTGTTTCGAAGCTGCAACTTATCACAAACTTGACACCATGAAAAACATTTGTTTCAATTATCTTTCAAAGTGACAAATCCCTGTTGGACAGGAAGCTGTAAGCTTGATACTTTCTGAAGTACTGCTGCGATAAAATAATAAATAATCTCTTCTTGTCTAGCAATTCTACATCCCGCAGTTTATTATTCATTGTCAGTGAGAGGGGTTCACTTAAATGTGTACGTACTGTTCTCTGCTATACATTTACATCATGAGTCACTGTTCCTTCATTAAGTTTCTTTTGGTGATTAGACTGCAGCCTTTCTTAGTTTTAGACAGCTAAAAAAAAATCAATAGCTAATGTTTCTTTTTTCTTATGTCCTTGGACGTCAAGAATGAAGTCACACCTAAGTGTCCTTCACACGAAATACATACAGACGTTAGTGGGCCAAAGTTCAATTCATTTGATAATTGTGATGCTCAAGCAGGTAAACACACTGATGTGACGGCCTCAAAGAGTTTGAGTCGTGGACCGCTGGTGTGATTGCTAAATGTACTGAGGTTGAAATGTTTTAATGCTATGACATCAGTTGTGTGATGCCACCAGTGGCAAGTCAGTTTTATCAAACTTGACTCGCCACGACATAAACATATCTACAATCCACATTGTGCTTTATAAGATAGATCATAAAGGTAATTAAAACATGACATGACAGGTGATTTTTTACTGACATTAACTTGGATCAAGTCACCAATTTAGAACCTAATGACAAGAGATTACTCAAATTATCTGACCAACCCTGTAAAATATAACAAGACAGTTTTATTTGATCCACTCACCTGCTAATCTAAAATCCAACTTTTATTAATGCAGAAATTTGAGCTACAATAAACTGTTGCGTATCAGTGCAAAGCTGCTTTTCTCCGCTGGAATTACATTACAAGAATGCAATAAGCAACAAACACGATTTTCATACCAGGAAGTATAAACATGAATTATTTTAATGTTAAAGTTATACATAGTAATCAATGTGGAACAATTCAGTTTTAAACCAGCCGCCTGTGGTCATTTTGGGAACTGCAACCTTGTTACTTCCTTGTAGCTTCAAATCCAAAATGGAGAGCAGGAGCATAGCAGCCACAAGCCTTTTTTTACCCAGATGATACCATTTAATACATCATATCCATAAATAAATCCATATCATCACCTAAAGTACTAAGTCTGCAATAAAGGAGTACCCATGCTCAAGCACTAAATGTTAGGGGCAAAAGAAGCACTTATTTTTTAACATTTTGCATAAGAACAGTCCCCGCCCCCTCGCTGCACAGAGTGTATCAACATTTTCCAACTTTTCAATAATTTGTTTTCCTTTTTCTCCATCTACTCAAAATGTCCAGTATCTACTTCACCTACTTTTTTTGGTATACTTTGTATTCATAGTGTCAATAAACTGCAACCGCGTCTAATTATAAGCTAACCAGGATTCTTATTTCCTAAGCAGACCAGGGTTTGGGTTTTTGGCCGCTTCAGTTTCAGATGAGCTATCACAACTGCCATACAACGGTGACACATCCTTGCGCTTTATTGTGGCTCAAACAGATCTTAAACATCTGCAACAATAATACCTCATCCTAATTCTGCAAACTGGAGCTTTTTTTGTTGTTCTGAAAGACTCACATTAGCTTCTGCCTTTCCCTGTGTGAAACCATCTTCAACCTTTTTATTTACAACTTTTAGATGTTTATAACTGAAAACAAGATAATAAATTCTTATTTGCAAGCCACTGGTCCAATTTACCAAATTAAATAACTGCCCAAGATCAGGCAATGTAGCTGCTGGCTGAAAACAAGGGTTATAAAACACTGCCTTAAATTTAAATGCTGGTTTTTAAGAGGGACATTTGCATCAAGAGTTGGGTTCCTTCCGACCAAATCATAAATAATACTGTAAAGAGGCAACTTCTTTGTGAAGCAGCAATGAGAGCCAATATAATCCCTCTCCAGTCTTAGGCTTTAAAAGGATTGTGTCCCTGTTTAAAGTGCACTGTCAGATGCAGCAGCCACAATCAGAATGAGAGAAAAAAAGCATTCCAAAATGTTCAAATCCCACACAAAATAGGGATGTTTGTACAGCATCAAAAGCGTCCTGCTGGCTGGCGGTGCTCCATATGACCATATATGGCAGGAAAAAAAGCTGCCTTTTCCCGTAACCAAACTGGGAAAAAGAAAGAAAACGAAAAAAAAAAAAAGAGGGAAGGTTTTCTTGCATGCTGCGTGCACGGCGAAGATGAAGCTCTCACACTCGCTTACACACAGTGGCCGCAGAGTTGGCTTCCACTCAAAGCAGCTTGACTGATGTGGATGTTGGACCTGCGGTGACATCTCAGCCGATGCTGCTGGCCAAGGCTGCACACCTGCAAGACCACCTTTCCACTGTGCTGAAACGTCACTTTTTTGCACACAGCAGCTCTCTTCGCTTAAACATATGAGCTCTGAAAAAAATGAGCCTCTGCAGCTTATTCTGAACCCCACCACCACCCCCTGAAAGGGAAAATTCCAGCCATCTCTAATGCCACAGTTCCCCACATAAGTTAGAAACAGTTTGTTTATCTGCCCCGCTCCCTCCATGTTTGCTGTGTAGAGTTGCTCTGACACTGCAGCTGCCTGTTGCCAAGAAATACATTTCTTTGCAGCCATGTCATCCCACAGGAAGCTTATCGAATCGTCGGATTATTTTTTTCTTTTTAGCAACAAATAAAAAAAAAGAAAAGTTTTCTGCAAAAAAACCGAAGGACAATTAGAAAGAAAAGAAGCGACTCTACAGTGAGAACAGAACACTCTGATCGATGAATGCTCCTGAACATTCACATAAAACTAAAAGGACTAATTAAAATCGGAGGAATTGCTGCCTTTGAAAGAGCTACTAAACACAGGAAGCTGCTGAGAACATGTCTAATACTTTCGGCTTAAACCAGAGACAGAAATCAATTTATAAAAATAAGATGCAAAAAACTTACCTGCCAAAAAGTAAGAAACGAAGTTGTGAAAACAGAACTGGTAGCAACAAAATTAATGCAAAGGACAAGAGACCAACTCAAACTGTGGTCAAAAATGTTTGCCAAACAAAAAAAAAAAACCAAAAAGCAAACACAAAACAAAAACAGGCCGATAAGTCATCATAGGCAAAAAAAACCCTTAGAGCATGCTAGTTGAGTTAACCTTTTAACACCAGAGCTTTAGCTTTTTTTTTTTTGCATTGTTTGGCCGAGGATGTGACTTATACTCAGGTGATTTAAGAAATTCAGTAAAATAAGTAGCAACAATCCCTAGAGGGAACCATAGGTGTGTGCATCAGTATTTTTGCTACTGTAAGCAATGCAGAAAAAGTTTTAAGCCGGGCGTGGCAGAGTTGTTCAGAAGCAACACGAAAGATGGTTAATTCAAATGATTTAGTGATTTGACATGATAGAAACAGTTTAATCATTTTATGAGCATGTTTTTTATGCTTTGGCTTGTTTAATAACTGTTCATATTTTGTGCTAATATATTCTATTCCTCCCATGTTTCACAGAGCTAAATAAGCGTTAATGTGTTACGGAAGTGAAGTGTGCATGTGCCCAGTCAGTTATTGTTATCTACTCAGTTATTATGATTTGCCTTTCAAGATGAATTATCCGCTCTTGCTTCCATATTTTGTAAAATAATTTTTTTTCAAAAGTTTGACTTATTCTCCAGCGCCACTTTTGGATTCGCACATATTTACATGCGACCAAGCACTAAAGACGATGGAAATTAATTTTGGCGGCACGTCATACATGCAGCGGCCAAGATGCACATTGCTCCATGGCCCGCACATATTTTAAGTGTGATGCTAAATGTTGTTGTTGGTCACACGTATTATCCTGACCCTAACAGTGAATCTAACCCTAAACCTTCCTCCAGGTCTGTGAGGCAAAGAGTTCAGCACTGGCAGAAAATTAAATATGAATAGTCACTTTCATAAATTAATCAAATTTCAAGGAAAGATATTTGCTTACTTAACTGTTTCTTTACTTGATTTTCTACAAGCTAATTATTTGACAGAATTGGGTTTTTTTTATTTTTTATTGAAGGGATAGAAAATGTTTTCATTCGGACGGAAGCGACTCATAACTGTAGACAAACCCAACTCCATGAGAAAAAGAAATGCCCCAAAAAAAACTCCTCAGATGGTCTAGTCTATCCAGACTGTGTGCCTCACTTCCATCACTGTTTTAGTCTGATCTGTTAAAGTAGACATAAAAGCACCTTATTAGTTTAGGTTGGGAGTGAAACATCCTTTGATGAATTCAACACATTTTCTAATAGACACCCTTTGCTTGGCTGCCAAGCACTGAAGAGGAAAGTAATTAATAAAAACTCAGAGTCTCCTTTTTTTCCCCTTAGTTGCTTGGGATCCAGCAAGGACTTGTTTTTATCACTGCAGTACGCTTATGTAAGTGTGTCCTTGGAAAAATAAAAACAAGATCAGAATATATCTAGAATATCAACCAATCTTAATAAATCTGCAGCCTAGCATTTGGCATGTAATAAAAACAGCCTATTAAATAATAGGACATACGGAGCTTTAATCTTTTTGGTGCGCCATACAGCCCAAATGTGGGGATGTTATGGGGTCAAAAAAGGTAGAAATCAAACAAATGTTGTGCCTTTTTTGTCAAAACAAGACAAGAGGATACTTAGTCTGTTTCTGTTTTGTGTCTGTAGAGACTCAGAGTCATCCATGTCATGTTATCGCAGGATTCTGTTCTTCAGAGACACTAGACATCTACCCATCTAAAGATTCTGAAGCTCAAAACTAAAGAAACGAGTCAAATGAGCAACAAAGCGTCATCTGGATCTTTTTTTTTATAAGGAATAAAACCAAAGACGAATGGTTTGGGATTGGCCCCGTCTTTCCACTTGTGTATTGACAGCAGCCTCCGTCCAGACATCCCATGTGGATACCTACCTTCAGTCAGAGTAAATGCAGCCTGTGCGGCAGTCTGTGTCTGCACAACAGGACATTAATCTGCTACAAGTGAGCTGACCAGGGAGACTGCGGAGCCAGCACGCTGATATATGGCGAGCTTTGCTGAAAGAACTGCTACCGCTGACACTATGGCTTGAAAACGTGTTGTCCGGCTGATGGCAATAAAGCAGAGCTAAATGGAGAAGAGCGGAAAAACCGAAGGAAATAAAACACAAATGACATTTAGTGCGAAAGATGTTCTGGCTATAACTTTAATGACAGTATGTCAATCTCCACACGTGCCAACACTCAACAATCGCAACTCAAATGTCTGCCGCTACCCTTCGGTTTGCCGACTACAGAAAGACAGCACAACAGAATCAATGATCACAAAAATGCATGTTGTCATAAATCTTGAGAGGTTCCTTATGAGTTTTTTCAACAGAAGGGGAAATGGAAAGAAAATGGATCTGTTGAACATTTGTGACTTGCTTTCTGTAAAAGCAGTTGCAATGAACGTGGGGCTCCCTCCGTGGTCGCAAAGAAATTACACTCTGGTGAGACGAAAAGAAAAAGAGAAAATCGGAAGGGATGGGGAGGTGGTGGTGGGGTAAAAGAATATAAGCTGAGGAGTGATTTATGTGGCTGACTCAAACCCACACAAAGGGAGAACGCCTTCCCATCATACCTTACATGGAAACATACATGAGGGTAGACGCAGTCTACAAAGCATGATGCAATGCTCCCGTGCTTAAGGAGCTTGTTGAAAACATGACAACCGAATAAAAAAAATAAATTAAAAAAACCAGATGCAAGTTTGCCTTATGAGGAAAAAACAAAGAAAATCACTTATTTATTTAAATCAATTCCACACACACTGACACACGCGAGCAAAAAGCAATAAATCCTTATCTTCCTTGCCTTGTTTTAACACACAAGTCGGTAAATCACGCAGTGGAATGCCAATTTTTTGAAGTGTGCTGCGAGGCTTTTCAAGGGTATTACATGACAAGGTATTTTTTAAAATAAGGGGCTGCATTCCTGGAGAGCGATAGGGAGAAGATTAAGGAAGCGGGTGGGCTTTGGGGTGGGGGTGGTGGGCCATCCAGATGACCTAAACTAGTAGACCTATTACTCACATGGGATGTTGAGAGGTGTAGTGCTCCCTTAATGCCATTTTAGGTTCAATCGTACTGGATAAAGAGGAACTGGGCAAAAAAAAAAAAGTTTTTTTCGGCATCATTTATGATCAGCCGCTCTTGTTTACTATTTTAACACTTTTAACACCATAAATATGTCGCTGGGTCCACCAAAATATAGCAGGGTCTTTGGCATACAGTAACTCTTCATCAGTTGACACAATCAACGTGAATCAGCTAATACTGACCCAGAGGAAAGTGGCTTTTCAGAGCGCAACATCTACATTAATAATGTATTGTGTTGCATAACAGAACAAGGCCACTTTAGTCCGTGACAGAATCAGTTGATAAAAGTTGATGTGTGAGCACTCCCCAGCTGTAGTATTACACATCAGCTCCAAGCGCCATTTCTCCACTTCAGAGTTTGCTGGAATTATTTGAATTGCGTAAACGGTCAGAGAGTTAAGGCAGTTGAAAGAATGTCAACAATGAAGCTAAAGCTCCAGTATGAAAGGGTTAACTTATATCCAACCAATCATTGTCAAGGAAGGAATCCTGAGATGAACTTCACATGTTTTCCCCAAATAGAAGCCATCTAAAGAATAGAATATGATCATAAAACACCCGAAATGTTGATGACAGCTTTAGTAGAATTGATCAGTCCGTGTGTGTTAGTAGACAGATGCAATTCCAAGGACCGTGCAAGTGAAACCTTGGCATTTTCTCACAAACATCGCCCTTCATCTGTGGTTTGGAGATACAAACACATGAAGACATTGACTCTCTGTCACAGCGAGCTCCGCCCGAACTGTACATTCCACTCTTCTCATTCCACAGATCCTTTTTGTATTCAACCCGGCTGAAAATCCACTCGCTTTAGTAGATCTCATCTTTGTGCATAGCTGTGCTGACTGTTATTATTAATGTGGCAGGCAGCCAATGAGGACGGCTGCACATCTTTTTTCCCCCAATCTAAATCCCGCTTGAGGTGAACAATCTAAGCCAGGGTCTTAAGGTGCCAAACCTGCTCCCTGCAGGTGTCCCGGGGCTCCGAGTTACACAGGACCGCCCCAACACACCGCCGGCTTGCGTTATGCGTTATCTGACCAGCGTCAGACCACGAGAAGGAGCTGACTTCACTTGTGTTCACTTGTTCAGAAACAGGCAAACAAAGACTTGCTATCTGGATAAATTCTTAAAACATGCCATTCAGAGCAGAATTCTGTTTCCTTGTGACCGATACAAAAGCAACACATAACATTAGCTTTTTTTTTTTTCTTTAGCTGCAGATAGCTTCACTCCTGCTGAATTGCTAAAGACTGAAATTACATCATTTGGTGTGTTCCCCGTTTCCATAGAAGCTCACCCTCAACCCTGCTAAAAGACACAATTCAAGTGTTAACCCTTTATCACTGGAGCTTTAGCTGAATTGACCCTGTAAACGGGTAAAGAGTTACTGTATATCATAGAGCGTGTGTTATTTAGTTGTCACCTGTGACAGTTCTAGAAATTAAAAGGTTAAGCTGGCAATTATGAGGAAACACGCTTAAATTCACCGGAACCTCTTCTCTTAAAGTTAATCAGCGATTTTGGTTAAAAAAAAACTTTGGAAAACCCTACAGCCTTACAAAACTCAACAAAGCTCTTTGCCTCTTTCTATGTTTGTTTTATAGCATCAATCTCGATGGGTCTTTAAACTGCGCAGATTATTTGCCCACCATTTTTTTTACGTGTAGGTGTTTTTTTCACATTTCTCCTAATTTCTGACAAGCAAGACCAAGAAAGACGCAATCATCATTGGAATGTTGTCATATTTCCCACTAAATTGAGGGTAAAATTATGCTTCAGAAGGTTAATAAATGTGCAGCGTTTAAGCCTGCTAATTCCTAAATTTATTAGAATAACACATATCTCAGACAGCCATGAAATTGTAAATAATTGAGCTTCTCCGAGTGGCTGCAAGGTTTCTTCTTCCCCTGGAGTTTTGGTTCACAAAGTGGAAGCAGTGGGATTGGAAATAAATCCAGGAACAAACTCTCCATTCCTCCTGTACTAATCTGTCCATGGAGGTTCGCCCATGTTTTCTGCAGAGGGAAATATGTCATCTCCACAGATCCACATCTGAAGACCCTCATACATCCGCAGACATACCAACTCAACCCACCACCCACTTTGTGTTTATGTTGAGTGGCTTGAGTGACGGGTGTTTTATTTCTGTCTACTCTGAATTCTTTTGCACAGTTTGGCTTGGCTGGTGCACCACTGCCAGTCATTAAGTCTAACCTGAACTAATGGGGGCCTGTTTTCCAAGGTGGCCGTCACAGAAGTGAGTGGCACCGCGAGATTACGGGCATAAAAAGGCTTTAGGAAATATCTAGCATGGCATCTTCATACATGGGACGCAGACTCTTTGAGAACAAGAAGCTTTTGTTCTCAAGAAGAAGTGGGGGTGCTTTGTTTCTCATTAAGGCACGCTTAATAAAGCCAGACAGAAAGGATGCCCTATTCTTCAGACACACTCCAACCCCCTTAAAAAAATACAACAAAAAACGTCAACATTTTTACATTTGCAGCAAATTTTATTTCACATATTAAAATAATTATTAACATGGTAAAGATGTCAGATTCTAGTAGGATTTACCGTAATTCTGCTGAAAACGCTGCAGCTGATAGCTTGCTAAAATATTATCTAAATGCCAAATTAGCCTAAAAAACTGGAAAAAGGTCTAAATTTACCCAAAATAGTTAGAATTATACTAAAATATTAGCTAAACTCCCAATTAGCTAAAAACATGAGAAATGTCTCATTTAGCCAAACCAGTTAGCATAATGCTAAAACATTAACTAAACTTCAAATTAGCTTAAAAAAACGGGAAAAATGTCTAATTTAGCCAAAACAACTAACAAGCTGCTAAAATAAAAGCTACATGCCAGATTAGCCTAAAAAACCTCAATATATGTCAAATTACATTACCTGCACAAGTTCAATAATCTCAAACAAACTGAGCTTAGCTTTGAATCGTGTAAATAGGTGGATCTGTTATAAATTTGAACTTAAAGTACCTCAAGTTGTCATGTTTGTAGGTTTATGAACTTTGTAGTCTGCATTTGTCCCATCCCCTGGGGGAGCAGTGTGCTGTAGACACAACCACCCTGAGGAAGTATTTGGTGGTTTACCCCCAATACAACACCTTTATCTGGTGTATCAAGGAAGGAGGCACTGGGTCCCATTTTTAGAATATTTTGTACGACTCAGCCTGGATTTAAACTCACGACCTTCTAACTCACAACCATCTGGTTTCGAGGTGGTCATTCTACTACAGAGCCTCTGATCTAAAAACGGTCAGACGAACTGTGGAATTAATCATAGTATGTTTGTGTCTGTGGGCTTGCGTGTGCGGAAGAGTGCAGAATGGTCCGAAATTTACACTCGCGAGCATTTTCTCCTCTTTGCCAAGTAAGTTAGAGGGTTAGTCGCCACAGAGTAAATATTTGTGTAAACTTAGTCATGTTTTTTAGCTCTTCTTCTGGTGAATTTCTTTTGTCTTCTTTTTCTCCATCGTTTGCACACGGAATAAACAAAAAAAAGCGACACAAGACCCCACGCCCCGCGGTAACTTCACCTGTGCAGCGTTTAGTTTGGCTGATGAAAAAGCGAAATATGTGGCGATCAATAACTGGATCCAGTCAGAACTGGAGGATAAAACTGCTTCACTTAAAGCAGCAACAGACAGATTAATAAAATGTATTGATTTGGAGACAGCGCTGTTGTTAGACATTAATGCTATGGTGCTAGCTTGTTCCCCGCTAATGCTATGGTGGTAACTAGCTGTTCTGTGTGTCCTGTGTGATCACGGGACGGTTTACAGTATTTTAACGGACTGGGCATTGAGATGCAGCGGATAAATACAGCAAGATGAATTCATAAGACATAGAAAAAAACTGTATTTTCTAAATAACAGAATTGAATCCACTGTTTTAGTAGCGGCTTTTTTTTTTTAACACCTGAGGCGGTGTTTTTTTTTTTTTTTAATGTTTGTTCTGTAAACTTTGAAAACATAAGAATTTGTTTGTAGAATTATTTGTAGAATTGTTTTTCAAAAGAACTGATCAAGCAGTTTAGTGTTCCGTTTTATTTATGTTCTCTTTTGAAACTTGAAAGCTTTTGCTTTCAGTTTAGTTTGTAATATTTATGCCTTTATTTAGTTTTCTGGGGAGAAAAACTGTTGCATCATGTTGCTTCAGTGCATCTGTTTTGTTTAAATTATGATAGGAAATAAATATTTTAATCTAAACATCTTGCTGATGATTACATATTTCTCAAATGAGCCACAGAGTGTTCAAATTAAACTAATATAGTTATTTAGTTTATAATGTGATAAATATAGTTATCGTCCGATATGAAAAAAAACCAATATCGTGATATAAAAAATTCACTGTCGCCCAGTCCTAGTACACAGCATTCACACAATTCATGCTAACATACGTGTGAAGCCCTAGATATAAAGAATGCTTTGTTTCACCTGGATCTTTGCCTTCTTTGTGCTTATCTTGAATAAAAAAAAAACATCAAAAATCCATCCATCAATTTTCAAAACCAGTTCAATCCCTTTCAGAATCAAATGGTTGCTGAAGCAGATGCTTGGATATTAACTGGACAGGTCACTAGTCTGTTGCAGGATCACAAATTGAAGAGAACATGCAAACTACATACAGAAAGAACCCAGCAGAGATTTAAACCAAGTCTTAACCTTACTGTGAGGCAAGAATGCTAACCACTACACCAACATGTAGCCCACCATCAAAAAACAAACCAAAGCAAACCAAAACGATGCCCTCTATTCAATTTAAAACCAAATCAGGCCCACAGACTTCATGCTCTACCAAATAGCAATAGACCCCATATAAATTACCTCACTGATCATCAGCTGACACTTTTGTCAGTTTTAATATCTGACCGTTGCTTCATGAGAGATCTTATTCCGGCGTTGAAATCTTCATATGTTTTTTGCCGTGCTCTGCTACGTTGTGACATGTGTCATCATTAATCAGAGGAGAAGGAGCCATTAGTATAAATGTGGGGATAATTAATCCATGCTCACACTCCATTAGACGTCATGCTCAATTTGTAGACAGAAATGTGTACTGTGTAAATAAGCGAAGATGATGGAACCCGAAGCTTTTACTCCAACAGAGCTGGGATCCATAGATGCTAAAATGTATTCGAGTAAGCTAAGCTACTCATTTAACCAGTTGTTATGGTTCAAAAATGCATGCTTGCTTCTTTTTTTAAATGGTTTAAGAGGATATCTGTGTAGAGATGGAACTCGGTCATTAAACAGTCAACAGCAGTAAAGCCAAACCATAAGCCCTCTACAAGGTGAGATTAATGCCCGACATCGAGTAAGAATTAGCTTTCAGTTTAATAAGCACCATTTGGCTGTCACCTCTGCAGCTCTATTACAGTACAGCCCCCACTGGTTCTGAGCTGAGGTTATTCAATAAAAATCTGACTCAGTGTTTCTCCCAATCACCACTGGCAGAGCTCTGATGAGGTAAAGAGCTCTCCAATGCCAGCCTCTGTCCCCACGGAGCGCACTCTGATTAAAATGCTTTTCAGAGGCTAGTTTTTTCTTTTGCTCTCCTTGTAACCATGCCAGACCCAAGTTAGAGTTTAGAGACAAATATTGACAAATTAGCTAATGCATGCTGAAAGGAATCCATGAAACCAGACCAAATCCACAAAGGCGCCGCTGATGGCCAGATAAATAGGAGCGCTGGATTTCTACCAGGTATTGATATCTCAACGGCGTAGGAGGAGATTATCAAAAAGGGGAGTCCAAACATTCGTTTGTGACTTAGAATGAGGTATTCTGCCTTTCTGATCCCCAGGCTTAACGGCGTACTCACATACTCGTAATTACCTTTTGCACCCCCCTCTGTGAATCAAACAGGGGAGCGACGTGAAGTGGAAAGAAATGACAAGAGCCGGGTGGCTCACTAACGACGGGTCTCTGCCTCTCGCATCGCTTGTAATGCATTCCAGAGGAACCCCTGGAGACTTGTACGTAAATGCCCGAGTATGTATCTGATTAGGAGGCACAAGAAGTGCAAACCACACATGCACTTTTAAACAATTTCTCCTGCTCCAGAGAAACAGATCTTGGACTGTGATGCTCCTGCTGCTCGACCCGCCTCTTCAGGTGGGAGAGGTAGATGCAGACCCTTCACAACTGGTTTATAAGACACTTGATTCCAAGATTCCAGAAAATGTTTGAGCTATTCAAACAGGTCAGACAAAGTGGCAAAATAAAAAAGCGAACACCACCATCGAAACGATTTTAGAATTTTATGGTTTCTCACCTAGGTTCTGTTGGTTTTTCATTTGGCTTCCAATTCCATCTTGTTTACTTTGATCCCAACTCTTTTGAGTAAAACACATTTAAGTCATTCTTTGAATAAATGTAGATATAAAAATATTGCAGCTAAATGGACACAACACATGGTATAAAAAAAAAAAAAGAATGCGCGACGCACTATTTTGTTTTAAATGACTTGAGGTTGGAGCTGAGCGATATGGCCAAAAAATAAAATCTCAGATTTTTCTTCACACCAAATTCGATTTTCATTGTAATCAATTTTTTTATCGCCTTTTTCTTTCTTAAAACAAATTACACATAACAGAATACATTTAACAAAGACTACTTTATTTTAATATATCATTTGGAAATATGCTCAAACACAAAGTTCAACTAAATACAAGCTGAAAAAATGTTGGTAGATTAATGCAGCAGATGTTTTGTGAGCTACCACTTGCATTAGCATCTCATGAAGAGAAACACTTCTTGTCCATTTCAGCTGTTTGTTTTACTCCAACTTTTAGCAGTTACAACCGTCAAACTGATTTTGCTGCATTTGGTTAGCTGGTAGATGAGAAAAAATCTACAGGTCAGGCACATTTTTACGTTATTTTACAAATTAAAAACACAAGTGCTATTTTAAAAAATTATGTTATATTGAATGCAGAAAGAAAAAGTCACAACGTAACAAAAAATAAATAAATAAAAACAACTGCTTTAAGTGACTAAGATTTCTAATCAGCTTTTTCTTTCTGATTTTGGCATTTTCACATCGTCTATTAAGTGTTTTATTTTCTATCACAAATGAGTTGTTTCTTGTCTTCAAGCACAGCTAAAAATTGCCCCTGTGACCCCTGTGAGGAGGGGTGTCAGTCAGTCACCTTTAGTCTGAACCATTGACATACAGTGGGGATTAAAAGTTTGGGCACCTCAGGTAAAATGTTATATCATTGTACATAAAGAACCCATGGAAAGATTAAAAAATCTCCTAAAAGCATCAGTTTACACATGACACATTCTTTTAATATGTAAAAGTTAGGCTTTATTTCCATCATTTAACCTGTCAAAATAACAGAAAACAAAAAAGTGTTCTACTGTCAAGAGATACTTGTACTAATATGTTCTTCATGGAAGAGTCATCAGAAGAAAACCTCTTCTACGTCCTCACATCAAAATAAAACGTTTGAAGTTTACAAACGAACAAACCTGTAGCATTTTGGAAACAAGTTCTGTGGACCAACGGGGTTAAAATGAAACTTTTTGGCTGCAATGAACAAAGGTATGTTTGGAGAAGAAAGAGTTTAATGAAAAGAACCTCTGTCCAACTTTTAAACATGGGGGCGGATCAATCATGCTTTGGGCTTGTACTGCAGCCAGCAGCACAAGAAACATTTCACCAGTAGATAGAAAAATGGCATTAACTTGTGACACTAACTTGATGCTATTTGGGAATATACAGAAGTTGAAAACAGGATGACTTCTACAAATGGATAATGATCCTAAACACATCTCCAAATCCACACTGTCTTACATTAAGAGGCAGAAACTGAAGGTTTTGCAGTGACCTTCCCAATCACCTGACCTCAACATCACTGAACATCTATGGATGGACCTGAAAAGAGCAGTGTGTAACAGACATACCACACATCTCAATAAACTGGAAGACTTTTGTAAAGAAGAATGGATGAAGATTCCTCAAACAAGAACTGAGAGACTCCTGGCTGCTACAAAAAGCTCTTACAAGCTGTTCTACTTGCCAAGGGGGGCAGTGCAAGGTACTAACTCTGCAGGGTGCCCAAACTATTGCACACACCATTATTTTGTTTTCTGTGATTTTAAAAGGGTAAATGATGGAAATAAATCATTTTCTTCTACATATTAAAAGGACGTCTCATCTGAAAACTAATGCTTTTAGAAAATGTTTCAATCTTTCTTTGGGTTCTTTAAGCACAATAATATAACATTTTACCTGGGGTGCCCAAACTTTCAATCCCCACTGTATATAGAGAGAATGCAAATTTTTTTCTCAATTTTTTTAGAAAATAAAATTGCATAAAAGAATTTTAAAATAATATGAACACATTTTTAATGTCATCTAACTTTAAACTCAAATTAAAACGTGCTGACACAGATTTATTAGAGAACTGCAGGTTGACAGAAAATGCTGTTTGTTTCCCCTAAATCTGCCCCTAGGTGATTTAATTTTATTTGAAATCATAACAAAAACAGCTTTACAAAAACAGTAGAAACACAGTGCCATCATGGGAGGAGCTTTTTCAGCTCAGCACCAGCTCTGTAATGTTAGATACTGCTGATAAACTTTCAACAACATTGCTGTCTTCAAATCAACACTTTTTACTAGACTCCCTGATGCTGCTGTGAGTCTAGTCGCTTTATCCTCCATTTCTGTTCGGATCCCATTAAAAACCACCACGTCCCGCGGCTACATCAGCCAAAGTAAAACACTACACAGAGAAGTGTACAGAAGCAACAGAGTGAGTGGGTGGTGCTTTACCTGTTGGGTGCACTTGTAAATACTGAAAAACAAGCTTTTTTTTTTCTCCCTCGGCCTCATGGAAGAAGCTCCTCAAACTCAAATTAATCGATTAAATTGATTAATCGCCTAGCCCTACTTGAAGCCAGTTTTTGCTAACAGAGATGTAGTCCCCTTCTTGGCAGGATATGACATTCCAGCTTTGTCTAAAAACGAGGAAGAAAAAAAAATCTAGCTTGAGTCTTGTCAGAACACTTTCGCTAAGGCCGATATAGCTGAGAATTCCAAAACAAGACAAGACACTACTTGCGGTATTGTTTTACTGACGGCCCTGAAACACACCAATGTTCTAAAATTTAAATGGACTTTTTTATAGAAACTCCTAATTTTACTAACAGAAAGAAAAAAAATTCACAAACTGGGGTAAATTGTTATGCTCCTATGTATAATTTGAACATTTAAAAAAACACCCAATAAAACAAGGTGTGCTCTTGTCACACTTGGCCACCATGGTGTTGCTAATCTAAATTGACCCCGTATAAAACATTGGGCGCTGCCACCACATGGTTTGTTTAACTCCATATACAGTTTGTATTAGGACAGCCTTAATGACAGATGGATTTTCAGTTTAAGGAACTTAGATTGACACAATGATAAAGTATTGCAAATGGAAAAATATGTTCAAACTTAGAACTAGTAGTGTAAATTCAGCATAAATATTAGAATAGTAAAAATTACATTACGTTTAAAGTTAATACAAATTTACACTGAGTGTATTTATAATATATCTAAAATTCATAAAGACTAAAAAAGGTATTTGTAATTACACTTTTATAATATTGATTTCTTTTGTAAAATTGGACTGATATTAGGCCTGCATTATAAACCGAAAATAGATCGTCATCGTAGTATCAGGCCAGAGTGGTATGCATATTGCAAAAGTAGGCGATAAGTAGTCTCCAGGTGCACATATGCTAAACCATCTCTTTGTAGTTTAAAGAAACAAATGAAATGAAGCCCTTTATGCATTAAACCAATGGCATCTTTGTGTCATTGATCAATCAGTGAAGCCCTTCAATACTAGATGCCTACCTTCTACTTTTTTCCCCTGACATGTGGCTAAACTAGACTTGCGATAGCTGAGAGCAGCACATGTGGTAGGAGTTTAATTCATAAGATACGGATGATAAGGTTTATTTATTTTGCTGAGTCCTACAAAAAACATTGGTAAATACGTTTCCACGTCTAGGTTTTTGAGGCTATCCAAAGATTTTTCCTGGTATGTCTCTGTCCTGTAGAAAATAAACCCTAGCTGCTGTGTGTGCTCAGTGAGGAGAGGGAGGTAGGAGTTTACTGCAGCGTCAGGGGACGGTAAAGAATTTCAAGTTGCAAATTCTTTCATCCATCCATCTTATTTATTTTAAAGATGCAGCGCACAATGATGCACTTTTGTTTATGTGAACATATTTCGTATTTTTTTAGATAAGAATTTCATGAGATCAAATATGTTATCAGTGTTTTGTTTTTATAAATAAGCCTCAATGAGAACATTTTGATGTAATATTTTTGTGTGTTTTGAAGTAATTATATATGTTTTATTAAAAATATATGTTGAGAACATGGAAAGGGATACCCCTGAGTCCTCTCTTATTTGCACTAGCCATTGAATCCCTTTGCAGAACTCATCAGAACTTCCACAAGCATAAAGGGGTTTCTCGTAGACGACACAGAGCATAAAATGTCATTATATGCAGATGATGTGTTACTGTATTTGACTGAAACAGACATGACCATTCCGCACCTACCAAACCACTTGAAACAATTTTGCCATATCGCTGGCTTTAAAGTAAACTTGTTGAAGACAGAAGCTAAGCCTATTGGCACCATGGCTGGATCTGCTTCTCTGATAGAAGGGTTGTGAAGCATCGTGTATTAGACTATCTTGTGGTTACTTTTGTTGTTACACAAGTAAGCAAAGGGCAGTACAGAACAGTATAACATGGATTAGTACAGCACAGTATGATAAAACATTGCTACCATTAAAAAATGTGCTTGCACCATGAAAAATCGCAAACTACAAGGACATTAGTATTGTTTTGGGGAAAAAACTGTACAAAACTAATCTAAAAGGTAAAAAAGAAGTCTGACTAATAAGAATACCTATGTAAAGACATGGAGATTGTTTTAGGTGGATGAGGTCATTCTTCCACACTGTCATTACCACATGCTCAATTTCTCTCTCGCCACTTTTCACTCCCAGGATGGCGGCCGTCCAACTCCGCCTCTCCCAGGTTGTCCCTCATGATCAACACACTTCAGCACATTCAGAGAAGCCACAAGCATAAATTCCACAGCCCTACAACTGACCCACACACTGGCCTGTCTGCTCTTCCCACCACCACCCCTCAGCGCAATTCATTGAGCGGTTAACCTTGCAAACTGTGTAAACATATGAACTCACCGATCATGTGTTCTTACTGAATGGTATTTTTCACACGCTCCTTTGGGATTACCGTCACCGTTTTACCTCTGTGTTGCCTCAACTCTCCATTCCCCTAAAAATATGAGTCTGAAGCTATGGTTTGATGAGTTCTTGATTGGGTATTTGTTTAGGGTTAGGCCCGTTTGGGAAGAAAAAAAAAAGGTGCTGAGGATAGGGGAGGGCAAATGAAAAGGGGACAGCCAGTAAAGACTGGTGCATATTAAATAACTTCTAAGATTGGTAGTACGCTATGTTAACATCAGGCTCAGAAATGTGACCACTTCCAATGAAGAATCCATATAAACGTATGTATATACGCGTTTTGAACTTCTGCGTTAAAAACTCTTAAGTTCACACGTCACTATGCAAGTATTAAGTCTGTTTTTTTAGCTCTTCATTCATTAGCAAATTCACTGAATGCACGTTGAAAGTTAAACCACTTCGAACGTTGACTAATCAGGGACTTGGATTTCGTAGCGACGTATGAGTAGCGTCAATCCTTTACAATTCATGATACCGCCAACCATTAGAAAACTGATCATGAAAGAGGAATTAATAATTGCGGTTTGTGCCCAGCCAGAATTATGACACCAAGTGGTTTATATATTGAAATAGAGATGTGAAAGAAACAGCCTGAAGCAAAACTGGTGAGATTTGCACTGCTTTGACGTTTCACATCAAGCCTCTTCCAACTGTACATACATGTGCTAGTATCAGGTGGTGACAATCCAGTGTGAACACTATTTGCTAAAAAGCGAATTCAAAAATGTCCATTTAGTGTATTCTTGAGCACATCACATGCTCTGTGCGTACGTAGCATTACAGGAAAGAGAAGAAGCAGAAGGGCCGTTATTGTGGAGCACTTAAAAGAAAGATGGGGTTTTATCTGCCACGGGGAAAGCACTGTGCATGTCTGAGGTCCCCGTGGGACTCTGCTGAAAGAAAACACAAGGCCAATCAGGTAAAGAGACATTTCCTGTACTTGTTTTATCAGATGAAAGGGAGCCTAAAGGCTAAATGTCCTTTCTTAACAAGGTTGCACACTTCTCAGGATAACCTGCGTTTGGAAACAAAAGGGAGAACATGCATCTTTGGGGAATGACATCAGGAGCTCTGACCTCACTCGCACACAATCAATCATCCGTAAAAAAAAACAAACACCCAGTGAAATGTGGACCATGTAGGTAAGAAAGTAGCTTTTACCTTTTGAAATGCAAAACCAGGCTCTCTCATGAGTTAAATCATCTCCTTGTAAAATGAGTTTTTGGTATTTTTTATTATCATGGCTGTTTAACCTCTGGCAGAGCTTGGCATCTGGCTATGAGCAGATGGCGGAACAATATGCCAATTACCAAACGCTGGCATACCACACTGTTTATTAAGCAATCTGGCCTCGAGTGATCGCGATTTAAGGTCAGAAATGACACCAGGAAGAGTTGATCTATTAAATCGGTTTCAATCAGAGCGTGACTAAACCCCAGAAGGAATTCAAACACAGGTCTTTCGTGTTTACAGAGATTGAAATGGCAAACTTTGGCTGTTTGGAAGGAAATGATGCAAAGATAAGGACTCTGAAAGAGGGAGTCATTCTGAGGAGTTGTACTTGTAAAAGGGATTTAAAACATACAGATACATATTAAAAAATCAATCTAGTACTGGGTGTAACAGCCATATAGGTAGAAAACCACAAACACAATTATTTTGGTAAAGCTAAAAAAAAATCAATAAGGTTGTAAATAATTGGTTTCTGGTTAAAAAAAAATATATAATAATTTGCCTTCCTGTTGTGCTCTCTACTGTCTTTGTGTTTTTATGTACATGTCATGCAAACAAAAAGACGTCCAAGCACAAGCTTGCCTTTACCAACTTGGGTTAATTACAATTGGCTGAAAGTGAACCACAGCGAGGGATGTGTGCTGTGTGCACAAAACATACAATAAACTTTTTTTCACAGCACTTCAAACAATACCTGAATAAATTATATGACACACTTTATATATTTAACAGTCGAAAAAGACCCAAAATGTCTTTTTGATGTTTGTTTTAGTTGTTTTTTTCCCTGTTAAGGCATTTTAATTTAGTAACTCTAACCCTAGTTTTAAATGTCAAATGAAAAATACATTTCTAGCTTAAATCTATTTAAACCATAAACCAGATTAGCAGCCCTCCCACCACCCAGCGACGAACACACTCCCCAAGAGCCCCACCCCACCCCAGACAAGCCGCCCACCACCACCCAGGAGTTCCGAGCATCCCTCCACCCCAGCCCTGGGTCGCAGCCGCCCCCCAAAGGAGACCCGCCCCCAAGCTACAGGCAACTGCAGGAGTTCCAGGATAGAGCACGACAGGGGCCAGCCACCCCCACCTAGAAGAGGGGAGACCAACAGAAGTGGGGGATCCCCGAAGGGTGTTGAGAACATAGCCCGAACAGATTCACCAAGTGTTGGAATTTTGGAGAATTCGGCTGGCACCCTAGGGCAAGGACCAGGACCTGCACCATGAAAGAAAAAAAAAAAAGGGCATCCCCAAGGCTCAAATAGAAAGTGATTACCCACTCATGGTATTGCCAGAGAACTAAAGGTGCATTCACACCAAATGCGATTCGCGTGGCAGAGGCAGCCAGTTTCAATCTAAAGTCAATGATTTAGACACGAATTGAGGTTCTGCGGCCAATGCTGGGCGAAAGTCTGGAAAAAGCGTGAATTGAGTAGCGCAGTGCAAACTGAGCGGCCGCCGCGGCTGAGTTAAAAAAAAAAAAATCATGTGTGTCTCCCATGCATTGTAAATGAGATAAACAGAAGTAGCTCTGCGTAGCAATAAGGCTAAAAACATTAGCTGCAAGCTTCATGTAGCAATCACGCCACAAACATTAGCTGGTAGCTCCTCCCACACGCGAACGAGGCGGCGAGCTTAGGGAACACATTTTTGACCATGCGGCGAGAAGCTAATTTTCCACGCGACGAGAAGGGGGCGGGCCATTCTCGTTTGGTGTGAATGTACCTTAAGGGAGTCCTCTCCCTGTGTGGACAGAGGGCCGCCGGGCTCAGGACGCCCACACCCGAGAGATAAGGCCACCGCTGCTGAAGGCCTTGTTCCCTCCACCAGGGATGGGGTAGGGGACAGAAGGTCAGAGGTCCCACCTGCTTTGTGTAATGTATTTGTGTGTTTGTGTGTGTTCTTCTTGTCCGTTTCAGCTCTTGAAACAAATGGGTTGTACTCCCACGTTTGTCAGCTACAACCTTCAAACAGATTTTGCTGTGTGTGGTTTGATGCTTCAAGTTTGAATTTACAACACCACTGGTAAACATTTTATTTTTTGAGTCACCAGCCAAGTTGGTCGGTGGATTAAAAAAATCTACCGGTCAGGCACATTTTTCACTGGAAAATTATTATGTTATTAAAAAATGACATTATGTTGAATGCAAATAGAGAGGATGTCACAACATAATGAAAACATAAGATAATAACTGTATGACAGAATAAAAAGTACGCGTTTTTCAGGCTCTTCTGAAACTTTTTTTTTCAGAATTGGACTAAAAAGCTAAACAGTTCCTTTTTTGCATTGCAATATTTTGTCTAGTTGAATCTCAAAACTATTTGTTTTTGCTTAACACACAAAAAAAACATTTACAAAAGAAAAGGCTGCAAAGTTGAAATACTCATGACAAATCAAGTAATCCCTCTAAAAATAATCTAGAGATTTGTGTTAAATAAAAATTAAAATAAAGAGTACAGTCATGGAGTGAAGGAGTTAAACTTTCATGTCCAAGCCAGCACTGGCTCATTTATCCAAAGTCACCATATTACACAACTTAGTGTGCGGTTCTGGATGCAGTACATTTAAATTACATGCTATCGTATTCAAAGGCGAGTTTGGGGGAACTGCAAGTCTGCTGTTGGCCTCTTGTCTGGGCCCAGAATCCCATGAGCCTGAGCTGCACGTCAATCACAATTACTTCAAATGAGCTGAACCTCCTTCTCTCCCTGCTGTTTTTGTCCATGAAGACACAAGCTAGTTTCAACCTCAACGTTTCTCATCAAAAAACGTAGCTGATCATAACACATGGGATAAAGAAAAACCCAAAATGTCTTTGTGATTTTGCAGGCCTGGCAGGGTCACCACCAAACCGTACAATAAAGAAGTTTGCATCAAATGAAACCCCCCCCCAAAAAAAGTGCTTGACATAGTTTAACTGGTATGTTATGGAAAGAAACCAGAAAATAGCTCTGGCACCTGCTGTGCAGAAACAATGTGTGTTTAGACTGATATGTCAGTGTGTGATTGCTGGGAAATGAACCACATTTGGAAAACTTTAACATCAAACACAGTATAGGTACAAATCGCTTAAAAAAAAACAGAATAGACAGATTACTTGAGTTAGATCACTGCCTCTGCCAGTTTTCCATTCCACTGAAATTTAGTTGGCCACTCGATTGGCTCTCTCTACTTAGTGGTGTTACAAAAAATAGGGAAAATAAGACAAACGGCATCTGTCGGAAACTGCATTTTTGCTTTGGAACTTGATATTTTGGTGGATTATGGGTTATCAAGCGTCAAACTACACAGAAAAAAAACACATAATCGGTCATGTATTTCATTTTGACGTGATAAAGTTATGGCAAAAATAATGACCCAATATCTCGCTTGAATCCCAGGGAAATGTAGAACGGAAAAACAAACAAACAAAAAAAGTTTTTTTAAAAATTGGGAGAAAATGAGCTAAAAGCCTTCACCACGCAGCTCAGTCAAGAGCCAGACTCCGGAAATGCATGGCAGTGCTCTCTACATCCTGCCTGCCCAGCCCTAAACCCCGGCTCCCATCTCACACTGCCAAACCCCTCTTATCACTCTTTGCAATTACCTCCTGATTCCTTTGCATGCCCATCAAATCTGGGCCAATTTACCCCCCTCCTGTAAACGCAACGAAATGTGTGCGTTTTGATCTAGAAATAGCCTTGTAAGAGGACTTTAGCAAGTCTTTACATGCATGCTAAGACTGAAAAACAACTAATAGAAGGTTAGCACTGCAGCTGGCAGGGAGCACTTGTGAAAAATGTGCAAATTACTGTTTACACAAAGCCGATAATATGACTGAAAAAAAATAATAAAGAGTTTATCAACTTTAATTCTATATATTACACAATCTTCTGTGGACTTCTATTGGCATTTCTAAATATAAAATACAAATCTTTAATGAAAAGGAAAATTTGAATGTAAATTTCGACTCATGTCACTTTTTAGTAACCAATGGATACTTCCAAATGAGTCAAACTACTATTATCATCATCTATCCAAAAGTTCATCTTACTAATGCACTGAAAAGCTAAATTCTTAGTTTACCGTTTAGAGATTAGCTAATAACTTAGTCTGAATTACTTCTGTAAACTCTCCTCCTCCTTTTGATGTAGAGTAAAAAAATAGGTTTAAGTCATGAAGAATGTATTCAATAAAAATATTGCAAACACAGAAAACACCTGAAGTGACAACGTGACGAGACACTTCTAAAACAAAAAAAATCCTTTTAGATGAGAAAGTTTAAACCCATTACAAACCCACCCTGATCATCTTTTGATCTATTGTTAAAGCGTTTCGTCTGCTCTTTAAATGGCATTTTTAGCCGTTTTTCTAGAACATAGTTGCTACAGAGTGACAGTAGTTCATTAGTAATTCACCTCTGAGTTGTAAGCGAAACTGATGGCACAAAGCAACCCCGTTGCTGAGAGGTCTTCGTTTACATGCGCTCTCGCTAGGTTACAGCCCCTCACACCCCTAAATTAACATTACCGGTGCAACAAAAATGGCAGACAATACTGGAGCGATCTAGCCGTACAATTTGGAACCAGATGCCAGCTCTTGAGAGGAAAACTAAGATGTTTATGGATCTATTTGTCTACAAGTGGAGCCCTCAGAATGGAGAGGAGGAGGGAGCTTGTGGCCAGCCCTGTGTATTTTCCCCATCACAAATACACTCTTTAGTCAAGCAGTATTTTTTCATCTGCTCCTAATTCATAAATAAAGAATAAAGAAATTCTCAGTAACCCATAATTCTTTGACCGTTAACGGTCTCAACGTGAATCAGTCGATTCTGATGCAGAGAACAACAGCTGCTCATAACGGCTTTGCACCAACGTGCAACACACTGCGAACAGAAAGTGTTGCATAACAGCCCAAAGCCACTTTTCTCTGTGACCGAATCAGCTGATTTATGTTGATTATGTACACATTTTACTACTGTAAAGTGTTGTATATCAGGCTGCTTTTCTCCACTTCAGAATCCATTGGACTTACTTTTATTGTGTCAACAGTCTAAGAGTTACAGTAGTCAAAATATTGTAAAGACTGGAGCTAAGACTCTGTTGTTAAAGGGTTCAAATAAAATTATAATGCAAAGTTTCTCCATTAGATTAAATGCACCCCATGCAACAAATATAAAAAGACTTTTCAATCCCAAGTTTAAATTTATTTTGGGTTTAAAGGGCCGACACCATGTTTTCTTAACCTTTTATAGAAATCAATATCTATGAATATGATGATATATTACCTTTGGCACACTAAAGATCAAACAATTTATAAAATATGAGTTATTTTTGTGGACTCTTTTCACACCCAGAAGTAAAACGGCTCGATCTCTGGGGCACCCCCCTTTCACTCCTTGTGGGTGACACCCAAACCACGACGTCAACCTAGAGACAGCTTCAGCAGTGTGTCCACTCATGAAAACAAACAACATTGAACTTTTTTAAAGATGGATGTGCATGTTATGGAGCCTTACACTCTTGACCCACAGTCTGATTTGGAATTTCTATACGCGAGGCGCAACGTGTGTGGAAAATTAGCATTAGCTCGTGCACTATATGCTTTTACTGCGTAATTTCAGCTAGTTGTATGACTTACTTACAGGTCTGGGATCTTCGTAGGAATTGCGCCAGCTCTGAGGATAAGTCTCCCAGAAAACCCACTTTGATCCACTTTATAAGTAGTTGCGCCAGGAAAGTGGGTGTCTGTTTGTGCTAGCCTAGGGGCAGGGCTTGTAGCGCAGACCCTTCCTAGTAGAGGGTGTTCTCACTGGTCTACGCCACATGGTGAGAACCCGCTCCTTTATGTGGGTATGGGAGGAGCTGCGGCTAAGAGCGAAGGTTTTGGAGAATTACACAAAAATGCGTGAAAGGATCAAAATATCACTTTGGGGTTCTTTAAAGTGAGGAATGAACAGTACAATACACTTAAAAAGGTCAAAAAGTTCATTTTCAAGGTATAGGCCCTTTAAATAACTATTTTACATTCAAGTACATTTTCTGCTCTGACTGTCTCCAGATATTTGTATTTTGAAATGGCTTCAATCTGGAAGTCAAAAAGCTGTAGCCTGGTCAGTACACATTCCTATTATATCTTTTAGGAATTTCTGAGCCATAGAACAGCAAAAACAAGTATGTAAAGAGTAAGAGTAGTCATATCTACATCTCTTAAGCTATATTCACACCTCCCGTGGCATAGAGCGCTTGTGTGACCACTTCCAAAGAGCAGTCTATGCAAACGTCTGCAAATGCGCAATTTGGGCTTCCGTGTTCAATGCTCTCACATTCACACATAGCTATGCACATTTTTCTGACCGTTTTCAGGCTTTACGTAAAACCACTTTGAACTTTGACAAAAGGGACTCAGATATATTAGGCACATATGGATGGTGTCCTTTTTCATCTGCAAAAGTGCTAACCATTTAAAAATTGATCATGGAAGAAAAATTAATCATTTCAGCGTGTGCCCAGCCGGAACTATACAACAGCAAGTCTTTTCTATATTGAAATAGAGCAGTGAAAGAAAAAGATTCTTAAGATTTGCACCGCTCGGACATTTCGCAAAAAGCCTCTTCCAATAATATGGTTGTTAAGAGTAGAAAATGAAATAAAAGAAAATGTCCCTCCTTACTTGTCCAGTGTGAACACCAGGGGCTAAATGCACTTTTAAGAATGCACAGATCATGTCTGGTGTAAACGTATTATCAAAAGGTGCACCACATGAAAAAAAACGGAAAAGGACACTATTTTTATGTGGCAGATAAGATTACTTCTGCAAATGTTAATTATATTTAAAAATATGTAGCCACATGATACAGAAACTACTGACACATACAAAATTATATAAATGTAGCCATGGATTAAAAGAATCAGTGAAGTTTCTACGTATGCTTTGAAAAAGAACCCACATATATTATATTTCAGAGACTTTAATCATCTGTCATAATCTCAGTCTGCATGATGACTCAGGATCTTCCCCGAAAGTTCAAACTTCTGCAGCAGAATTCCCTTCGCCTTGCTCCCCCCATCAGGGACACTCAGCCAACATCAAAAGACCACCACACAACTCAACCACAATGAAGGTGGAGGAGACCATTTGCCTGGGGAGGGGGAGATATGATTCAAAAGAGTGTGGAATCTGGAAACTTTTTTTCTTTAGCAGCTTTGTCTGCAGCAGAACTTGGACGTGATAATGTTTCCGACACAATTCGGTTTGATTTCTGCGGTCAGTGATTGGGTCCCTCGGGCTAAGTCTGGACTCTTTCTACATGCAACAAGTTCAACAGGTTAAAATGCATTCGGTAGTTCTAAGATGAAAGGATTTTCTTTTTTTAAATCTGAGTCTGCACAAGTTTGGACCCCCAAATTATTCTCTTCCTGCTAGCAAAGCCGATCCCCGGATATAATGAGTGTCATGTCGGCCACTAAGTTTGGATGTGGTATGGAGACACCCCCGTCGCCCCTTCAGACTGATTAACTTCGCCCTGCTTTTCTTTGTGCGCAGTTAGAAACTCTTAAAATGGCAGCTCTGTCGTCTGAAAGAGTTTCCGTGAGCCCTAAAGTCAAAGTTTTTGCTTATACTGTTAGGAAACTGGGAGAAAAGCTCACAAAAGAGGGAGCGGCTCGCAGCCAAGGTTTTCCGAAAAGCAGAATCAGCAAACAGATACCCGCGGTAAGCTAGCATCATCATTTTCCCGCCGCTTCTGCTTTTGTCTTTGTCAACACACATACAGTTTAGGATCACGTCGTGAGTGTCTGCGTTTACCTGTGGAGCCTAAAGGCACAAAAGTAGAGCCGAACAGTCGAGTGAGACGAGAGGAGAGGCGGCCAGGCTGCTGTCGATCCTCAGCGGTGCTGGGTGATGAAAGCAGACTGAATACCCGTTCAGGCTCCTCCCTACCGGACTTCACATCCACGGCTGAGTCTGCTGGTTCCCAGCGAGGCAGCTGCGGACTCCCCACCCTCGAAAAGTCTGTAAAGTAAAAAGGGAACTAGGCCAACTTACCGCGCGAAAGACCTGGGCTAAACTGATTAATTGTATTTCATCAAATGAAAAAAAGGCAAATAAAACATATATCAAACTTCAATAGATGGATGGATAGAGAAAGAGAGAGATTTTGATGTTAAGCACAGTCTAGCCACCATCTTTCCTCCAATTTTTGAGTCAATAATAGTTTAAGTTGACAGAAAATTAAGAAATCATCAAAATATCTTTCAGGAATTCCAAAAATAGCAAAAGCAAATATTAAGTAAATAAAATCACGAGCCCCTCCACTCTTCTATCTCTGCCACTAGGAACCACATATAATGGATGGGGCCATCCCATTCAAGGCCTTATAGGTTAGCAGGAGGATTTTGAACTTGATTCTAGATTCAACTGGTAGCCAGTGAAGTGAAGCTAACACAGGAGTAATGTGTTCTCTTCTGCTGGTTTCTGCTAGCAATGTAGCTGCTGCATTTTGAACAAGCTGAAGACTTTTTAAAGAACTTTTAGGACACGCTGCTAGCAAAGAGTTACAGTAATCCAGCCTAGACGTAACAAATGTATGGATGAGTTTTTCAGCATCGCTTCTAGATTATATGTTTCTAATCCTAGAAATATTGCGTAGGTGAAAAAATATGTGAGCCATGAATGATAAATCCTGGTCAAATAAAATCCCCAGGTTTCTAACTGGAGGCTATATTTACACCATCTAGGGAGACCATCTGAACAGGTAGGGCATCTCTGAGGTATTCTGGGCCTAGTATAATGACCTCAGTTTTTTCTGGGTTTAGGAGGAGGTAATTAACTACCATCCAAATTGTGATGTCACGAATGCAGGCATTAAGTTTCTCTAAGCGGTCATTCTGGTCGGGTTTAATGGATAGATACAACTGTGTATCATCTGCATAACAATGAAAATTAATACTGTGTTTCCTGATTATGTTTCCTAGAGGCAGCATGTAAAGCGTAAACAGGATGGGTCCTAAAACTGAGCCCTGTGGGACTCCGTATCAGATAAGTAGGATTTAAAACACTGAAGGGCAGATCCTCTGATCCCGATGTCATGCTCTAGTCTCTGGAGGAAGATGCTAACTAGTGCAGTTTCAGTGCTATGGTGAGGTCTGAACCCTGGACGGAAAATCAGAAAATGATATTTGGGGCTATCTTTATTATTGTCTTAATTTGAGGGTAATACCTGTCAAGCTAAAAAGTGTTTCTTCTCATTCTTTGTTAATATTATCAACGGGAACATATTTCAATAAAATTCAGACCAATAGGAAAATCCCTCAAGTAAACAATATCCCTAACTTATTATGAGTAGTGTACATGATTCCACCTCTATTGTGTTCTTCTTTACTTGGAATTTTGAGCACTGTGTGACTTGTAATATCCCTCATCTCTTTATTGTGACAAAATGTTTTCTTTTTAGTTTTTTTAAAAATGTATGGATATAAGTGGATTTTTTTTTCCCCAGTGCTTAACTGTTTTTTTATCTCCAGCCATTATATGTTTGTGATTTTATGTTAGGCAACTGAGGTTTTTTTCGTTGCTAACCACGCACACATTCCTAACATGTTTGTATCATATGTTATATCATTTTGTTAGGCTTGAGATCCATGTATGACATTTTTACAATATTACTGTAAGAACTGTGCGAGCAGCAAGGAATCACTCTTGACGCTGTTCAAAACATACAAACTTTAAAACGAATATTTTTCACCAAGAGTTGGGAGATGATAAATCGAAATCCCAAGGAGAAGTCTAAATTTTATTAAAAGGGACAAAAGGTAATTTTTGTTTTGGTGGCCTCTTGGTGGGGTCATAGTTTAAAGGTCAATGAAACCTTGATTCCAAACTTAACCTGGTGGCGTGTCTGTGAAATTTTGTGAAGATTGCTGTAAAAACGTTTTTTTTTTAATCTCATAATGTGCAAAAATTTGAAATTTGCTAAATTTCACATGTAGCCACAAATTGGCCGCCAAGCCTTGGGTCCTGTGGCCACCCCATTGCAATCTCAAAACTTCCTTTGGGTATCCCTGACATATGTGCTTTAGTTTTTTTACTTGATTTTAAGAGATATTGACAACAGTTATTCATGCTGTGATGTCATCATTTTTTGGGGTTATGCAGTCTATAATTTGATCAGATAGTTTGGTAAGTGAGTGTGACCACAGTCTAAAGGGCTTTTAAAAAAAGTAGGATTGATAAATTTTGAAATCACACCCTCACCTAACTTCATACTTCCAATCAAACCAGGGTGTGGCCTTCTGATTGACATGTGAGAATTAAGTCTTTATCTTTAAATACTGGGCATGCAAAGCAACCAACAACTTTGTTTGTTCTGCCTTTTTTTGGTAAACCTGTGGATGGTGATATCACATATTTTACTGTACATCACATCATCATGTTATAATGAGATGGAGAAAATCTTACAACTTGGCCCAGCAAAAGCCAACAGCTGACCACATTTGCTTTCATTAGGTTTAGAACAATATTACCAACTTAAAGCTTTTTCATTGCTGTATTTCTTATTTTACAATAATATATGATGGTTTTGTCCATCTTGTAGTGCATCCCTGGATGCACCCTACCTTTATCTGAAGACAGCTGGGAAAAGAGGGAAAATAAATAATCAAAACAGAATTGCAGATAAGCAAGCGATCTGTGAGTAGTACTTCTTTGTCTAACACCGTAACAGTTGGTACAAGCCATCTGGGCCCCCGCAGCTCTGATCAGGATAACGAGGATATGGAAAATGAATAAAATGACGTTACGAGTGTCCTAAACACAATATACAGTCCTGATTGGCTTAATGTATCAGGTATTCAAGCCCTAAATAGATCAATAAAATATATAAAACAGACATTTTAATGCACTGTTAAATAATTATTTATAACTTGTTATTTTTTCCGAAATGTTGTCCTGCAGATACAGAAGGTGACCAACACAATAGCTACAGTGTTCTATATTTTGCTGTGAAAGCAGCAGACACTGCTCGTCTTTGTGCTCTGCTTTAAAGAAGTGATCCTCAGAACAAAGGGCAAACGTAAGAGCATTAGTTCACTGATGCAGAAAAGAGACCCATACGTAATGATGCTGTTTTTTGGGGTGGATTTTTTTTAGGTAAAGCAAAGTGTTTATTGCTTGTTTATTGCATGTACAAATTATGGATTGTGTCATGGGCATATTGTCTTGAAAACTTCGCTTTCAAGATGTGTGCATGTGGACAGAATGGATGTCAAACTTTCAGAAATATTCATGTTGTGCAAATACCTAAATATATAGGTGTATTTTCATGTAAATGTATAGTTGTTTGTTTATATATTTATAAATTTAGCTTCAATATCTTTCATGTTTATTTTGTGTTTTTGGCTCTACCTTTTAACAACTCCAGTACGGTATGCGTTTTTTACTATTACTGTATTCAACATACTGTGGGCACATGTTTATATTGTGTATATAGAACCTCCTGACATTTATTGATGCAAATATGCCTCAGATCACTTTGGCTAAGCAGTCACCTTGATTTAGCATCTCCATGAAGGCAAAAAAGGGATTTTATTTATGGTTGGAAATAAATTCAGGCATCAATGGATAACATTTTTTACTGACTTAGTGGCTGCTTTAGATTCCATTGTTTGTGTAGACAGTGATACTAAAGGCATTTTGATTCTGAAAAACGATTTAAAATGAAATTTTGCTTTGGTGGAACCCAGCTCCGGAGACAGGTGGAGCAATATGAGTACAGTGAAACAACGCGTTGAACAAACTAAATAAGGGCTTACCAACCAAAATATCTATTGCCTATACTGGCTAATTTCTATGTAGGGTCATGGGGTTGCTGGCACCTAACCAGGTACTGGTGGGAAAAAGTGTGTACACCCTTCAGGCTTAGTCACATGCATCCATTTAGGACATCGGTCCATACAGGTGCTTTGGGGTTTCGGGTTGTCTGAGCCCAAAGAGGATCGTAGAGAGGAGCAGCCGCATCTTAAGGGCAGTGCAGGTGTACCTTGCAGTTGCCTTCAGGCTCGTCTAGGCAGCCATCTTAAGGGGCGTCATTAAAATGGAACGTACTGTCGTTTTGTGTGTGGTAACTGTAATGCTACGTTCACATCGACCATTTGACACGTGTTGAAGAGTGCGCTAAACATGCATTCTTTCAGCATATTAAACAGTACGTTTAGGTCTGCCAAGTCTTTTCAGCCTCTTCCCCCGCCAACTCACCACCAGGTAGTGATCAGTGGACAGCTCTGCCTCTCTCTTTATCCGAGTGTCCAAGACACACCCAAATGTCGCCCGAAATGACCATAAAGTCGATCATCAATCTTCTGCCGAGGATGTCCTTATACCAAGAGTATTGATGGACACCCTTGTGTTTGAAGATGGTGTTTGTAATGGACAAACTATCACGAGCACAGACATCCAACAACAAAACACCACTTGGGTTTAGGTGAGGGAGGCCAGTCCTACCAATCACGCCCCTCCAGTTATGTGCTAACATAGATGACTGACAAATATTGGAGATGTTATCGAGTGATAGCCAGTGTTGGGGGTAACGGATTACAAAGTAATGAATTACTGTAATGACTAATTACTAATTACTTTTATCAGTAACGCAGAAACGTAACGAATTACAGTTCAAATTTCGGTAATTAATTACAGTTACTGGACTATAGTAACCTTTGTTACTTCGTTTTGTAGGCTCTGACATTTTCTCTCAGTTAGATGAAACGTAAATGCAGATTCATTTAAAACTAAACTGAGTAACTGGCGCACACAGACATGCATGTGCGCGCAGAGTCTACAGACATGCACTCATTGCTGCAGTCAAGGTACTTTTCAAACTGGCTCAAAGATGAGACGAAGTGAGACACTGTCCTGAAAGGAGTCCTGTCATCTCCGCGGAGCAGCAAGTGAGCAGCAGAGCAGAGATCCGCCTCGTGAACTGATGTGTCTGTTACGAATGAAATGATTCTAAAGCCGCTCTTTGGTGTGAAAGACAAGAGTCCGCTCCGTCCTGGGACTCTGAAATGGTTATTTCTATATTAATTCACCTTTTCTTTCTTTCTTTTTATCCCTAAGCTGCACGCAACTCATCAAAATGAGTTTGTGCTCAATGCGCTCTGTGGGGGTGGGGGGTACATAGTTTGGTAGACCTGCAGCCGTGCAGAACTGTGCACAATAGACAGATGTAGAGAGAGAGAGAGAGAGACTGATGCATTGGGTGCAACTCATTGTCATGGAATACAAAACGTTGTCCAGAATGAACATGGAGGCATTTAATAGTTTTTTGTGTTTTCAAAAAAGCTGGCTTGGTTGCAGATTTGAAAGAGATGAATATGAATATAACAGTATTTTCCAGATCTGACTCTGAGCTGTAGCATAGACCACATATGTTGTAACAGTAACTTATTTTTGTCATTATTTTTGTCACGCTGTAGTCTGAATTCTAATGAAGCCAGATTATGTCTTGAACCATGTTTATACCTTAAACAAGGTTATTGCTTTAAAAATGTAGTTTTTTTATTATTTATTTTACTCTATATTATTTATTTACATTTATTTAACCAGAGATTTATTTATTGGTATAATAAATAATACATTTAATAATAAATGTATTTATTTATTTAAGTCCTATTGAGATAAAAAAAAATTCAAAGAAACCCTGTTTTGAAGCTGTTTTTCTCTTGAGAATTTGTATGAGTGGAAAAAAAGTGCAGTAAAGTAATAAGTAGTGAATTATTTTTTCTAATGAGTAAAGTAATTTCGTTACAATTTTGATCCAGTAACTAAGTAAAGTAATCAGTTACTTTTTAGAAGTAACTTACCCAACACTGGTGATGTTAACGTCTGAACTTTTCCATATCTCTGTTTGAAGGGCTAAATATTGGGGCAGGGAAAAGCCAGAAGGGTTGAGGTGGAATTCAGATTGGTCCAACTGTAGGCGACGGACATCTGCAAATAAACAGCAGAAAAAGAAGAATCCTGTCCCTGCTTGTCCAGTGTGAACACCATAGGCTAAACGCACATTCTTAAACACAAGTTACATGCCAGCTGTCTGTGTAGCTTATTTGGTTTGTGTGAACCACAACTTTCATTGGTCACTAGGGGATCAAATAGTTACTTTCAAAAAATGCAAACAACTTTATATAAATTCTTTTAAGTAAATTTCTTGGTTTTCTTTGTGATTTTTTTTTTATCACCCAGTGTTCAAATGAACCTATGATTAGGATTACAGCCTTCTTTTTAGGTGGGCAAGCCTACAATATCAGCAAGGGTTCGAGTACCTGTATTTCCTCCATTGAATGTTCTTATAACTTTTGATCAATCCCTGAGGAACTCCTTCACATCAACACTAAGTCTCTTAAAAACAAACGTAGAAATCAGAATTCAATGCTCTCCATTCTAATTACGAGATTTTAAATCTGGCAAAGCTGACACAAATTCCTGTCTGGCTCAATGCATTTTTGTGAAGAATTTTGGCTCAGAGGTAACACTCTCTGACACCAGGCCTTATGAGATCAAAGTACCTCTGAACTGGATTTTCAAAGAGAAATGTTTGTAGATTCTTTCGTCATGACTCTGAAATATAAAAGTTAATCTTTCTGAAAAGACACATCAATGAAAAAATATTTATTACCTCTGGCTTGCATGCTACAACCAGAACAGTTTTTTTTCAGATCGAGGCTTTAGAAACACAAGTGTTATAAAGGGAATGACTTTGAAGCTCTCAAGAGTTAACGAGAAATGTGTTAACCAAGAAAAAAAGGCATCTCACTGAGATGGTTTCACTGAGTACTTGGGGAAACCTCCCATTACAGAATGTTAAGTAAATCACTCCCATGACATTTCCACAAGACTCCTTTGGATGCCATAATCATCCCTCATTGACCTTTAAAAAAATGTCTCCGTTTTCAGATAAAGCATAGCTGGTATGAATAACCTTGACTTTTATTTTATTTTTTTATTTTTGCATTTGTTATGTAAAAGTTGTATTTTCTCTAAAAACAAAAAAAAAAATCACAACTGGTTTTGACTGAATTTTTTTTAAATGCCCTCATACAAATCCAAAAAGATTTCCTGTGATTAGTTGCAAGCAAATGGTGTTGCAAATCACTTGTGTTAAAAGGTGTGTAAAACTTGGTTTAGTTTAGCTAGTTCTCTTTATATACCTCATGGCTCAGTAACAACTGAAGCTAGATATGGGCTATCTGCAGGTGAAAATTATAAAAATTGTACAGGGCACGCAGCAAGATTGTAGAATGCTTGGTGAAGCTGTAGAGCGAAAATGTCCGTGCACATTTTTGTGTACGGATATGCTGCGAGTGCCAATTAACGTTTACTTGGCTAGGTGTGCTGACCGACAGTAGATCTTTTCGTCTCATGGAGCACAGATTGTGTGGATACAAAACGCAACACAGGAGTTAAATAAATGATTGTATTAAAAAAAAAACAGCTACCAAAACATTAATTGATCATTCATCAATTCATCTGTGTCGGAGTTCATCAAGGAATATAGAGTTCTTCCAGATTGAAGGTCCAATTTTGGGTATCTCGCCATGCACCATTCAATTGGATGCATGGTAGACAGATCCAGATAGAGTAAGATGAAGGAAAAAAAACCTGACCTAAGCAAAGTCAAAGACAATCAACACTCAACCACATTTAAATTAAATCTTACTCGTTTTTCCCTAAAGGAAGTGTGTTTAAACCAAGTGTATTGAGAAATAAACACAAAACAACAATGACTAATGTGGCCTAAGTTTGAAATATGCATCAAAATTTGTCCAAAATGGACACAACTGTGATAATAAGGTCAACTAAAAGGTTCCTACTTCATTCGGCCAAACATAAAGGCTGGTTTAACCAAATGCCCTGTTCATAAAATACAAAAACAAAACTAATAACACTGCGCTAGCATATGGACAGGGAGCCTTAGCGTTACTATCAGGTCAACACGTGTGTGACTCGTGCTTGCATAACTCACCCGAGAGTAGATTTATTACTAGCAACCCAAGTAAATGCGCTCATACTGACATGGAAAAAGTGGCTGCGCTGATATGCAACACGTTACAGTAGTAATGTGCTACACAGTCAATGTAATTCAGCTGGTACTGACTCAGAGAAAAAAAAAAACGTTTCTCCTTGTCAGAATCCATTGGAATTACGGTAATTGCGTAAACAGTCAGAGTTAAAATATTTCAAAGAGCATGTGTATAAGAGTTGTCCACCCTAAAATTGCAATGACAGTGAAACAACATAAAAACTGTCTAAAACATAGCCCCCAAACAGACCAACCTGGCCTCAGGGTGACTGAGGATAAAACCCTGTCATGAATACACCCCACCAAAAAAGTATGATGAACTCTGGAGTATGTTCATGAAAGCAAAATGACTATAGTGTGGTTTGTGTTTTGGGGGGGGTTTGCCCAGGAGAAAATGTTTTCTCTTTAGAAAAAGGAAGAGAAACAACCAAATTTAAGCAAACTATGAGACTTTTGTACCAATGTTTTGGAGACAAACCACACAAATTATTGTCCAGAACCATGTTTTTTCAGCCATTTTTTTCAAAGAAAGTCTATAAACCAAGCGTAAGGTTTATGGGATGTTTGTTCAGGCTTGCTCTGTTGCCACAGAACTTGAACCATGCACTCCTGCTTAGAGTAAGGCCATCTGTCTGTCAGCTAAAGCTTGGCTAAAACTGGGTCATGCAACAGGATAAATGATCCGTAACACAGCAGGAAATCTACATTATAATAGGTGTAAAGAATAGAACCAAGCTTTTGGAATGGCTGTTTAAAAGTCCAGACATCATACAGTTTTGGGGTCTTTTGCAGGATGGACATGTCGATGAAAAAAAAATCAAGAAACTTAAAATATTACAAATCATACACAGTGCTGAGCATAAATGAGTACACCCCACTACATTTTTCAGGTAACCTTCAGTGTAATTTCAGAATCAACATTTGCTATGACATATTTTACTACAAAATCCTCCCACAAATGTGGGCCATTGGTTGCAAACAGTTAATTTGCACAAAAAAAATATTTTTCCCAACTAATTAATTCAACATAGGCTTCTATGTTGCAAAAATGAGTCCACCCCAAGTATAGTCTTAGGAGAAAAGCCAGAATTAAGACTACAAAATTCTAATGAACAGGCATTCATCACAGTGAGTCTGATGATTCATTTAAGATGTGTCCAGGACACAGGTGACTATTAAAGAGCATTAAGACAAGATTTTCCCATTTCATGCTGTCAGAAATGGCTCCACGTTGAAGAGAAATGTCATACAATCTGAGAAAAGAAATAATTTCTTTACACAAAAAGATAAGGAATACAAGAAGATCAGCAAAGCTTCACATATCAGAATAGTGTAGCAAAAGGGATCCAAAAAAAGACGGAAGTGAAACCATCTTACAGAGACGTCCAGGCCGTCCACAGAAGTTAACATCTTGACAGGAGCGTCTTCTGATAAGAAGGGTTGAAGAAAATCGCCATACAAGTTCACTACAGTCAGCTAAAGCAGTAGAAAGCCAAACTAGAGTGACCGTTTCCCGTGACACCATCCGGCACGCACTGCAGAGGAATGGCAGGCATGGGAAAAAAAGGAAGACTACTGGGACTCTACACTCCGGAGTGATAAGAGAAAAATCACTGTTTTGGAACTAGTGGTTTTAAAACTGTATGGCGACAAAAAGGTGAGGATTTCAAAGAAAAATGCATGGTGCCTACTGTGAAACATTGTGGTGGTAGTTTCCTTATGTGGGGGCGGCATGAGTGCTGCTGGTGTTGAGGAGCTGCATTTCATTGATGGTATCATGAACTCAACAATGTCCTTCAAAATCACGGTGCTAATATAAAATACTAGATGTAGTTGTTTGTAATGCAGGTTGTATTAATTTTTGCTTCAACCAGTTTGAGTAAAACTGAGGATTTTGCGATCTAACTTACACTATTCACCTTCATTTCATGTTTTGGAGTTAAACAAGTGTTCAATAAAACTCATCCTTATGGAAAGTTTGGAAATTGTCCTTTTGTTCATCATGATACTGATTAAATTAGTACTTTTTCAAAAGGTTGTACTCATATATGCTGAGCACTGTATGTGAGTGTTTTATCTTCTTCTATCTCCTTTTACTGTTTTTTTTTAAGTTTGACATATCTATATGTAGATATTTAATTTGTATGTATTCTTTTTTTTGTTGTTGCTTGAAATGAACCAATATTAATTTCAGAATTTATTCACAAAACATGAATCAAAATGATAAAAATCTTTAATTTTGGGTATGCTGCTGACGGTGGGACTCACTCCACTGGACTATTGGCGTGGAGTAAGCCTCCTCCTTTTTTCCGCACCCATCTGTAAACTTTCTTTTCTTTCTATATCAAATCAGTCAATCACATTTTATTTGTCAAATACTTGAATTGCATTACAATGAAATGCTTTTTTGTACCACTCCAAAAATTAATGCATTTAAATATGAATTTAATAAATAAATAAACAAATAAATACATAAAAATTGTGTCCTGACTGCAGCTACCTGTATCCATGGGATTATGCTGCTGGTGAGGATACTCTCCACAGTGCAGGTGTATCTTTTTAGGTACCTGGAAGTCTTTCAGACGTCTGCAGTGATACGGACACTGACAAGCCTTCTTCACCATGGTGTTGATGTGGGCAGACCAGGTCAGATCTTGAGAGATGTTGACACCCAGGTATTTGAAGCTCTCCACCTGCATCCCACCGATGATGAGTGGGGACCAATCCCTCTCCTTTTTCCGACTGCAGTCCACTCTCAGTTCCTCAGTTTTACTGACATTTAGCCGGAGATTGTTGGCCTGGCACACACACATGTCCTCCACCATGACAAAAAATGCCACAAGAACATACCAAAAACACAATTTTCATCAGAGGAGGTCTTTAAAGCATGTGGCTACTTAGCAATGGCCACATTTTATCTACTTCTTTAGTAGTGGCTCTCTTGCCCTTAAATAAAACACTAGGAAAAGTATTTTATGTGCTGCTTTTGATGGCAACTTCCTCTCATATCCACTGAGTCACCTGTGCTTTTTCATAAAGTCACTTTTCCTCCACAATCCTCCCAGGTTGCCGAATAAAATCCCTTATTTCATTTATGTTCATTGTTGGAATGCCTATCCTCTGTTGTGCAGAAAAATTCCCCCAACATCTTGCTGATTATGCAACGTTGCTGGATGAACGGATGAGGCTTGGACAGCCCCTGGTGGAGATTGCGATAAAGTGAACTTAATGAGTCAGAACTTTTCTCCATTAGCACACAAGGATTTCAAGACAAGCAGCCACTAACAACTCAAAGTGCTAAAATAATCCAAACAAAGGTAAAGTGGCATCATTTTTAATTTCTCAATTCTGCACTACATCACTTCTGTGAGGAAGCTGCAGAAGCCTGCAGCCTTTCTTTCACGCTCTCTGTAATGTTTCGGTTTGATCGTCAGACTCTTACATCAGGTTTGGCTCCTTTTGAACCTCCTGCTTCAGTATTTTCCAAAGCCACGATCAAGAAGATAATCCTGCTCGGATCCTTCTTTCCATTACTGCCATTCTTCTCTGCAGTCTAGGCTGTGTTGCACGAAGCAGTCAAGAAAGCACATGCCTTTGAATCCTTTGTAGATTACCATGTATTCTGCACTAAAATGCACACTTAAAGCCTTAAAAAAAACCAACAGTGGCATTTATAATCCATAGCTCCTTATAAATATATGGATTCATTCTGGTTGTGTTTACTGATGTCAAAGTGATTTTGAGAGGTACACAGCATTTTATTAAAATGGTTAGCTGAGTTCCAAGCAAGTTTGGCTGTTATTGCGAATATGCTAACATGGCTAACATGTAGCGGTGTCAGATTGGTTTTTCTTTTACGTGTTACTAACAAGGTTTGGAGTTAGCGTAGTCACAGTAGCGTTTGTTTTAGCTGTATCAGTCTGTTTTATGTTCAGAACAAGGTAGGAAAACACGAGGTATTGTGAATATGCTAGCGCTTAACCACTACAAGTGGACATGATAAAAGATTGTCAGGAGAAAGATCTGAAGCAGTGACGCTCTCTGACTCCCCAAATGGCAGAGAGGGCGTTCACGCCGGCACCTTGAAGTCACATGCAAGGAGTCTATTGTGTGTAAAATACAGTACATGGAAATAAGAAAGTGTAGCAAACAAATTCAGCTGCACACAAAGTTTTTCTGTTCCTTTGCAGTTTGCGCTGAGCCGAAGGAAGAGCTGGTAATTTCACTGTTGCTGCCTCACAGATGTAAATCAATTTAATCTTAGAGGAAGGATTAGGAAGGGAGCATGGCATTTGATCTTCAAAGAGCTGTAGGTTATTGCGGGTTAGGTTTAAGTTAGGAGGTGAAGTTAAAATAAAAAAAAAAGATCCAGTTAAACTTCAATTCATTTCCATTACAAAGACAAGTACATCTTTCTCATCCTCGGCCACTTTCACCTCCATATTGTTGCGCTCATCACCCACTGTCGGTTTTTCACAGCAAATCCTTGCAGATCTCTTCTGACACCATCTCTTCTTTTAAACCGCTACAGGCGAGAAATAAGGAGGAAGAAAGGAGGGATTCATCATCAAATGGCATGTTAAAGCCTCGTCTTTCAAATTTCACTCATCCGTCATGCAGACAGGTAGCAAGATCTCTTTTGAAGTGGATTTCTTTTTTTTGGGTGGGGGGTGGGGGGTGGGGTGTAGAGATGTTGTTTATCTTGCAGGCACCTAGAAGCAACTTTAGCAGAAATCTTTGACTCTCGGAGAAACACATTTATCTACACACAGGTTTGTGCGAATCCATCCTGGACACAAGGGTCATAGGTGGATGTTAAGCACGTCAATTTTTCAAGAGCTGTCCAATCAGGAACAGTGTTCCATACTGTAATACACAACAGATTACTTTTTGTCTAAAAGTAATCTGATTCCTTACAATATAACCAGTGCAGCAGTTCAGAATAGCAATCGTCAACTGCATGTTCTCCTACTCTTATAGTATAAATAACTTAGGGCGATGTAGAGCACATGACCTCTGATTGGAAGATTTGTATCAAACGGTTGTTGGGCAAGACAATGAACCCCACATTGCTCTGGTGGTTATAAGTTGGTGCAAGTGTCGGAGGAGCCGGCATCTGTGTGTGAATGTGTGCACGGGTAAATGGGAGTGTGACTGTAAGGCTACGTTCACACCAGGCATGCGATCGTGAACGCACGTTTAGCTTATGGCCTTCACACCGGATTGCTGTTGTTTACTTACGCATGTCCACCACTTGGAAGTGGAAGAGTTGGTTATTTAATGGTATACGTCAATTCAATAATTTTATATATACAAATATATATATATATATATATATATATATATATATATATATATATATATATATATATATATATATATATATGTATGTGTGTGTATAAATAAATCATTAAATTGACCTATACCATTAAAAAATGGTTTACAAATGAGAAAATGATAATCGATTTTGGAAAATCATTTCATTCAGTGTTGTATTTGGCTCAAAGTCACACTATAAAACCTGAGGTTGAGGAGTGGATTACCTTCCTGTGAAGACCTGCAGGATCTAACTACTGATCTTTTATCTGGATGGAAACATTTAATGCTTTTGACAAGGTAAAGGCACACTTTCTTTCTTCTTTTTTCTTACACCTTGGAACTGTCACAACAGTGCAGACAGCCGCCCTGAAAGCAAACTTTGCTTTAGGACCTCTGCATCAAACAACAAACTGTGGATGATAGCGCATGCCAGTCTGTTGCAATCGTGCTGGTTCAGGTGTCACATTCTTTAGCACAAACATGTCCTAAACCTCTGTGCTTGTCTATTTCTGAGCTTCTCCTTGTCTGGAACATCTTTAGGGGTGAAATTAATGACAACTTCCTTTCACTTTTAATTTACTGTTATGGCAAACATTAAAACAGATCTGCTCATTTTTAGTTCTCTTACAATGAAACTATATGGGAACCTTAGTAGGATGAAATTCAGCTTCAATAAATACAGTAAGTAATTTGTTCAAAACAAAAGTAAACATTTAAAAGCACAAAGTGTGTTTAACTCTGTAGTAACTGATTAAATAAATCAAAGTTTTAATCTCAGAACCTGCTCTGATAAAGATCTGTACTTATTTTACGGATATTGACAGAATCTCCTGGACAGATTTTTTTCCTGGACAATTGGTTATCATGAAACACGACACTGCCATCAGCCAATCAGAATCACTTATCCTGTTGTTAAACCCACTCATTTTGACCTTTTAAAGTCCCACTTAAAGTCCCATTAGCTGTCACACACCTGAGCGTGTAAAAATGTGTTAACCACATTTGACCCATCCTCCTGGGGGAGCGGTGAGCTGCAGACACAGCCGAACGCGAGAACCATTTCGTGATTAACTTAAATAACACATGCGTTTTGACATACCAGAACTCGTCAACTTTTTACACAATCAACATGATTTAGTTGATTCGGACATGGAAAAAGTGGTTTTTCATGTCGTGTTTGCACCAATGTAAGGCAGAATCCAAATTCTTTCCGTACCCTCCGGCTTTTCCCCTCCAATTGTAGAGTCTTTGGGTTCCATTTTTAGTAGGGGTGTAGCGATTAATCAATGAATCGATGAATCCATCTATCCAACCAGATCGATCTGTCTGAGGCAAATTGTTTACTGAATCAACTTATACAATCAACATATTGTTTCAAAATGAAATAAATCAATTATAATCGATTTTGAAAAATTTCATTTGGATTGAGACATGGTAATGTTTATTTTATTGTGACATTTAAAATAACAAAAAATTGATTTCTTTATTTAGCGCATGAAAAGCATCGCAACATAAGACAAGATACTAAAACAGAAGTTAAACTAGAACATTTACATTTAGTAGAATAGCAGCACGTGCAGGGAGGTGGAAGCAGCCATAAAAGCTTATGTTGAGACCGCCCCCGGATAATAAAAAAAAAAAAACAGACAAAGGAATAACATGACATATGGCAAAACATAAAACATGTACATAGATAAATTGTTATTTACCTAAAGCCTATTTTTATAAATTTGACTTTGTACATTGACAAGCCCACACGTGTACAGAGAGAACATACAAACTCTACACAGATGATTGGTGATTCTGTTTCAGGATTCAGGTCTCCCAGCTGGGATTTGAACCGTGGGACTTCTTGCTGTGAGGAATGAGCGCTAACCACTACGCCACCTTGCAGCCCAGAAAAGTTTCAATTCTCACAAATTTTTATTGTCGTCACACAATTTTGTACAAGTAGCAAGTAGAGGGGCATTCCAAAGCAGTATTACAGTAAGTAAAGAAAGGGAAGACTAAACTATGATACAATACTGGTACAACCAAGTGTCATATTTTGAAAATAATGGCAATAGATGTAGATATTTTCTTGCAAACATGTTTTATATGGTCTTCCACTCCAATTTGTCATCCATCCACACCCCTAAAAAACATACTATTGTAACTCTTGTTATTTTAATATCATCCATATAGACTTTTAAAAGGTCATCATTATGTATATTTACTTCCAGTAAATAGCATGTGATTTTTAAATGACATCAATTATAAATTATTACATGAACTAAATCGTTACAATGCAGTGTCAGGGCGAACACTCCTCTACTAGGCCACTGAGTTGGTTCTGATAGAATTACACTATATTGCAACAGCAGCCGGTGGTGTGTTTGGTTTGAACGGTTTGTTAAATCAATTCAAAGTAACGTAAGGCTTTTGAACATTCAGTGACGCTAAGTGTTAGAAAAACAAATATGGTGTTTTTTTTAAAAGTGTTAAAGCCTTTCCTAACACTGCTACTTTCAATGGTGCTATTCCAAATACTGGTTACGATAGTGGGCTTGGTGCTTACCTTGATCCTATGTTCATCTTTCTACTTTAAAACAAATTGTTTTTTACTTTGAATGAGAGGCAATCAGGTTGAGAATCACTTCAGAAATCCAAATGACCTCAAGAAAAAAAACTCCAGCTTCAACAGGTTGGATTAACGTGACTCTTGTGTAGCTGCTTAGTTAAGAACTGAGACCAGGTCAAGTTGAGCCAATTGACTCAGGAGCTGGAAGTTGTGAGATGTTCCAACAATAAAGGATTCAAAGATTGGAGAATTTGTGCTGGCTTAAACGAGACTACCTATTTAGACCATGACACCTTACCGAAAAACCCACCACTTCTACACAAAACCAATGTGCGTCTTTTACCAAATGTGGTTGTTAAGTACTTCAACTCGAGTAAGGTAGAGCTTCAGAGTGAGGTGACAGGAAAGCAGTCACCCTTCATGGGTGTCCACATTGAAATTTCCTGAATGGGAACGCTAACACAGCATGATAAGAAATTTGCTGGCCAACATCCACAGCTGTGATGTGTCACACCAGGCGCCATATGGCGTGTGTTATGAGAACATGAGTTTGATTTAGCACAAGTACTAGATTGCTTGTTGTAATTTCTATTGTGAAACATGATCACAGCTGTAAAAGATCATTTGGAGCAAAGATTTTGATTAGATAAATATTAATGTTATTGTCATCCATGATGTAAGTTAATGATGGAATGAACAGAATGTTGAATTATATCTCTACTACAGGACTTTCTGTCTCACCTCTACAGAACACAGTCTTGTCCTCAGTTGAGTCAATGTTCACGTCATGACCTTTATTAATGCTTATGAGGATTTATTACAACTTTCACCACAAAGGCCCTAATTATACCATTGGTTTGAATGTCTGACAATCCTAATTAAAGGGCAACTACTATTTTATAAAAATAATACTTTTGGAGAATAAAGTTTGAGATTACAGCATTTTTAGTGCAAAACAATGTCCATATATATATATATATATATATATATATATATATATATATATTTCCCCACTTATCATTAGTATTTTACCTTACATTGTGGTAAACTAGACAGCAAGTGAACTGTTTTATAGAAGTCTAGACCACTTTAAAGAGCTATCTGAGTTAGTTCCTTGCTGACCAAAACCCAGCAAAAGTCTCATTTTATTTATGTTTTTGTGGACAATAAACATTGTATTTATATAAAATGTAGCTTTTAAATATTTACAATTTTTAGTACAGCAATGTTATGTTTTTCTACATGCAGCAATTTTACTTTTGACAGCAGCATACATTTTTGTCAACTGAGATAATCCTGTTTCAACAGATTTACTTGAATTCAAAATGTGTAAAAGTCACGTCAAACATTACATTTTTAATTTATATGACTTTGGTGTTCCTTCATCCTTTGATGACTTGAGGAAGTTGTTGGAGCAAAATGACAATGTCTGAACAATCTTCATTCTGAAAAATCTTTTGGTTTTGAAGACAACAGGATCCTCTCGGTTACATTTCCATCCCTTGAGCGCTAGAAATAGTCCGGTGCAACATGAGAACGGCTGTATGCGGAACGCTTCTTTGCAAATTGAGAAGGGGTTAGTGCAGGCATAGAAGATCAGACGGAAATAACTTAAAAAGTGTCTATTTGCACAATATTTTGGAATGACGTGACCTTTTTTCTCGGCTGCACAGACCCAGAGGAAGGGTTATGGTTAAGAATATGGGTTGCAGTTAGGGTTAAACCACTAAATGGTTCTTTATTGCGGCTGTTTCTGCAGCTCACTGCTTCTCCAGGAGATGGATCAAATCTGGAGGGCATATTTCACACATCTTGGTACGTGACTGCTAATGAGACTTTAAATGTAACTTTATGTTCTATAAGTGTGACCGAAAACAACATTTAGCCTAGGACGCATTTAAATACGTGCGGGCAATGCAGCAATATGCATCTTGGCTGCACTTGATACATGTGGGCAACATGAATTTCCATGTCTTTTTTGTGCTGGTCGCACGTAAATACGTGCTAATAAGATCAGCCTAAAAAAATCAGTAGGCTACCAGGAGTCCCACTTATGACATTTATCACAGCAGGCTGAGCCTGTTTGCATAATATCCGTGACATTAATTAGCAGAGGATGTTACCTACAAGCTTTAATGTGTGTCAGAAACGACAGTCCATCGTATAATCTTACATACCTTACATAAGGAATAATTCTGGTCGTGTTTACTAATGTCAAAGCGATTTTGACTGCGATCTGTTGAAATGTCTGTCGGTTTTTTTACGTGTTACTTACAGGTTTGGACGTTTTTGTGAAGGCGCTAACACAGCTAACATTTAGCTGTGTTAGATTGTGTTTTTTTTTAACTTGTTACTAACAAGATTGGGAGTAAGCATAGTCATAGTAGCTTTTGTTTTAGAGGTATCTGTCTGTTTTTTTTACGTGTTACTTAAATGGTTGGGTGTTATTGTGAGAATGCTAACAGCTAACGTGTAGCGGTGTCAGACTGTTTACATTTTTTTTGTGTGTTTTACTAACAAGTTTTGGAGTTAGCATAATCACAGTAATGTGTTTTAGTAGTATCAGTCTGGGTTCTTTGCCCTGCAACACTAAGTTGGGAGTTACAGGTATTGTGAGAACGCTAACGTGGCTAACATGTAGCACATTACAAACAAGCTCTAGAAATACTGTAAATGCAGCTAATAAAGTCTGACTCTCGTATCTCGCCTTATACGCCTTATAGTTCCTTGTGCTTTCTGTATGCTGTAAGTTCAGAAATGGAGCATACATTGAGAGTGCGACTTGTATTCTGACGTGCGGAAAATATGGTAGTAGTGCTAGTTTTTCTTGTGGAGAGCACATTTGTGGGCGGCCGTGGTGCAGTAGAAAGGGCGGTCAGTCTCTGATCGGAGGATTGCAGGTTCGATTACCGCCTTGCCCACCCATGTGTTGAAGTGTCCTTGGGCAAGACACTGAACCAGACACAATGGCTCTGATGGAAGGTTGGCGCCAGTGTTCGGCAGCGGAGCCACAATCAGTTTGTGCATTTGTGTGTGAATGGGACTGTGACTGTAAAGCGCTTTGGACCTTCAATGAAGGTAGAAAAGCACTATATAAGTATACACAATTTACCATGTGAAAATGTTCAAGAAACTGGAATAGATTTATCTGAAGCTGCGCAATAATATTTGGCCCCAGTTTCCTATTACCCCCCCCCGAATCTGTCTTTCAGTGTTTTGACAAGATGCTATCTCCTAGCTCTAAAAGTAATGCTAAAAAAGACAACCAGCGCACAGAGAGAGGTTTAGCTTTGGCCTCACTAACTAGTTATAAACTAGGGTACTTAATTTGTTCAAGGCATCATCTGAAACTACTGATCTTATATGTGGAGAGATGAAGTGATGTAAAAGCTTTTTGATCACATGCTAAAATGACTCCTGTTCCACATATTTTCAATTCTATATGATATTACAAAGTATTTATATTTTAGTTTCATAGCCTTACCAGTCTCCTGTCCTCTCCTGTTAGTGCCCCCCCCATCTTGTCCTACAATTTCTCCTGGAAAATGCTATTACCGCCCCATCTCTGGAGACCCGATCGACAGAATCTTACCGGCTCTGTTAGGGGATAAAAACACCTGACCCGGTCTCCCTCATCACACTCTGAGATGAGGCTACCTGAGTGGGAGACAAAAGTTCATCCCGGGGGGGTTAAAAGGGTCTGTGGATCAAATCCAGAGTATGACACACACACAAAAAAAGTATTTCAGGCTTTAAACAAAACCATTTCATTTCAGCCAAGCTTAGATTTCCTTTCAGTCATGGCACTCATACGCTCCCTTGCCCTTCAGATGTTTTGAAGGAGAATATGAACTTGGGTTGGTGGGTGGAGATAAGGTTCCATGCTGTAATTGAGGCTTAAGGTGCATAATGGCTTCTCAGTTGCAGTGTCCGCAGTACCACAGACTTGCAAGCAGCGGCTGAGTATAGAGGCCATCTGCTTTAATGTTACCAGGGTGACATTACACACAGGGACTGAACTTGTGACCTTCACAGTGACACATTGTCCTGCTGGTTCTAGTGACCTGATTAGCTCCCCTGAGTTAAAGCACATTATCACAGCCATCCTCACCACCTCACCTCACCGTCCTCACCACCTAGGATCTTTTTAACCCTTTATAACCACTCATATCGTACTTTCCAGGGGTTTAAGGATTAATTTTGACAATTCATTTCACATAATTTGTGGTAACAGATACAATTCATAGTCACTGGTTCATTTTGAATGATCCGATTCACTGACCAAAAATCGATACAGGACATATTTAGCCAAAATCTCAACCAGTGTGACTGTGTGATAAATACCTGGATACTGAACAGTGCAGGTGAAGTTTCCCAGATGCGTTGTATTTCTTGCAAGTTAAGCATGTGTAAAGTAAATATTTTTACACAGGAACAAGTCAACAACAAGAAGGCGCGAGACCCTGTATCTCAAGGGTTCGGGTCTGTTTGACTTGTTTCCGATCGAGTCCGGAACCTTGCACCGAAACAAAGCTTGTAAACAAAACCATGTGACTAAAGATCTCTTCACTCATTGCCCAGGAAGTATGAGGGCATGGCAAAGCAACTAGAGCTGGAAATTATGGAAGTCCTGCTTTTTACTATCCTTGTCGGGATATTTCACTAATTCAAATTTTATATTTTACTGACCAATTTTGAACGTCGGTATCCACGTGAGGTACAACACTTCTGCTGCTACTTTGGTACGGAGGAGGCATGCTGCAAGGTGGTTACTGGCAAGACGACCATGAAGGTATGATAAGCGTTTATGACAAATTAATTGTCAGTAAAACAGTGAGAAGCAACGTGTATCAGGTAAAAAGTTGTTTTAATGAGCCTGCATTCATCTGACCACATTTCAATGAGTTGCTGTATCGCAATGTTGTGATGTTACAGCATTCCGAAGCTCAGTCTGATTGGCAACAAACTGAGATCACCTCGAAAGATGGGTCAGAGAGCGGTTCCTAGTCCTGGGTCAGGGTTTGCTTGGGCGTATTCAGACGGAAAATGTGGTCTGGTATATCGGGAGAAACAAACTCTGGTTCACTTTAAATGAACCAAATGTGTCTAGTCTGAATAAACCCTTAAAACAATTTGAGTGGGAAAAATTTGGCTAATTTTTAAAACTTTATGGAGAGAATAACTCATTCATTTAAAAAAAAAAACAATATATAATTGTTGGATTGAAAAACTGCAAAAGTTGTTGATAATTAATTGTTTGTAACACAGTTACACCATGTTAAAAATGTGTGGATCAAATTTTAGAAAGTGGTCAAATAACGTATCATATTTCAGACCCTCCAGGCAGATATTTATGATTGTTGCGGCCTAAAATGCTTGATTTTGCGGCAGCTTTTTTAAAAAGTTGCAACAAAAGTTGCAATGTTTTTTATGTTAATTTTTCATCAAAGATGTAAATCATGAAATAAACTTCACATTCTCATATTCCAACTATAGCACCATTACCATGAACAATATTGTTGTGCTTTCATTTAACGTAAGCAGAACTGTGAAACCCAAAATGAACTTCTGGTCCACCCTGCTCACAATTATCCAAATATTTGTGTGCAAACATGTATTTACCATTGGCGCGTTGCTTGATTAGAAAACGAGAGAGGGCTATAGCAAGATAAAAAAAGAAAGAACACGGTTCCCATAAAGAAGCCACACCATATACGGTCATAAAGCAACGTCCTCATCCAGTCAAAGTTTCTGTGAAAATGTAAAGTTGCAGGGTGTGCAATAATTTGTGGGGTTGGTTTGATTTTGTGTTAATAGTTTCATTTGAACACCCAAATTCCTGGAGTGATATTTGATACAATATATACTTGTAATGTTGTAAATCTTTTTGTGGATTTCATGAAAGGGTTTAAAAAACATCTAAATTCCCCAAAAATATGACATTTTTTCTCAATTTTTTCTGGGCTTTAGGGTTAAGAACCTTTTCCTGCTTTTCTCTGTCCTGTCTGTGATACAGAAACGCACTCACATGGATGCATTTCAATGAATTAAGATCAGGAGGATGAGAGGGGATGAAACCAATGCACTGTTTTACAAGCCAGGGATCTGACACCAATAAAACGGCACATTATTGGGAGAATTACGAGCTTCTGTAATGAAGAAGGATATGAGCTGTGGCCCCCTGAGAGGAGGAGGAGAGAGGCGCGGCGCCTGGCAACATGAGACTCCAAGACTCATCCCAAAGCAATCAGTCGAGTGCGAAGACGCGACCTGTGGGCGCGCTCGCTGCCGTTCACATCTCTGACACCTGAGAGATGAAAACAGGTATCAGGTAAACGAAACAAAATGGTTTTTAATGCAATACCACTTAAGCTGTTCAGGAATAATCTCTTGTTTAATAACACTTCATTAGTGAGAATCTCCCTTTGCAGAGGCGGAATTGTCAGGTGTTGAACTCTTAATTTGACTTCAGCAGATTATCTGCAAAATTAAGACCAAAGATTAGTGTTTAATCTTAAATCTAATACTTTGAAGAGATTATAGATAATTAGCTGATTCATGTCTTTGCATTTTATCACCAAATCATCCAACTAACAAAATATTTACCTTTTTTTTTCCTGATAAATCTTAAAATTGTAATATATTTATACTTCCGTCGATGGAACAAATCAGAATTACTGTTGCTGTAATCATTTTAAAGACCCGCTCCAATGAAACTCATGCTTTTAGTGTTTTTAAACAAGTTCTTGTGGCACTTTTATGATGATGGAGGTTGTGTGTTTTTTTTTTACTTTCCTTTATTTAACCAGGGAAATCCTTTTAAGATTAAAAATCAATTTTTCAAAGGAACCCTCGGCATGTAATAATGGTATTTTAGTGTATTTCTTTATTCAAATCACTGTGAAACAGGAACAGATAAAAAAAATACAGTTTGAAAAAGAGCCTATTTGTGATGTAGAAAATACGCTGGATGGGGCACCAGCTGCGCGTTCCACTCCGTTCTGAGGAATCTACTCGCAGACAAATAGATTAAGCAGATTAGCTCTAATATCGCTAACCATTTTTGTTACACCGCTAATGTGTGGGGGAGTGTGTGAACAGATGGATGATGGAAAGTGGGGCAGAGTCCCCGCCAAAAGTCCCACCCACAACTCTGCGTGGAATGCTGAATGAACCAGACTTTGGTTTTTTGATTTTGGCTGAAAACGGAATAATCACAGTTAAAAGACCACAGGGAACGCTTATGTGATGATTGGAGTGGAACATTCATGAGTAATTCTATGTTTCACATCTGAAGATATCATTCAGACAGCTATCACCATCTATTTATTTGAGCAAAATAAATTTAAAAAATGCATTAAATACCGGTCTGAATCGATCAGCAACAATAAAGAAATCCATTGGGACCTTCTGCATCTCAAAGTCAATAATCCCAGCAGTCAACCGCCTGGGAGGCTATAATCAGCTGTTATCACAGTAAATGCAGGATATGAATTTAAATGAAGTTGCTCCTGAGCAGACTTTTCACCTGTTAATTCTAAAATTACATTTAAAACAGAAAACGTTCAACTTTTAAGCCCTGTTCACACAGAACGCAACGCGCACTGCAGAGGCGGCCAGTTTCTGAGGTCCTCCAGCGTGATTTGAGCGGCAGGTGCGGCGCAAAGGTCTGGCAGCAGCGCAATCTGAACTGTGTGGTGGAAATTGGGCAGCGTGGACGGATTTCATCTTGTAAACTTTTCTTGAATTGTCACTGATGCTCCGAAGAGAAAGGAGAAGCGAGGAGTTCCTTCATGACCTCCCGAATGCATTGCAGGTTATCAGGGGAGAGGAAGGCCTTCATCTCAACCGTAATGAGAATAACGCCCATTTCAACAGATGAAGGCACACCCAGAAAACCAAAAGAAGACGTCAGCTTAGCAAGGGAAGAACCAAAATCACCAACCTCCTGAGGATCAATCAAGAGGAAATCATCCAGCAGGCGTAGAGCATTAGGAAGCCTCACGCGATCGAGCACAATCCAACACAGAGCATAAGACAACAGATTGAATATAGCTGGGTTACTCCTGCAACTGTCCCAAGTGTCCCAAACAGGAGCCACTGAGAGAGATAAATGAGAATTGCTTGAACGAATCACTTACATCTGCCTTTGAGAGCCAGGCACCACGCCCGGTGAGCTTTATCTGCAGATGGCGTCGTCCTCCGAGACAAATGCAGGGAGAAAGGCACGGCAGAAATGAGGCTGTTAATTTTGGGATCAAGGCCAGAGTGAGGAGCTGATACAGACCGCAAACTCCGACAAACATGACCAGCATCACCAGCAGTTCAGCATCCAAAACCAACCAGTTCAGGTGCACATTGGGCTGAGCCAAAATGAAGCAGCGTTGCTCAAAAGCGTTTAAAATACTGATAGAACAACCCTTTGCCAAACTTAAGGTGGAGATCGCCCATTAGAGCCAAATAAGTGGCCAGCAAAGACCAGCAGCGAAGGAGGGCCATCGGACAAACACAAATTGCTTTCGGACGAGGGCAACAGCAGAGAAACCTAGATAATGTAATTACACTATGAATCCAGGAGCGAAACCAAGGAGAAAAGTTCGAGGTTTAGATATGAAAGAGGGGTCGCCGTTGGAGCGGGACAACCAGACGTCATGGAAAAGCAGAGGCACTTGGATCAGTTGAGCATCAGTTGAGGCGATTGCTGGAGGAGGCCCCAGAGCAGGACTTTACTGTATGCTTCCGACCACAAAATGCAAGCAGCTGGGCGTCAATGAGGACGGTGAGCTCTCGAACCCAAGTATCATCAAGGCCAAGAGCGGGGTGATGGTCGCTGAGCGAGCAGTAGAGGGGCGTCCAAGTCAGGCCAGCGTTTGCTAAACGACAGCTTCACCTGAAAGAAGGAGCTGATGAAGAATCAGAGGCCACCTCAGGAAAGCCAGGATGAAGACGGGATTAGGTAAGGGATCACTGTAAAGCAAAACAGTTGCCGCAACGTATCAAATGTGGATTAAATAAAACCTCATTGAATTTAAATGCAGGGAGTTGATTGTGATTGGCTGTGAAGAAAGTGCACTTCTGCTATTGGCTCAGAGTGAAGACTAATTGAGGATGTAAGGATTGGTGAATACCGCAGCACGCCTGTGGTGAGGTAGGTCTTCCTTATTGAAATTGCGCCAAAGCTTCACTCTTGTTGTTTTTTCCTTTGCCCTCTGGGGTTAATGCAGGAGAGCAAGCCTTCAAACTCTGTCACAGAAAGAGACGGAAACACAGCGGAAGCGGCTGTCTAGACGCAGCTTTCACTACGGGAGTGAAGCTCTTTGTACTGAGAGAATGGCCGAATGATCTCATGAGCCCAAACATGGAGATGTGATTTCCAGTTTTTGTAGAACTCTGCTAAATAAATAAACCTGACAACATCCTCTGTGTCTTTCATGCATTGTAAATGAGATATACACATACACCCCTACATGTAGCAATCAGGGTAAAAACATTAGCTGGTAGCTCCTCAAGCTAAACACATTTTTGGGTATGCGGCGAACAAAGATTTTGCGATGCGGTGAAGTAGGCAGCCGGCCTATATGCAGCTTTAACTTTTTAAACTTCTGGTGATTTGAGGTCAGTGTTTCCCAAAGCAAAGATGATCCAAACAAAAAAAAACAAAAAAGGAAAAAAGGTCAGTTTTGCTCCTCCTCTGATTATCTAATCAACCCAATGTTACCTGGTGAGTCACTGTTCACGCTTCACTTAATTGGTATTTTTTTTCTTACTACATTAAGAAGTACCTAACTACAGTGTTTTCTCATTCGTTGTGGGAGTTAAGTCCTAAAAATAATCTGCATTAGGTCAAATCTGCAAAGTTGGATTATAGATTTTTTAAGGCTGTAAAACTCCTCACTACACACTTCATGCACTTGACAAACATTTTTTCTTGTTTAAACTCTCAAAAAGTTCAAAGTTTTGTAGAAAACAAGTCCATTGTTACAGAATGAAAACAAAGATCTGATCGTGTTTAAAGATTTAAGAAACTCTGTCAGGCTGCACGTAACCGATCTCTTTACAGCAGACATATTGACACGATTGACATGGTTGATAGCCAATCAGGACGCAGAACACTGCACTATTAAGAAAGAGAAAAAACATGTACAGATCCGTCTGATAAAACATCTGTGAAACATTGAGACCGTGATAAGTGAACCACGATATAGCCAGAGAAAAGTGTGTTGCTTTAAAAACTTCTTTTTCCTTTTGAAATTTTAAATAATGAAATCATAAAATTAGTAACACAAAACTTGAAATCAAATTCTTGCATTCTTTCTTTTTCTTGCCTCTACACCGTGTCCAAGAGAAACTGAATTATTAAAAACAAAGTTGAGGGAAGCTTGAGGCTTTTTCAGGCGAATGTTTTCTTTACACATTAGCCTGATTAGTTTAATCTCTCTAGATGTGTTTGTCATTGGTGAGCCTCTCACAACTTGTCTATATTTGAACCCTTTGTGGCATGTTTAACCTTGAATCATCTTGTTGAGTCGTTGCCTTTGTGTCTGAGGCTTTCCTTTTAGAGATGACGGTGGGAGCAAGTACAGTCAGGAGATGTGACGCTAACTCTTAGCATGAATTTACACTGGTTCATCTGCGGTGCATCTCTGTTGTGCTACATTGGGAGTCCGTCTTACGACTGTCAGTTAGTTTTCATGGTCTCCTTGAGTCTCTTTACTGTCCCTCCCTCCCCTCTGGCTCCTGGAGAAATGGTTTGTCCTGGCACCCCCTGTGTCGCTCATCCAAAACTTAAGCAATCAAGCTCCATGTCCTTTCCTTCCTCAATGAGTACCTAAACCTCTTAGTCATAAATGATGTTTTTGTTCTTACTAAATTAAACTTTTGTTGTCCATGGTGAACATGGATGCCTGTGTTATCTGCTGTGTTGGCGTACGTTATCTCGTGGGCACATCATCTTAAGAAATATAATGTTCTAAAGTTCTTTATAATGTTTTTATTTTGAAAGTCGGACCAGATTCTTGTTTCTCTGTCTTTTTTGTTTTCTGGCATCCGTTGGCGCGTCAACAGACTAGAGATTGAACTCCTGCATAAAGCTTGCATTATGTTGCAGCAAAGCGCGTTAAAGTGACCGTTTCCAATGAAAAGTCTACATAAATGAGCATACTGTGGGTACGAAAAGTATTCAGACCCCATTAAATTTTTCACTCTTTGCTAAAATCATTTAAGTTCATTTTTTCCTCAGTAATGTACACACAGCACCCATATTGACAAAAAAACACACAATTTTTGATATTTTTGCAGATTTATTAAAGAATAAAAACTCGTACCGGCCCTTTCCTTCATTTTCTTCAAATCTCCGACAACTGGTTGATTGACAGAACCCTGGGCCCTGAGCTCAAGACCTTGGCGTTCCCAAACAGACACACATCCCAATTCAATCCGCTACAATATTTTATTTTATTTTTATTTTTATACAATCCGCAGCAAAACAAAGCATTTTGTCAGAAAAAAACGTGGACACAGTTAAAACAGTTATAATTGATCAGTTCTTCTGGTGTTTGACATTTTCTCTGATAAACTGCTTTGTTTTGCTGTAGACGTCCGGAGCTCAGTGAAAGCACCAGACAGAGACGCTTGCCCACTGACTGTAAAAAATATACTGTAATGTAATGTAATATGGACAGTCTGTGTGCTCGGTGGGTTTATCATTTTCAGTGACTGATTATTTAGGCTTAAAAAGCTGATGGTGTCTTCTGTTTAATTGACATCAACTCATAACTACATGATCCCCAATATATATGAAACACTGTTGTAATGGAATACATACATTCATATATATATATATATATATATATATATATATATGAATATGGAGATAAATAAAGACATAACAGTATTTTCCACTTCTGACTTTGAGCAGTAATACAGACCACATATGTTGTAACTTATGTTTGCATCATTTTTCATACTGTATGAATTCTAATGAAGCAGGTTATATGTTGAACCATGTTCATACCTTAAACAAGGTTTTTGCTTTAAAAACATCTAATTATTTTATTTGTATTTATTTATATTTATTTAACCACAGCAGTCCTTCTGAAATTAAAAATCTCTTTTCAAAAGAACTCTGGTAAATGAAAGACAAGAGGATCTTGTTTGTATGAAGCTGTTTTTCACTTGAGAATTTGTATGAGGGGAAAAAAGTAAAGTAAAGTTACGAGTAGTGAATTACTTTTTCAACTGGGTAATGAGTAAAGTAATTTAATTACAATTTTGACCCAGTAACCAAGTAAAGTAATGAATTACTTTTTAGAAGTAACTTACCCAGCACTGCTAGTGATGTATGGATGACATTGCTTTGAAAAGTGATCATGGGGGAGAAATGTTTAATTGCGGTTTGTACCGGGCTGGAATTCTATGACACCAAGTCTTCTATAACTGTGAAAGCAAAAGCCTGGAGCAAGATTCGTGAGATTTGAATCACTTTACCAATTCGCATCAAGTCTCTTACAGCTGTGTATGGCGGACATGCTCTGGTAAACAGCAACAAAAGAAAACAAAGAAGAAGAAGCAGAAGCCCCTCCCTGCAGGTCCAGTGTGAACACTAGGTGCCTGCATCACATGCCCGGTGGGAAATCGGCTTTGTTGAAATAGAGGCATTTCGAGTTTAGAAAAGTAATTCTATGTTCGTATTACATGTCTTACTCCAGCTCACATGACCAATAAAAATGTCTGCAATGACACAATTTACGCTTTCAATTCAATTTACGGTGCGGGATCGATTAGTCTTTCTGTTCTTTTAGGCCCCTTCTGGTGTTAAAAGACTTCCACACAGCATTACTGCTGCTCACATTAAAGGTCCCACGGCAAGCCTTCCCCTCCCATCCAGGGGCAATTTCAAAGCTCAAACCCACCTTCCAAATATCATGCTGAGATTGATTTCTTGGTCACAGGCGAGAGGACAAAGGCATGAGACGTCACAAATTAGACAAATGAGATGAGCTCCCAACATGCTGCGGCAGCACACAGCAGACTGCATCAGCATGTGTGAGAGGCCGGCCGGGATTTGCAATAGGGGAGGACGCCAAAGACATTTCACAAACTGCATTTCTGGGAACACTAATCTGTCATCTAAAGCCATGTGACAGCATTTCTACTTGTTTGTGGTCTTCATCACCTGGGCACCTTGGAGTTGCTGAGGTAAACTGCAGCTTTTCTTTAAAGCAAAGATGTAAAATGTGATGCCATTGGCCAAAAGCTAAAGCTTGGCCATCAGCCAGTGGTAGCATTGATGCAGAGTATCATTTATTTTAGAATTACAGAGTGCAAAAATTATTCCAAAAATACAATTAAAGTTTGGATCTCAGGTTGACAAGATGTGAGCAAGAAAAAACATGTAAACGTAACAAGAAAATAAAACAAACTATGGGAATACTTTGCTAAACTAAACTGTAATCTACTCTAAAACTAAACCTCTACTCAGTTTGTGACTGTGGAACAGAGGTACAACCACTTTTTAAAAGGCGCAGGTTCGATTTCCCTGCCCGTCGTTAAAATATCCTCGGGCATACATTTTGTTACAGGATGGCATCTTTAAGAAAAATTTCACTTAATGTTCATGCAAGCAATAAAACAGTGTCATCAATCAAACTTTGACTCTGTAGACAAACATACTATGACTGCTCACTTGCAAATATAATATATAACATTTTAAAAAATGATATCAAAACCATTTTTAAATGATGTAGTTAAATTAGTTAAATGTTGTCTAAAGTCTGTACATATGCAGCTTTTATTGACATTGACAACAAAGACAACCTGAAACAGACCTTTTTTCCCATAATTCATTACTCTATGGTTAAAAAAATGTGCTTTTTTAAATCAGCATTTAAATGAAAAGACAATCTAATTAAAAATGATCGCTTCAATCTGGAGTTTTGCAAAAAAATGTGAGGCCTAAATGTTAAGTTGTAGCAAACTCTGTGAAACAGATTTCAAGGTTTCTTGTATTTTTGCGATCATCTTAGGTTTTTTTAGCACATGTGGCGAATTGTTTCCCTCGGCTATTTTTGTGTCATTTCCTGGTAACTCACTTACAGCCTGCAGAGAATCTACTAACCATTGTTTTGTCTACAGTATGATTCACTGAAACCATGTGTCACTTCCTCTTAACTGATCGAGCTGCTCCTATTTCGCCGATCCAAAGAGGTTTCTGTTTCTCCCTTGACATCATAAAGGCAGGGTTGGCGAGTGCAGAGAATTTACGTTCAATACCTTTTGGCAACGATCAGCCCAAGCCACATGGCCTTATATGAAAAATACCTTAGATAACTCTATCAGCGACGGTGACCGTCGATGAGCTCACGGTCAGGTGGCGCAGTTGCAAAGCCCCGTAATTGTTTAATGGTGCATTTTATGAGGCGACACTGAGTCAGTGCAGCCGGAAGGCTCTGGATTCCAGACGATGGCGCGTTGGTTTTGGTAATGCGGGGTTATCACAGGTGGATATTAGCTCACAGTGGCCCAGCTGCTTAAGTTGTGTGCTGCCTCATGGAGGGGGGAGGGAAGAGCATCAAAACCTTTTCGCTGATCTCTCCGAGCCAGACCGACCTCGCTGCCTGAGCAAAAACAGTCATGCTGTCCCCCCACCTGCCCTCTTTCAACCAAGCGCACAATAGCAGGTGAATTCCCGAACTACTTCTGTGCACGTCCTCAGTAATAAACACTAGTCAAGGATGGATGCGTGTGCACACACACACACACACACACAGAAGATTTGCTGAGGTGGGGATCTGCACGCTGGTTTACTCCACGATCACAAATAACCGTCATGCAGCTGTCTGAGCGCCACCATGCCAGGCAGCCTGACGTTTTCCCACAGCAACGCTCTGCGCTCATCTAACATATGCCAAGATGCACACATGCAGACAGAGAATGCGCAAAGAAAACAAGTTTACCGTTGACTTTAAAAGAGAAATGGACTGAGTGACCTCTCCCCCTTTGTGTTCCAAACAGGAAGTACCCCCTGGCTCCCTGACTTCTTTTGATTGATAAATAGCTATTGCTTGTCATTATATTTGTCTGAATACCATACTTGATTTGCTACCTTTTTGAACATATTCTTGTTAAACTTTTTTTTCACTTTTTTTTTCTGTAGAGAAAGTTATTCAAGTTATAAACTGACCAATCAGATGCCTCAATTAGAGTATGTGGTCTTGCATCAAACAGTTTCTCCCTTGGCTTCATTCAAGTTGTTGGGGTGTGGACTTCCAATGAGGTCACTCCTGATCCGTGAGAGTGGTTGCCATGGAATTGTTGACTCAGACCAGTTCGGAGCAACCACTGTTAACCGGAGCATGTCAGATGTCGTTTGGCTCCAAAATGACAGCGTCCGTTTTGTGAAAACACGGCGACTGATTTCACTTCATTTTGATGGAAGTAAGCCATTTTCTGAGGGTTACATCACACTCACTTAGTCCAGCTCTCTTTAGCTGTGTTCGCATTGAACACAATTTGCGCATCAGAGGCGTTCAGTTTCAATTTTAAATCAATGCAGAGACGCAATCTGAGGTCCTGTGATGCAATTTGAGTGTCAGGTGTGGCACGTTGGCCTAGCAGCAGCACGTTTTGGGCATAATGGTGTCAAAAGTGAGTCAGACTAACTAGTCAAGACGAGTCAAACGATCAAAAATCTTAACTTTGGCAAAGACGACGTCAACCAATCAGCGACTCAGCTTTGGCCCGTGCTGTGTTGATAATGGGATCAGCTGGTGGAGTGCAAAAGCACCATTGAGCAGAATCTGATTATTCTCCTCCTGAACTTTATGAGATTTATCCTGATTGCATTGAGAAAATAATAAAAAGGTCATCTAATTTTATTCTTATTTTTTTCCTTCCTTTGACTTTCGAAGGACAGCAAAGCGTCAAACTGGATCTCTGTTTATGAGAATTACAGTCACTGCTTCCATAAAGCGATGACACTAAAAACATTTAGCACTAACTCCTCCCACATACATCTTGAGCATTCATTTCAACACATTTTCGTACAAGTGTCGAGCAGTGAATTTGAGGGACAACCAAAGACAGGCGTCCGACCATAATTTGACGCGTAAATCGCATTTCGTGTGAAAACAGTATTTCAAAGTCAATGTTTTGCACTCACAACACCTCTACTGTATATGTTGTGATCATACATCTTCTTGATGTAAACAAAGAGAAAAAAAACCACTGAAACGTGTTAAATTTTATGTAGAAACTTACTGTATTTGCTCAGTTTGCAGCTGCAGAACACACCAACAATGCTGCTAGTGTTTGGGAGTTCAAAGGAGGTTGATCTGATGACTTGTCAGAAAGTTGTTAAGCCAGTTTACATTCATCAAACAACAATACCTGCTAATATAAAGGCTGGCAATTAAGGATCCATTACAAAAACAAAGACTTAATCCCTTCTTTTGGAGTTCAAAGACTGATTCAAAGTTCATTTAGACAAACAAGGTCCCTCAAAGCAAGGCTGCACAACATTGTTTTTCTTCCATGGTTTCTGTCAAGCTGTTCTCTGGGAACTGAAAGTCCACTACGCAGACATCAAATACCACAGTCTAAAAATAACTTTTTTCCTAGTCCACATTACATAAACTTCTCAAGGTTTAAACATATCCAGAAAATGCAGAACCGCATTCATACTTTGAGACAACATGAATGTCTGTCACAAAGAGGAAATCGGGTCTCACAAACCATAAAGAGTCTTCACACATCGTCCAACTATTGATAAAACAGTTGGTGAAATAATGCAAGAAAGTAGCGTGGTTGACCTCTGATGAGAAGATTGCAAGTTCCCCCCGTGAGTCAAAGTGTCTTGCCATGTTCTTGGGCAAGACACTGAACCCTGCATTCCTCCTGAAACTTCTAAATAAAAGGATTAAAATTAAAATCTAGGGTTTTAAAAGTTGATGCTGCAGATTAATCTCCACTTTGATGTAAATGTGACTTTCCATCATGGGAGTTGAAGGGAAATTGCTCCCTTCAGGAACCAGCCTCTAGTGGTATTTTTAGGAATTGCAGTATTTTGATTTGATAAGATTTGCGTTAGATTTGGGAAGGAAAAGGGCTGAACTCTGAACAATTACTCATTTTGACCATTTTTCTAACCTGAAGATGAGTTTGTTCACACTAAAGTTTTTGTAGTTTTTCTATCAACTTTCTTCTAAATGTTTATATAATTCCAAAAAGCTTTCATAAGAAACATCAAATGTGTGAAAATGTGGAGGAACATGATGGAACAAAGCAGCAAATAGTTGGTTATTGCTTTCAACTGTCCTGCTTGTGATGTTTTAGACGTTTTCCTCTATCTCATATATCTTATCTTATACATCCCACTCTCTGTATCTCATGGTGAGATACCAGAACGGATGTTGAAAGAGAACGCAAGGTTAAGTAATTAATTCCGGTTCTGTGAATCATGAATGAGGTATCGCACCACTACCCCCATAGCTTGGAGCAAGAAGAGCTGTGCTCACTTAGACTCAGGGGACAAGATTACATCTTAGAGGAAGGAAGTCCCTCCTTCCAGAGGGCAGACACGTGTATTGCTAACCAATTAAGACTAGCGTGTGTATGTATGAAAGTTTCTTGAAACAGTGCATTGAGGGAATTGTGTTAGTTCTACTGCAAGTTATCCAAGTTGTAAACTGACCAATCAGATTCCTCAATTAAAGTATGTGGTCCCACAGCCAATGTTCGACAGATTCTCCTTTTCCCACTTTCAAGTGTTAGGGTTGTGGCCTTCCAACAAGCTCACTCTTGATTGGTTAGTGGGATTGCCAAACAAATGTGGTCTCAGACCAACGTGGACCAATCACCGATTCCTGACGTTGTCTGGCTCCAACATGTCAGCGTCGTTTCACCAAAAAACGCAGACTGAACTGACTTTATTTCCATGGAGCCAGAAGTAAGTTATTTTTTAAGGTAAAGTCACTTCCAGCTCTGATATACAGTCAATGGTGTCACTCCACCAGGTTCTTGACTAAAACACCCATAAAACTTCAAGAATTAACTAAGCAATGTGACTTGACAATTTACCAAAGTTGTACTGAAACAATTGGACAGATTTCCTAGCACCATGTCCCTCTGGTAATTGGTTCTAGGTCAGTAAACACTACCAGAATTCATATATAAGGCAAATTGTGGATTTTTGAGAAAATAGCAGGATTATAAATTTGCCTAATGGTCCAAAAAACACAGATTGATCCAACTAACTGACAACTACCACAAAGATTTATGTGCTGTCATTACTAGTGTCATCAAAAATAAACAAGATCATGCTAATTGGGAGCTCGTTAGTTGGTAACTTAATAGTCAATCATTTTCTTTCTTTCTTTTTTTTACCAAACCTACCATTTTTTGTTTTATGCTTGGATATCTGTGTTAAACTAGAACTATAAAAAACTCAAGTGTTTTTTTTTTTTTTTGGACATTTGAGCTTCGAGGACTAAAGAAACAACACGATTATGTTTGAAACCACTGCTAATAATAATATGAAAGGATGTTTGCACATCAAAGCCTGATAGATCAAAACAACTGTAGGGATTTTGGACCGATCCAAGAAAAAAAGGTACGCTGAGACTTGATGTTTATTGTCAAAAATAGAGGGAAAAAGTCATTTGGATCACCTGGATTTCTGTTTTCTTAGCCAGCGCTTCGACAGACTCATATTTCATTTTGCAGCGACACATATTGTTTGGCTCTCTGATCAAACCAGCTTGATCCACATCCCAACATTTCAGGACTCATGTTTTATTTATATAAAATACAATTTTTAATCGTCTTTTTCAGCTCTGCTGCACTTTATTTCCCTCTCCGGCCACAGTGCATCTTTACAGCCTTGATTAGCGAGAAGCAAGGTTGAAACTTACAAACCCTTAATTGCAAGTTATAAATATTAGCAAATAGATTATTATTCATGTCCACAATGTATGCAAACTGTCAGTACACGAAGGAATAGCAGAATAAATGAAGAGGTCTGACTCTGATCTTTACTCACACATACAGTACAATCCACCTACACATGCTCTGGGTTCTGATAGAGCTGAGCTTCATAATGTGGTGAATCTGTGCAGTCACATTGTTGAAACAAAGAGGCTTACAGCTTTGCTCTGCTGCATGTAAGCACTTACACTAATCCTGCCGCAGGAGTTTGACATGTCATCAGGTGCGATGGCACCTCACAAAAGCCTCGTTCACCTCCCTGCATCCAATAGCAAGATGCTGAGTCAGGGTGATGCTGTTTGCTCAAGATTTGAGTGAGCGAATGGACCATTTATTTTTATATCCTACTTTTATTGGGACTTTGGAAGGTTCCGGAGGTTTTCAAAAAATGGATGCTTGATGGAACTGGGAAATTTGACATTTTTTTTCCAAAATTTTTCTGCTTTGTTTCTTGGCCCTGCAGACTGGTGATCTGTTCAGGATGTACCCTGACTTCACCCAGCAGTAGCTGGGATAGGCCCCAGCAACCCAGTGACCCTGAAAGGGATTTAGAAGATGGATAGATATATTTATGGATGGAAAGTGTCTCATGAACAAAATATTATTTATTTAGGGACAGTTGATAACAGATTATTTTTTTGCTATTTTTAAATACAACTTAACTATTTGTCTAGATTTAAGACATCCTCAGGTAAAACTCATACTAAAGCTAAATCCACTTTATATTTCTAAAATATATTTTAAACAGTGTATTTTTTTTCTAATAATGCCAAATTATTACTCAAGCTGATCCAAAGCCTGGCATTCAGCTGTGATAAGTAAAAAATTAACAGTTCCTTATAAAAAGTTTTTTTTTTAGAAAAAAATGATGTGTCTGACATACTTAAACACATTTTAAAAGGCATTCTAGATTAGGACCAAAAACACCATAGAACCTGCTAAATCCCTTTTGAGGTAAGGGGGTTGCTGGAGCCTATCCTCGCTACATTTGAGTGAAGGCGGGGTACACCCTGAAAAGGTCACCAGTGTGTTGCAGGGACAACAAATAATACAATCAAAAATACATATAATTTAAAAATCTGAAAACAAAGGGTAAAATGTAGGGTCATTGTTTTTTTTTTTGGTCAGCGCAAAAAAAAAAAAAAAAAACACAGTAGCCAATTTAGATATTTGAAAAAAAAAAACATAAATAATGGAAATCATTTTTAGGTAACTTTTTGCCTTCTGAAGATGCATTACAGTGATTTTCAAATTGATTCTAAAATTAAAAAAAATTTGATCCAAAATCAAAATAAGATTTTATAAATAGGCTGCACGATGGGATAGTGGTTAGCAATCTTACTTTGAAGGGTCAAATTCCAGCTGGGCCCTTGCTGAGAGGAGTCTGCGAGTTCTTATGTGCATGTAAGGGTTTTCTAAGGGCGCTCTAGTTTCCTACAGTCCAAAAAACATGCTTCATAATTGGTGTTTCTAAACTGTTACTAGATGTGAATGTGAGAGTGTGTTTGTGTTCGTCCCTGTAAAACACAAGGACCCTGGTCAGGATGTTCTCCACCTTCGCTTAACAGCAGCTGGGATAGGCTCTAGCAACCTCGTGAACCCAGAAGGGATTAAATAGGTTCTGAAGATGGAAGGATGATTAAAAAACATCCAGTCACTCACCAATCCTCAACCCAAACCCAAACAGTCATGACTAAATGAAAACATTTTCATTAGTTTCTCTGACAGTTTTTAATGGTTGATTTGCATTGGATAATGCAAATTAATGGCAGTAACAGCATAATGCTAAAAAAGTCTTTTTTTTTCTTCAACCTTTTCATAGTCTGGATTTGCATAACAATTTTCTATGACCTCACCGACTGTGCCGCCTTCAGAAAACACACACGCCCAGCCGCCCGCTTTAAAGTGAGGAGCAGTAACACAGACCAGCTGTGTAAAAATGCTGTCTGGGAGTTTTAGGTTAACTAGTCCAAATGACTTTTTCCAGCTGAAGCTGCATTCATGAATTTTAATGAGCTGTTCCAAGAATGGTAGCTGTGTGGCTTAAAGTGAAGGTGAGGTCAGCAATTTATTTTTTTAAACATGAATTTATATTTGCATGTATTCATAGAAATAACTTTTAATGTAGCGACTGAAGCACATAATGGTGTGCCATTTTAACATCACTCAACTGTGCACTAAAGGGGGCAGCGCTGGGATTAGGGACCGGCAGCACCCTGGTCTCAACAGGGAGTCCGAGAACAGGCAATCAGTTAGCCGTATCCACCATGATGGAGTCAATAAATAAAAGCTGAAAAGATTAAAGCAGAACAAATGCAAAGCTCTGCGAGTCTGCCAGACAGATTAGCTGGAGAGAAAGTTGTGTTTCCACTGTTCATACAGGGATGTTTGTGTTAGATAGCATTGTTGGCTAGTTTAATTTGTTGCTTTTGATGCCTCACAGATGATTTGCTACAATTTAAAGGCCTTGGATGTAATCATAACACCTGTTTTTTTCCCCAGAAATTTGTATTTATTCTGTCAGGTTTGGCCGATTTAATCATGTAAATACTGATCTTTCCGTAGCCCAGCATCATTTCATTGTTAAAAAAAATGTTTTGGATGCTCTTCAAACTTTGAGCCAAACCTCACAGTGTTCAACTCTTAAAGACTCGCTTATTTGAAAATCATGTTTTCGGGCTGTTTCTTGTGTCCTTGTGGTATTTTTCTCTTGATGAAGAACATCAATACAGAAAATTAAGTTCAAAATTGATTTTTCTTATATTTTATTTTTTTACTTTATTCAAATAATTGTGAATCAGGAGAAAACAAATAATGCTGTTGTGAAAAAGATCGTATTTGTGACATAGAAAATACGCTGGGAGGGCCACAAGCTCCCTGCTCTGCTCCATTCTGATGCATCCCCTTGCAGACGACTAGATCCATGCACATCTTCATTGTCCTGGTCCAAGCCAGATGGACCGGGCTGTAAATAAGATTGGGCCTGAAATCATCGGCCAAAAGAAGAAACTATACAATAACAAAAATGGTTTGGATTTTTCTGCGCTTTTCCAGACGCCAAAAGCACCCACAATGTGTATGCAGTATTCAGTCACTCATTCATGGATGGTGATGGTAAGCTACTGATGTAGCCACAGATGCCCTGGGGCAGACTGATGTCTGCTAGTACTTGGTTACTGCCCCTTTGACAAGCTAAAAAACGTGGGAAAACTGTAACTGCTGGGGTCGCCAGTTGAAATACATACTAACATTAGTGGGAAACAAAGGGATGATGGCAAGTAGATGGAGGCTTACTCTGAAGCAACAGTCCTGCCCAGAACTCAGAGGTGAATTTCTAAAGAACTACAGCTGTAGTAAAATATATCCTTGAAAATAACACTGTTTTAAAAATTATTTTAGCTATAAATGTCATAATCATAAATAAAAGACCATTAGGAATGCTTTGAAAAGTAGATCAATGGATGTCTGGAGTGAAACTTTTAAGTCAAAATTTACCCCATTATGATAATTCACTTTTTTATTATTATTATGACAGTTGGGGTTCATTTTAATGGTGCTGCACTGTGGTGTAGTGGTTAACACTTTACAGCTAGAAGACCCTAAATCAAATACTGGTTGTGTCCTTTTTGTGTGGAGTTTGCATGTTCTGTTGTGTGTGTTTCCTCCAAACAGGAAATTGTCTCTTTTATTGTGAATGTGAGTGCGTGTGGTTGTTTGTCTCTGTCATGCCTTGCAATGGACTGGCAAAAAGTCCAGAGTGTACATCCACTTCATCCATCAGTAAGTTCAAGTTCCATCGGTCGTCACACAACTGGATTTGTTCTCTTGGGGAACGGTGAGCTGCAGCCACAGTTGCTTTCAGGAACTATTTATTTGGTTTATTCCCAAGTTCGACTGAAACACAAGCGTCAGCCAAGGAAGCATTGGGTCCCTTTTTTTTTTAACCGTTGGCAACCCACAATGTACCCACTATGGTGGGCGGCTGCAATGGACTGGCAGAGCGGTCAACCTCTAGTAGGGGGATTGCAGGTTACCGCCTGTCTGACCTATGTGTTTAAGTGTCAGTGCGGCAGTACCCCTCCCCTTAGTACATTGCATTTAGTCATTTTTGTACCTGTGAATACACAATGCAAGTACACACAGTTACACACAAAATGTATTGTATGAGATACAAGTCACAAATCAAGAATTATGCACACACAAATTCAGTGAGTCTATTTTCTCTCCATATCAGTGTGAGAACGCCATAGATATGAGCCAGAACCTTTCAGCCTCCAAGCAGACACTCTACCACTAGGTCACTGAGCTAGTGGCCCATCTGGATTGGTGGATGGTTATTTTTGGAATTGTCTGGACTGAATTGGAATTAAACTGGATTGATGCTCCTAAAACAAATGTTACTCTTGCTATGCTAATTTCCAATCTTGTAGCGTAAGAAAAACCCAGTCTGACACAGCTGCAAGTAACCCACGTCAGCATATTTACAAAAACACCCAACGTAACTTGTAAAAAAACAGACTGACATTTTGCTCTGTGTACGTCTCAAAATCGCTTCGACATCTGTAAACACAACCAGAATTCATCCATATTTAAGGCGCTCTGGTTCATAAGACATACTGTCGTTTTTTTTTAAAACAATGAAGGCTTTTAAATGCGCCTTATAGTGTGGAAAATACAGTACATGGAAAAAAAAAATTCCCCACAATTTTGATCCAAACCACTTGAACGCGCTTCAAAATCCAATTCATCAAAATAAATGTCATTCCAACCTTTTTTTGTCCATTTTGTAGCACAGCCAAGTAGATTGCAGTGGTACCCGCTGTCGTCATCAGTTTTATTAAGTCAAAGCTGATTCAACTCTTACATCAAACATAATATAAAAATAGAAATACGTACAAAGAAAAATAACTAACCACATCTTCTAGACACTCTTTAGCTGAACTTTTGCGTTCCCACAAATCTAAATCCCAGAGCATCATTTTTTGATTTGTCTCCTGCCACTTTCCAGCTTTTTCTTCTTTTTTTTTAAGTGATGCACTGTTTCATAAGAAAGAAAGCCCTGAATAAGCTGCATACCCTTTAGGAAGCAGGCGAGAGGCAGGGGGTCTCCCCTGTTATCTTTTGACACACAAACACACACAACATGCTCCAAGCATTTTCTTTTCCCTCTACTGATCCGGGCCAAATTTCAAACAATTTCCTCCTCCTATCACATTCTGTCATTTGGAGTTTTTTTTTTTAAAGGATTATACAAGGAGGCAAAAAAAAAGAGAGAAGTTGTCAATGACCTAAAAAACATCTCCTTATGGACGTTTTCGTCTCAAAGATGCAGGGCCAGAGTATCAAATATTTACCAAAAAAAAGTCGTACACGATGGCTGTGCACATAGAGGGGCGTGTTAAAAGGTCTTTGAAAACGATTCAAAAGCTGCACCACACGGACGCCCTCTTCGTCTCCTGTCTTTGAACGTCTGCGGCAAACACTCCCGTTCTGTCGCACTTGCCCTCAATTCAGCTCAGTGATTGTGTGGACCAGTACGGAGCCTTTCAACCCGAGCTGTAATTCTGTCACTGTGCTGGGCTCGCCAGAGAGCATTTGCATATGTATGATCAGCCTGCACAATGAGGTAATCTTGCCAACAAGTGCATGGATTCACTACACATGAGTGGCTTAAGCCCTCACATCCCATTCCTCATTCACTTTCCTATTAGGGATCATTTTTGGGATTTTTTTTTATGGTTGACATTACTCAGCATGTTCTGAAATTTGGAATCTCCAAAAACAGCATCATTCATGTGAAAAAGAGTCAAAAGGCTCAGTGGAGTACAACCAACCAACACCCCCCCAAAACTGTTTTTTAGAGCTGCAATTATTATCCTTGCCACCAGGGGGTGGAGGCCCCTCTGCTTCGAGGGCCTACTTCAATGCAAAAGAGTAGGAAAAGGAGTGACACAATTTCAAATGAGCATTCATGTAAACATGTCGCTGACAGTTGTTAAGATTATTCTGATGAGGCACAAGAAATGAATGGCCCAATATGGATTAGAGCAGGAGGAAGAGGAGGGATGGAGCCGCAGCCTCTTCTTTAGAGGTGAACATTTTTACACAAAGATTTTACAATGCCGCTGTCATAAATCCTGCTACCCCCTGACAACATAATAGCCTCATTCTCTCCATGCAGGCAATTATTGTAGCTTTTAATTGCATTGTTGTGGAAGCGCAGTCCCTGTCACTCAAATGCGGTGGCTAGGGCTTCACTCACGTACGGCTGCTGTCACTCAGACCTGCCAGGTGTTGGGTTTGAGACACTGCTAGCAACAACAGCAGTGACACATCTGATCAGCTTCCCGCACAGGACTGACAGAGCCGGCGAGATGACAAAGGCTGATTTGCCTTTCTGCGAGTGACACAGAGGAGACAGACACGAGGTGACGTCATCTGGAGAGGCAGGACTTTATTTGATCTGGGCCGGTGAACACCGGAGGCCTCTGATGCCTGCCTCCAAGTGCCACGGGGTCACCATCAATCACACACAGGTATACAAAGCGTACGCGCACAAACAACCCAGAGGCAGGAGAGGTGAAGCGAATAAACGGGAAGCTCCTGGACGGCCGATGGCGGAGGAAAAGCGACGGGGAGGGGCGGGGGGTCAGGGAACTGATAATCAAACTGTGGCAGGAAATGGGAAAATACACACGGATAGAGATGGAGCTTTGATATGCAGCAAAAGAGGAAGATGCGTGGCATCAAGGCAGATAATTTTATATGACATGATAAGGAGGCTGAATCTCTTCTGGACACAGAACAATGGTTGGTATGGGAGATAAGACAACACAAAAGAAACGTGTGGATGAAAAATGAATACGGAAAAAAAGTCCTGATAATGTCTGCAGAAGCTTTAATTTGTTCATGTGTAGGGGTGGGCTGCCTGCAGCTCTGGAGAAAAAGATGGATGCGCTTTATGGGAGCTGCATTCATGTAGGAAAAAGATAAATTACATAACGCAAATACTAGAATCAACCAAAAAAAATTATATATATTAAAATCCTATATATATACATATATATATGTCAGGGTTGACGTGAGGAGACAAATGCAGACGGCACTCGTAAATGAAAAAAGTCTCAGCTTTATTCAAGTCAGGGCACCGAAAGCTGAACACGAACTCATGAAGATACCAAAACCACCCAACGATCAGTACAAGAGAGACGAGCACTTATAACAGAAGGAGATGATGGGACAAACGGCAACAGGTGCGCTACATTAAGGAGGGAGAGAACACAATAGGAGGGCAGAGTCAAGAGACCTGAAAGACATGTGAAACACAGGAAACTGGCACCATCAACAAAATAAACCAGGAAACGTACAACCAAAAAACAACAATAGTCCTTGGTCCAGAACCCCACTATATATATATATATATATATATATATATATATATATGTATATATATATATATATATGTAGTTTGACTTTCCAACTTTTACTTTCCCACATCCAAACAGGGACCTTGTTTCTAAGTGGGATGGTTCTCCCAGGTAAAATCCTGATCTATGATTGTAAAGGGACAATACAATAGCATATCTGCTTATCCCAAAATTCACATGAGGAATATTTATGTGTTGCTAAGGAAAAAACACCTTGACCTCTTGAATCTTTGTTAAAAACAGATGTCTTTTTTTTTGCTTGCAAATTTAACCAGGCAGCAGTGGATGCAGTTTACTTCAACTGGAAAAAAAATTAAATTAAAATTAAATTAAATTAAATTAAAAAGTTTTATTTATTTTTGGATTTTTCACAGTTTCATCTTTCATTTAAATAATCTCACCGTTGACTACGTGTAACACAGTTTATAAGTGACAAAACTCCAGTGAAAAACAAACTGTTCTGTCTAATTCCAGGTTGGTGAGATTTGAATAATGGTGGCATAAAACATAAATAGCCTTGAATATAAAGACCTAAACCACATTACTTGGTCTTTTTAATTGAACAATCGTCCTGATTGCAGGACGTTTTTGCAGCAGTAGCCGGTATAGGCTCTAGGGTCCCTGTGACCCCTGAAGGAACAAAGCAGATTTGGAAAATAGACTGATGGATTGAAAATGAGGCGTGGTGGCTAACACACTCTGAACACAACTTCATAAAACATGTTTTTCTATACAGAAAAACAATGTTATCTTTATTCAGAGTGAGAACATAATGTCATAGCCCATTGTAATGAAGGTACCGAGGCATATTAACACAGAATCAATGCAAGGCAAAGTTCTCACCCAAAGAACTGCATAAAAGTAAGTACACCGAGTTACTGTTTGATCCAACCTGGCACATCGAGATAACAATCATCAAAATCAATACTGAAGAAACTGCTGCAGAGGCCTGACGGCCTCAGGGCTTTTTTCTCTCGGCATGCAGCAGTTATCAACAAACGGAATTTCAGAGGGCATTTTTGATGTTTTGAAGAAAAAAAAAAAGTCTGTGGAAAGAACAAGCATGATTGGTGGATCTAATGATTGCTTGGATGTGGGTACCACTGATGTTACGTATGCATGCAGCACAGGAGCGACAGGTGGATGTATCTCAACCTAGATGACGACGAGCTGGGTAAATCACTCACTTTACATCAAGACTGATCAAAGAACACCACATTCAACAGAGAACATCACACCTCACACGCAAGAATACAAAAAACAAACAGCATTTTAAAGTCTGTTAAAGTTTTTTTTATACTTCACAAAACAACATTTTATGTACAGGTGTAAAAACATGTGTTCTCCGTATTGGTCCAGTCATGGGGGAGTGGTGACCTTCTGTCACCCAACCACTCATTTGGTGGTTTAACCCCAAACCATGCCCCATAACGCAAATTGGAGGGAAACATCGGGTCCCATTTTAAAGGTCACTGGTGTGGGTTTGGACCAATTGACTGTACAAGAGAACTGGACTGAGAGACCCCTCTCCTCGTGCGTTGCAAACAGGAAGTACCTGCTGGCTCGAAGAAGCCAAAGTCCCTACTTTTGAGGATCAAAACAATGAAATGACTCAACCGTCATGAAACACATATTTTCTAAATGTAAATATAACCATGAATCCACCATGTCTGCAATTTTATGATCTGTGTACGTGAAACATTTGCCAATCACTTGCCACATATTAAGCAGATTGGTTTGGTCTCAATATATCCATTTGTTGAGGAAGACTCCGGGTTTTGTCTGGAAACAGCCGCTTTATTTTTCTCTGAAGTCAAACGTTTTTCTTCGTTTTCCTCATCATAGTATGCGTACGTTTATGTCTAGTTGTTTTACAGATGCTTTTATCAGAAGGGACTTAAATTCAAAATTTGTTAACTTTTGAGTTTGTTTGATCTTTCCCTCAGAAGCTTGTACATGCCCGTTTTTCAGTTCCTTTTGTGCCAGATTCCAGTGTCTTTATTCCTTGTGTTTAACTCTGTCCTGACTGCCTGTGTTTCTGTTATTTTGGAATTAGTTCAGCTTGGACAAAGGCCTTTCAGTTTAATTCACTTTATTCATAAAGCAGCTATTCACAAGTGAGTTTGTCTCAAGGCGCCCCCTCCAAAAAAGCAGCAAAACATAATTCCATGCTTTATTAATTACAATAATTATAATCCAGTTCATTCCAAATAATTCAAGACTTTTAAAATTCCCTTCAGAATAAATGTCTCATGGGATTTTGTGAAACACTCAATTTATAGCTTCTATTGATGTCTTAAACTGTGACAATCTAAAAAAAAGCCACCCAGTATAAAAAGAAGACTTAATTAATCCTAAAACATTAATATTCATATCCTTTTCCTGCTCACGGTGACAGTGACACTGGAGCCTATCTTGACCATTTTTGGGCAGAGGCAGGGTACACCCTGGAGGGCCCACCAGTCTGTCACGGGCCGCACAATCACAATGCAGAGTAACCCATTAACCAAGAAGCATGTTTTTGGACTGTGACAGGAAGCTGGAGAAAAGCGAAACATGTATGAGGAAAACATGCAAAGTCCACACAGAAGGATTACCGGCTGGGAATCAAACCAGCACCTTGTTATTCTGAGGCAAGAGTGCTTACAACTCAACACCATGCACACCAGAATAAAATATCTAAATAAGCATTGCGTGTGTGTGTAAGTAAACGTATGTGTCTTATGGCACACATAGCTTAGATTTCCTTTTTGTGGATTGATCCCAGTGTGAGGAAAGCTCAGAGTAAATGAACTGAAGATGTAAAAAAATTCCAATTCTAATCAGACATTGCTTCCTAATATATCTTTACCATGTAATGAATGCTCTTCATTAATTATTTTCATCTGGCTTTAGTTACTATTCTTGGACAGAGTTTGGTATCGATTGCCAACTAAATAAGCTTTATTGTGTCTCTAACATCATCTTTAACCCTCTACCACCAGAGCTTTATACTCACAGGTGAAATCCACAAAGTACAATTACAGATGTTGAGGTTGTAAAACTACTCACTACACACTTTAAACACTTTTCCCAGACAGACATGAACATTTTCACACTTTTCTCTGTTTAAACTCTCAAAGTTTAAATCTCTGTTGAAAAAAAAAAAGTTCGGCATTGTAGAATGAAAACAAAGACCAGATGGTGACTGAAGGTTTATGTAACTCTGGCAAACTGAATACATTCTGTACAGCAGACATAGCACAAATGAGCCAATAAGGACTTAGAACCAGAACATAGCAAAGGACTACACTTTAGATTTTGGTTATAAAACATAAAGACGGTTTGATGTCAAACTTTTGTAATTTTGGCAGTAAAAACCAAAAAGTTTAAATTGATTTATTTGTACTATTTCTGCTTTATTGCTGAATTACTGTGTAATATGACGAAAATATACATGAAAAAAGAAACTGCCGTTGTTTTAAAAAGATGGACATCAAACATTTCCATATAGAAACTACTTTAAAGTTAAATTATTAGAGGCAATTGTAGGAAATGCTGAAAAAACCTATTAATGTTATGTTGACACCACTCTTGGTAACACCCGTTCAAGCGGCCACTTCCAATGAAAAATCTATGTATAAATGCTTGTATATACGCATTTCAGACTTCAAAAGTCTCACGTTTGCAATGCAACTTTTTAAGTAACATTTCGGGCTCAAAAACCAAAATTGAACACTTGAACTTTGACCAGTTAGGGACTTGGATTTGGTAGTGACGTATGGGTAGCGTCCTTTTAAAGACATGGAAGCGCCTACCGTTTGAAAATCGATCATTTGATCTGATTTCTGATTTGAAATGGTTTATTTCAAGGAACCAGACAAGAATAATACATATGTAACACAATTAATCAACAGAGGTTTACATCCATAAAAACATGCAGGATCTCTAGGCATCATGTGCTAGATTGCTTAAAATGGACTTAGGATAAAGCAAACTAAGTTAATCCCACCCCGGTTCGATTTTAACATTTTTCATTATCCAGTTCGTAATCTTTGATCGGATCTTTATACCTTACTAACATAGATTCAGGTGATTGAGAATCAAGCTCCTTAAGTAACAATAAATCACATGAATATGTAAGTAGTTAAAAAAAAAATCCTTGACTTTGTTAATAGACAAAAGACTATCTCAGACTTTATAAGATCATGAATGCAGATCATTTGTCAAAACTCAGAAATATGTGCACTTTTTTCATTAGAAAGGTCATTAACATAAATCAAGAATAAAAAAAAAAAATATGGTCGTTCCAATAAACAGTCGTCCCTTTCAGGTGTTTTGCTTCATCATCTTGTGCTTTTGATTCACAACCTGATAAGGATCGCTGGTTTATCTGACTCCTTTCTCCTGTGAAGCAGGTGGCAGATCTTGATCTTATTTAAATCCAGGAAAATCCTCAAAAATGATCCAATGCCTGCAGCACCAACAGCTCCGCTAGCTTCTGTGCTAACGTTAGCGGTGTCAGGCCTAGTTCGGGGGTTTGAACTGAAATCCCATGAGAATTATATTCTACATTATTCATTCTTAATTTTTGATCCACGTCGTTCACGCTTCTCTTCAGGAGGTCAAGCCGATTATCTTGTTGGCAGTTTGGTACAGTGTTCTGTCGGATCTCTTCCACAAGTTCTATCAGAGGGGTTAGCTTAGCGAGTTAGCTTAGCTTTGATGTCAGCAAGGACAATTCTGAGGTCTGCAAAGCCAGATGTTTCTTGGTTTTTCTTCAGGGCCATGTTTAGCCCTCTATATTGCAGAATTACTATGTTTTTTACAGTATCTGTAATAAGTCAAGGTTAAAGTCACTTGAAGCTGAGGAGAACTGAAGACACACATCCGCTTGTGACCCGAAAGTATGAAGGAGATATTAATAATTGCGGTTTGTGCTTAGATGGAATTATACTGTACAACATCACATTTTTCATAGATCGTAAAAGAGCTGTAAAAGGAAAAGCCTGCAGTAAATTTTTTTACCGCTTTGACATTTTGCACAAAGCCGCTTCCAACTGAGCAGATAGGCGTCTCACGCATTTGGTAGCGCCTTTGTGCCGCTATGTAAAGCGCTATGTTAGTAAACGGAGCAAAGGCACTTTTCTCAACTTCAGAATATGTTCGATTCACATTAATCGCTTAAAGTATCACTCCAGCTACATTTTTTTCTATTGTAAAGTTGTCCCCAATGGTCTTTTAACTATGCAGGTTTAACTAAACCAAAAAGTCTGTCGTTTTTTAAGACACATTGGCTGCACGTCGGCAGGAGCACATTAGAAATTCGTCTTTGAGTTGTGGGCGGAGCAAAACTTACCTCTTCCATTCCCTGTTGGTGAGAGCCCTTTTTGCGCACTCCCATGCAACTTTATAGCCCCAAGCAAACATTAGCGGCACAAATAATTGGAGCTTTCTAGCTGTACAGTGTTGAGCCAGATGCCAGCTCAGACGAGGCAAACGAAAGGGGTGAGGAGGAGGAGCTGAGCAGAGCAGAGAGATCTTGGCCCGCCCATAGTAGTTGCTGCGTCACAAACCTGAGCTTTTTCAAATGCCTGGTTTTCCTCTGCTCCTGATCCATCGCAATTTGAATGAAGAAATACCCAGAAATGCAGTTTTAAGCTTAAATTATTCTATAAAAGTTCTCCATTGAAAGAAAAATGCTACAAGAACATGTAAAAAACACCCAAAACACAATTTCCATTTGAGTGGGTCTTTAACGGTTGAAGAGTTACAGTTTTTCAAAGAACGTGGGCACTGGAGCTAACGCTCTGGTTTTGAAAGGGTTAAGCAGAAAACGGATGGGTAGATTCAAGAAAAGCCCAGTAAATTAAACCTTTTAAAGCACCACTGCTCACACAGGGGTTTACAGGCAGGAAATGGGTAGAACTACGAAGTTATAACAGAAAATACTAAAGCTGGCTGTTTAGACAAATACCTGTTGGTTCTGCCTTTTACGTCGCCCTAACTGGGATCTGCCGTGTTAGCTTTTAACGCACTATTCAGACTTCACAGCCTGTTTCCAGCTCAGCGGTAAAAGGCAAGTCGAGCCGGAGGACCGTCTCTGACATTGACCAACTTCTTCACACGCTGCTGCACAAAACTCAAAACTACAAACACTACAAAGTTGCATGCAGGAACAGGACACAAGGTGAAAGCTAATTAACTTATATCCTGTGGTAAATTGCTTTCTGTCTGTTGCTGATCAACTTGATTATGAAAACACTGCTGAAATATAATGATGGAGGTATGAAAGCATCAACAGCAACTCGGAGCCTTATCAATCCCAGCCCATAGTCCATTAGCCACTGCAAAGACTTTGAGCTTCATTAATTGATTTTTAATTGGTTCATTCGATGGGGCCGCCATAGAACCGGCGTGATGGCTTTATGAGGGGAAAATCATTTTGACAACCCCTGGCCATTGTTATCCTCTCTGCACGCATTAGTCCTTTGCACCTCCCGAACCCCCCAGTGTGTGGTTGCGGAGACGTTAATTGAGAGGTAGAAACTCCATGCTCCACATGCCATGCGGCTTGTCAGGGACGGGATAATCATCGGCGCTGTGCACCGGCCTGCGCTCCCTGGCCCACAATCCTCTGCTGCTGGGAGTTCTCAGGGGCTTAGCCGCTGTCAGGAACTCTTTCCTTCTCTCAGCTCTGCTCTGACAGAGGAGCTTATTAAACGTGCGTTTATTATGCGGAGTCCCAACACTGCCGAAAAAATAAACTCTGACAGGACCATCACGAATTCTATTGGATTTACTATCAAGTTTATTAAGAGGAGCTTGCACTGTGTTGCAGGTTATCGGAAACATCACATATGCGCAAATGCAAATGCACAACTAAGACTGTCTCCCTCCTTTCGGCCCCCGTATGAGTCAGATCTGGGCTTGCATCTTACACACACACAAGGGGGCCTGGCTCGAATAAAAGGGCACAAAATGAAATATGAGTGAGGACACCTCACCATCTGATCCTCCGAAGCCTCATCACAGAGCGGCGCTCGCATTATAGCACCGACAATGGGATCCTGTGTTTTGATGCAATCTCAGAGGTAAACACGGAGCCAAGATGTGCTGCCGATGATTCATTGTAAAGATGTGGGACGTACCGTAAGGGCAATTTTCAAAGCCAAAAACAGGACATGCTGTTGTTGCACAAGATGAGGTGTGCTCTGTGGAGTGGAGGTTATTAGCATTAGTCATCGCGCCCCCCCTCTAGCAACGGCACGGTTGGGATTGCAGAGTACACAGGAAATTGGATGGTTAAGGACGCAAAGAACGAGAGAACGCAGCAATGCATCATGGAGAAACAAAAAAAAATTCTTAAAATTTTTAGATCTGTAGAATTCAGGACTTTAACTCCTTAATACCAAAACTTTATGTTCTTTCAACAAATGTAACTCTTCAACCGTTCAGTTAAGTAATTCCAACGAATTCTGAGACTGACAAAAGCAGCTTTGCAATGATGTGTGACAATTTCTAGCAATGGAGTGTTTACGCAATCAATTAAAACAGCTGATTGTGATGCAAAAGTTTTGCATATCGACCCAAAGATGTTTTCCTCCTCATGAGAATTTGTTAAAATTATGTTAATCGTGTAAATAATTACAGAGTTATCATAGTTTCAAGAGGGTGTTTTTTTCTGTCACAGATAACAACTCCAGTACAAACGCATTAACACCAGAGATGTCACCGGCAACACAACAATATCAGACAATTTTTGACCTACCGTAACTCTTCGACCATTTACACAATCAACGTTAATCAGTTGATTACGGAGGTGTAAACATTCATTTTGACAACAATTCAATTCATGATACTGGTTAATTTTGAATGATCCGATTCACTGATCCAGGAAATCTTCAGCCAAAACTTCAACCAGTGTGACTCAGAGATAAATACCTGCTACTGAACAGTGCAGGTGAACTTGTCCAGATTCCTTGTCTTGTAAGATAATCAAGTGTAAATGAAATGTGTGTACAAACAAACAAGTAAACAAGAATAAATGTTAAATTCATTTACATTTTTTTGTTTTAGTTAGCATTCTACCACACTGTATGGTCACGTGTCTTTGTAAAATTCAAAATGTTTCCACACACTGGACTGGAATGATGCTTGATCTTTTTTTTTCCTGCCATTACATGTGGGTTGTCGACTGTGATGATATTTGGTGGTTTTTACGTTATAATAAAATAAACCTGCGGTAGTAAGGTTGATATAATGGACTTATTTCATTTAGAATCGATTTTATTCTAGTATAGGTTGATTTGATGAACAGCTTGCCTCAGACAGATAGATGTGGCTGGATCATAGGAATATAAATCAATTAAGTCCATTAATTGGTACACCACAAATTAATTCTGACGATGAAAAAAAAAAACTTTGCGAATCGTCTTTGCACCGATACGTAAAACGGCGCTAACTACGGCGAAACGGCGAAAACACTTCACTACTGGAAAAGCCACTTTTCCCTCCTTTAGAATCCGCTGGAATTACGTTTGTTGTATAAACAGTTGCAGAAGAATGGCAGTCATGTCGTGTGGATCCATATGCACCAGATTTATTATGCAGGAGCACAAAAAGAGCAGGCAGAGGTGAAGAGTATACAGGCTAGGGTCAAAATACAGGGGCGAGGCGGGACTCAAGAATAAACAGGTGAAGGTCGGCAAACGGGCAATCAAAGAAGAATATAAAGCTTAGGCTGAACAACACAGAGGATGAACAAGACTTCGTGGAGAACAGAAGGCTGAGAAGAACTTCAATCCATTACCAATCGTGACGAGATGACGATCAGCTGAGTAAACAGGATGCGGATGCAGTGAAGGCAGGGAGCTGGCAGGCGATCAGAACTCGGGAGAGGGCTCCCTCTGATGGTCAGAGTGGGAGGCATCTGGGTGATCCCTGACAGATACAGGGTTAAGGAACAGGGAACCTCACAGAGGAGGCTTGGTGGGAGGATGGTGTTGAAGGCTGAGCTGTAAACCACAAAGAGGATCCTCACGTAGCTTCCCTGCTGCTCCAGATAGGAAAGATCAGCATGCAGAGCTGTTGCTGTTGCGTCCTCTGTGGATCAGCTCTCCCTGTATGCAAACTGGTGGGGGTCCAGTCCTGGAGCTGCAATTATGTGACTACGAACCAGCTTTTCAAAGCACTTCATAACTGTTGGAGGGAGAGCCACTGCTCTGTAGTCATTGAAGCTGGAGATGTGAGGATTCTTGGGCAGGGGAACTATGGTGGAGGACTTCAGGAAGAGTGGGACCATTGGCTAGGATTGAATGAAGATCTTTGTGAAGGCTCATGCTCATCCAGGACCAGGACTGTTCTGCTATGGGCTGTGTGGTGGAACTGGGATTGTGACATCAAAGCGGGCAAAGAAGAGGTTTAAGTCCTCTGCCAGAGCGATGTCACCTTCCGCATCTCTGGGGCTGGTCCTGTAGTTGGTGAGCTGTTGGACTCCATGCCACACCTGTCGGCTGTTATCACTGTTGAGGTGGGTTTTAGTCTTCCTCCTGTAGTTTGCTTTGGCCTTTCTGGTGCCTCTCTTCAGGTTGGTTCGGGCTGCGCTGTAGAGGTCTTTGCATCCAGGCTGGTGAGCTGTGACTGTGTCTATGCAGGTCTTAAAGTAACACAGCACGCTGTCTGTGAACAACTCCAGGTCTACTAATGTACCACTATAAAGTGTTGCACATCAATACAAAGCTGCTCTTCTATGCGACACAATCAGCTAATAAACGTGGATTGCATAAACACTTAACTGCTGTAGGCCTGCATCTTAATGCAAAGTTGCTGTTCTTCGCATCAGAATTTGCTGGATGAACAGTAGAAGAACGCTAGCTGAAAGAAGGTCGAACTAGAGCTAAAGCTATGGTGTAGAAAGGGTAAAGGGTTGAGATGGTACATCGGAAATTGTCGTAACAAAGCGTGAAGGAGGCCGAATTCCCCTTATAACTGCCACCACATGGAGAAAGTTCTTATATCTCTTCTTGTTCTGTTTCTACAGAATTGGCTTCCCTGCAATATTTGCAAGTTGTTCCAGTTCAGTAGGAAATGTCATTGTGCAGTCATATTTTTATGTCATCCAATAGTTATTGGACCAATGTAATTATGCTATAATTCGTTGAGATATCAGGTCGCTCCTTTAAGGGTCTCAAATCCAACCTGCAGTGTATTCATTTTGATTTAATCTGTTCAGTGCAATACGGGAGAGGCAGCGACCTGCTTCAGCTGAGTGAAAGAGGCCAGATGCCTCCGAGCGACGAATATCTCACTGTGAAATTGTGCAAATGAAGACGGTGTCGGCGTTGCCAGAAAGTAAATGGGTTGAAGTAAATCGCTGTGGTCTGAAAGGCCCGACCTAATGCGCCGTTCAGACTCCAGTAACACAAGGTGCTCAAACACACTGATGTCCCCTGATTGGAGCTCCTGCAGAGCTTTGCTTGGTGGAGTTTTTATTCTCTCTGCTGGCTTTTTTCCTGCAGATTGATGCAAGAACAGCTTTCTAATCCTCCCGGGAAGATGAATTTAGGACACATTCTCATCTGCTGCACTTCTTATCATCACAATTGGAACTTAATGTGAAAGTCTCATTGAAGCATAACACTGTCGATCAAAAATACCAATAACTTGCTATCTGTGTGTGTGTGTTTGTGTCTCTCTGTCCTTGTAATTGTTGCCAGCCTCTGACTCACAACATGGCTGAGGAATTACAGCATCTGACGAGTGCTGCAAAGGCTTCTGTTTCCAGTTCTTCTCTTTCTCCCTGCAATCAGTATCTGCAGAATTGCTTTGATTTTTTCACTTTTCATCCCGAGTGGGCTCAAAAGTTTTTTTTTTCTTATTTTTTATAAAAGTGCATTGGCATTAATCACAGATGAAAGAAATTTGCATGTTTAATTCTGTTTTTCGAACAGCACCCTCAAACGCACACATGCGCCTGTGGAAGCTTCTTTAATTTAGACCAATTTCAGCTGCATCCAAACTCTCAATGATGACTCCCTGATTTGCTTCTCCCTGAAGTGCTTCTAATAGCCTATTGTCTAAATTTATCAAGTACTAAAAGTGATTTTTTGCTTGAATGACACTCAGCCAGTGAAGGCTCCTCTCAAGCATGTAACGCCAAGAACATAACATTTGTTCTTGTGCACGTGCACCCATGTTGTTCACACTGGACAAGCAAGGAGGGGCTTCTTCTTCTTCTTTTTCTACTGTTTACTAGCACATGTCCGCCACCTACATTTAGAAGAGGGTTGGTGAAAAATGTCAAAGCGGTACAAATCTCGTAAATCTTGCTCCAGATGTTTTCTTTCACAGCTCTATTCCGATGTATGAAAGACTTGTTGTTGTTTAATCCAGGTTGAGCACAAACTGCAATCATTAATATCTCCTCCACGCTCAATTTTCAAACTGTTGGCGCTTCTATGAATTAAAGCCTGAAACCGGTCAAAGAAACTTGAAAGGTAGCTACGCATGAATGCAAGAGTTTGAACTCAGAAGCCTAAAACATGAGATTACATTGACTTTTCGCTGAAAGTGGCCACTTTAACATGCGTTGTCAAAAAATGAAATGCTATTGCTGAAAACCAAATCTGTTACTGAGTTAAAAGTCCAGACTGTCTTACTTTAGTGTCTATAAGATGGACAACCCAGAAAAGGCTCAGACTCAGGAGGGATGAAGTCAATGTTTTAATTAAGAAGGGATTAAAGGGATGGAGGCACACAGCAGCGGGAGAAGGTGTGTGGACACCGGCGTTGACTGAGGATGAGAAGACAAGGTAAACATATTTGGTGAGTAATGAAGGTTTAACTAAGGAAATACTCCATTCTTAATTTTTTGTGGATACATAACTTGCACTGACCAGCATTAGACTGACAACTTCTGGCACGCAATACTGGAAGGTAAGAACAGGGAAATCTAAAGTACATTGTTTAAGGTATCCCAGAGACCTCATTTTGATAGACAGTAACACTACGTTCCCAGCATCCTCTTCCAATGAAAAGACTATGTAAATGCACGTCCATTTCGAGCATCCGTGTTCAAAGCCCTCATGTTCACGCGTTGCTACGTCGTAGGTTTTACTCAAAAATGCAGAAAACGCTGTGAAAGGAAAAGCCTGGAGCAAGATTCACAAGATTTGCAGCATTTTGGCATTTCGCACCAAGCCTCTTCCAACTGTGAGTACATGCGCTAGTATCAGGTAGTGCCAGTCCAGTGTTAATACCGGATGCTAAAAGTATTGTCAAGAACCCATGTTAAGACGATCACATATCGGGTGTGTACATAGCATAACTGTGTGTACAGTAACACACTGTAGTTACTTTTCCTGGTAACCAGTTACTTTTACTGTAGAGTAATTTAGTCACTAAATTACTAAGTATTGTTAATTATTCAATTACTAAGTAATGAGTAAACATCGACTAAATGCTTTTTTAAAGTAACGTTTCCAACACTTGTGATTTATAGTGTTTTTTTCAACAACAATTTCCAATGAACCTCATGGTAACTGCAAGACACACCTGCACTTCCACTTCCCATAACATGCGCGCTGAACCGTAGACAGGCTGTAACAATTACATGAGTTTTGTATAAAATACATTAATTGGAGCGACTGAATCTTGATGAGCCTCCATTTTAAACAGAAATACATGTCGTAGAGAAGGTCCTGTGTGTATCGTAAAGTATCTATTTGTGAGACTAAAGTAAGCTGCACACACTTTTGAAGTAGGGATGATGATGTCCTCCCACGCTGTAGTTGTCTGTAAGGTCTGTGAAGTGACACTTGTGCATCAAGTGTCCGTAGGTCACAGCTGAATACAACAGAAAACAGTCAAGACAACACAAAGAGCAAACATGGAGCTTACTCTACTTGTGTTAACAGCATCTACGGGTCCCTTGTAATTTTGTGAGGAAGGTCAAAAAAATGAAAATCTGTGCGACGTGCCTGTGTCTCACCTCCACCACCCGTACTTTACTCTTGCGTATTGTTTAAATGTTTTCTACAATCCGTCTCTCACTGCAGGAAAATGAACATTTTGGCTCTTCCAGGTCATCAAGTGTTCTACGACCTCGGTATTTCGTGCAGCCCCGTGCAGGTATGCCCATTTTTCGCCTGTATCAACCTGTACAGTAAGTGCAGTTGTGACTAAAACATAAGTAAAGGTAGGACATAGATGAAGTTCTGTATGCGTCCCTAAGTCTCAGCTTTTTCCATCTATATCCCTTTATTCAGCAGTGGGAAAAACCTCACCTCTCTTCGCCCTGTTTCAAAGGGTGATTTAGTAGATGTGCTGCTTTCTAGCCACGTGTGCAGCAAAGCAGAAAACAACTCCCTAAAAAGGTCGAGTTGAGGTCACGCACTCCCTTTATTCATGTTCGTGCAGAGTTCTCTCTTCATCTCTAAACGATCCCAAAACAACACACTCTGACAACAAACCATCATGGAGTAAAGTCATATCAAGTGCTAGCAGTAAAACGCTAGTACAGTGTCAAAAGGTTAAGGCTTTTTATTGTTTCTGCTTTTTAAAAAGTGAAATATCTACTCTGCACTTTCACACAATTTGTTTTATTAGCTTTTGTCTTTAAGAAAGTCAGTTTATTCCAAAAAGCTGTTTGTTTATAAAATTGTACACAGCTAAGACATATTTAGCTACAAATACTTTCAAAGAAATGAGTCTTTTTACAGATAAAAAGAAAATTCTACCACCTGAATTAATTAGGAGTTGAACTTTGGAAAAGGGCAAGATGTAAAAAGAAAAGGAATAAAAACAATAAATGTGCTTAAAAATACCTGAAAATGCTGTGGGAGTCGATGGAATTCATTACTTTCCCTCATGGGACCATTTGGCATCAGTGAAACGATGGCTGACTTTGCTAACATAGCTAACGCGGGGGCATCTGTCGTTTTATCTCTTTTCATGTGGCGAAACCTCTCATCTCCTCGGAGCTGTTCAGAAAGTAAGCGGCGCAGGTGCACGTTCTCCCCTGCTGCCTTCGTCTTCCAAGTCAGGAAGATTTCTTCCTCGCTGGCGTCTGAACCACAGAATGACAGACTCTGTTCATTGTAAGGACATTGTGTCCTGCAGTTGCAAGCAGCAGCGGCTTAGTCCTTTGAATCATGTCTTCACTGATTAACTGCTGACATCACACATTCAGTGGGGCCAAAGTAGAAATCCGCCAATGAAACCAAAAAACACGTGTCGGCATCATCCAGAAGAGGTTTTGATATTATAACGGGAATGTCACATTATCTACAGAAGCCATTTTGTGGCAAAATGTGAAATTTGACAATTTTCATATTTTCACATAAGATAAGAAAAGAAAACTTTTCTTTAAGCAATCTTGTAAGTTCATAATCACAACCAAAGTTTTGTTGACCTTTGACCTCAGGAAGAGTCCGCCATCTTGAGTTTTCCAATAAAATACAATTTAGTAACAATTAAAAAATAAACTCCTCCTAGGGATTTTGATTTGTTCCCTCTTAACTCTTTGAGCATCACTGGGTAGCTACTTGGGAAAATACCTTGAAAAAAAAGTATGGTGAGTCTCCAAAAGTGGCGTTCCCCTGTTATTGGCACATTTCTTTACCAGAATATTGTGAGTTTTTAAAGCATGAATCAGCTCAAGCTGAACAAAAAAAATATAACATAACAAGAAAAGTAGGTTGGATTAAAAAAACCCTCAGTTGCCAAGGAAATCCAAAAATTTACTTCTGCCGATTCTTCTAAAAATGACAAACCTGTTTGTTGCCCCCAAGCGATCAAAAAGTGAAATGGTTGCTATAGAGATAAAACCAGCAGAAAAGTTGCCATTTTGGAAAAAAGTGTTCTTTTATGATTTTTTTTTTTTTGCATGCAGGCCTTGTCACAAACAGGCAGACGGCTGGTTTCACGTGCAGCAGGTATATTAGCTCAGACAGGAAACAAGCACATCCAAAAGTCCTTAAAGCTAAATCAGGGTCAGGCACAGGTCAAACAGGAGCATAAGAGCATCAGAGAACAACCAGTGGGGTCAGGGTCCAGGCAAGGGTCGGGGCAGGCGGCAAACAAGCAGAGTCAAAGAAGAAGCGAGCTCAGGTAAACAGAGGATCAGATCAGGATGTAAGACTTGGTATGCAGGCTGAATGACATAAACAATACTTCGTACTGAGCGAGGCTCTGTGTGCTACTTAAGTGTCTGTGGAAAAGGGTCAATAAGGTGTACGGTATTCGGTAATGTGCGCTGGGGCAGCTGGGAGATGTAGTGTTAGTACTCAGGAAACGGCTCCCCCCAGAGACCAGAGGGGGAGACAGAGCTCTGACTCCTGAAAGCCCTGACCAGGGGGACAGTGACAGAAGGGGAGAGTGAGGGCAGCAGCCCCTCAGCTAGAGAGGGCAGGTCAAAAGGGGCCAGTGTGGACAGATAGCACCTGCGGGCCATGTAACACTGCTTGAATTGTTTTTGTAATCTGACATTAACTGTAAAGATTTTCTTTTTGCATTGTTTGCAAGAATGATTAAAAAACCTTCAGTCTGATTTGCTGCCGCACAAAAATGAATTCTGTAAACAAATACACCTGTGAGCTTTTGCAAACATGGCTAGGGGATTAAAAAAAAAATCAATGTGGTAGAGCATTTTCTGCTGAAAACAAAAGCGCGATCTGTCATAATGGCATTTCTCAGACACAGTTGAGCCTCTGTGGAGCCCTATTAGCAAGAAGCAGAAAAAGGCAACGGGCAGAGGGAGAAACCATCACAGCAGAGGAGCAAGAATGCGTTAAATGCAGGAATGTATTTGATCACTCCATTTGTAGGCTGCTAAGCACTCACCTCACCATAAAAAATAAAACAGGTGTGTCTTAGAAGAAGGACCTTGGATCTCTACAACAGCAGAAGGATACGTCGGATCAGTTTTACCCCACAACTGCTTTTGGCAGTCTGAAAGCTTCACGTATTCATGGAAGTCTGAACCAGCAAAGTTCTGACACCTGGTTGCAAACACAGCTGATTGCAGCGTCTCTGGCCCTCAGCGGAGCTGCAGAGGCTTTCCCTGTCAGCTAGCTGTCTACGTGACTGCGCCTGAGTCAAATGTGTTTGGGAAAATGCTGCGTTTCTGTGTCAGCTGCTGATGAAAATCAAACTCCACATCGCCTCGGAACGACGAACAGACAGGACTGGCTTTAATGAGGCGGAATTTTTCTGTCTGTTATTGAAGCAAATTATTGATTGGAAAGAGAAAACATAACAGGCCGTTGGGGATCTTCCTATTCCGCCTTTAAAATGTAAAAAAAAAAACATTTATATTTGCCATATAGAACCTAAGACAAATAATGCATTTCTTTACATTATAAGTTCACAAATATAAAAATATAAAGAACTCTTCCATCAAACTATTGTGTTTTACAGCCAATGTCTTTTCAGAAATGCATTATTTAATTTTAACTATGAGTTTTATTCTGTAAAAATCAGAAGAAATATTTCTTATTAGAATGTAATTATTCTATTTAAAAAAAAAACAAAGCAGTGAGTTTTGAAAAACACACAATTAAACTCTGCAGAAAGACAGGAATTTCTTTAAAGTGTCTGTGCTGTTTCTAAGGTAAGATATAATAACATCTCACAGTAATAATGGGGCAGCTGTGATGCAGAGGTACAGGAGTTGATCTCTGATTGGAAGATTGGAGGTTCGGTTCCCACCTTGCTCACCCATAAGTTGAAGTGCTCTTGAGAAAACACTGAAGCCCACATCGCTCCTGGTGGTTATAGGTTGGCAATAGTCTTCAACTGCAGTGTGTGTACATGGTTGTGAATGGGGGAATGGGATTGTGCACCTTGGCTCTTCAAGGAAGGTGGAAAAGTCCTTTATAAGTTAAGGGGGTCAAATTGTCACGTTAGTTGCGATTAATTGATGACGAAATGAAATTAGCACGTTATTTTATGGTGTTAATCTCATTTTTAATCCACAACTATTCCATGTTCTTAAAAATAAAATATGTGAGTTTTTTTGTTTACTTGCATTAACTCAGCAGAAAAGGTGTTTTACATCGCTCTTGTCACGGATCTGCCTGCAGCTCCAGCCTCTGATCGCCAGAGGGAGCTCTCGCCGGAGTACTGATTCAGGAACCTCACGACATCTCCCATCAGCCACCTCTTCCTGCCACTTCCTGCACAGCTGAAGTTCATCACTGTCATCATCTGTGGACATTTAAGCACCATCATACCCATGCAAAGTCTTGTTAGTCCCCTTGCAGCCTAAGCAGTTATTCATTTTTTTGCCTCTTTCATGTTTTGACCTTTGCCTGTTTAGAAAGTCTAAAGCGCCTTTCACAGGGGCTGATTGCATTGGACGGTAAACTGTGAAAGAAGGTATGTCAACACATGTAATATGGCATTATCATAAATTAGTGATAAATACATTTTTTGAATTCCTCAGAAAAGTGCTCCTATTTTTAATGGGTTAAATGTGTTTTTTTTCTAACTTGTTTGAAATTGAAAAAAAATACTTTTTGATGGTGTAAAAGTAAAGGTTGGAAGTCAGTTATAATAAGAAAACTTCATAAAACCTCTTTTTTAGTTGTATTTTGATATTTTATTGAGCCACCATGTCACAAACCTAAATGATTATGTCTCAGAATGAGGCTTTTCATCACAATTATTACAGGTTTGATTAAAAATAGATTAAATGATCGCATGACAGCACTAAAATAATGATACGCTATTTACCGTGTGATAATAAAATGATGTATTGTAGCATTTCTACATCTGTAAGTCAGACTAGTCTGCCGTCATGTCAAGACAGAGAAGCTGCTAAATCGAATAATTCCAAAAACAATAAGAACAAAGTCAACGTCAAACCTAAGAGGTTTGATGTGGTCTTGATGCTGAAAGCTACCACAGCTTTTTCACCTAAACAAAATGTGCAAGTTGGTCTTTTTGTAGGGAACTACTTCTTGAGTGAGTTGTATAATATTTAAAAGTGTTTTTTTTGTGGATATTGTAGCAAAGAAAATGTACCACACTTATTTGTAGTTACACACAGACAGTCACACCTGGAAGAGGCTTCATCAATAATCAATGGATTTTGTTTTTAAAGCTTTTTGAGAATTAACTGTTTTTGTTAACATTTACTGTATATTATTTAGCTCATTATTACCTGCTGTGATAGAACTAATCGGAAAATGAAAAGATGCATTTGGTGTGGTGCATGAAGATGCTTACTCTTGCTGTTAGGCAGCCTTAAAGTTATTAAAAACAAACTTTTGAATGTCTTGAGTCATTTCTAAATTGTTTACTTGAAATTTTTTCATCCGATTATAGCTTGATCAGGTCTCTTTTACATCATCAACAGTCGGGACCTCACCAGCGACACCGAAATGACACTCACTTTAACACATCGTTACTCTCAGACACACATTTCGATTGGGATTAATAAAGCGTATCTTATGTGATCTTTTGACTGTTTATGCGATCAATGTAATTTCAGCTGATTCTAATACGGGAAAAAATTGGCTTTTCATATCCGTCTTATGTCATTGTGCAACACTTTCAAGTGTTGTATTTTGCAAAGCCACTTTTCTAGCGACACAATCAGCTGATTTAAAGTTTTTCACAACATCTGTGCACATTGACTTACATTTTGTTACTTTCTGTCAAATGGAACAATGAAACTGAAAAAGGGTAGAACTATCACATCTTTCCTGTGGAATATTCCAGTGTCTGTGGAGATATAAACACAGAGGAGATTGGGTGGGTGCCCTTTTGGAGATTAGGTGAGGAGCTCAGCCTCCAGGAGCGAGCTTGGAGTTGCTCCTCCTTGCTGAGAGGAGCCAGGTGGTTTGCATGGCTTGTGGGGACCTCCACGAGGTGTGTGTCTGTTCTGGGCATCTCTCTTTGGGCGGAGACCACAAGACACTTTGGAAAGATTACCTTCTCTAGGCTGGCCAGTGACTGCCTTTAGATATCTGAGGAAGTAAGTAAAAGAAGAGGAAAGTCTGCCCCATCAACCAGATGGGCGGAAGAACATGGATACATGGATATGACCATTTTTATATCAACTTCACATGCCGTATTATTCCCACTATAGGCGCACTTAAAAATCCTTTTTTTTTTTTTCTAAAAACAACAGCGGGCCTCAAATTCAGGAGCACCTTATAGCTGTATAGATTAATTCTGGTTGTGTTTTCTGATAACAAAAACAATATTAAATAGGTATTTTTAGATGTACCACGATGCTCTGTCAAAAGGTTTGGTTGGGTGTTGCTGTGAATATGCTAAAGCGGCTAACATGTAGCGGTGTGGGACTGTTTTTTTTCCGTGTTACTAACAAAGTTAGAAGTTAGCGTGGATACAGGAACATTTGTTTTTAGCTATATCTGTCTGTTATTTACAAGTTGCATACATGGTTGAGAGTTACAGGAATTGTGAAAATGCTAACTCCTCAAAGGCGGCTAACATATAGTGCCATCGAAATGTGTTTTTTTTAAAGTCTTAAAAACATTTAACTTAATCATGGTAAAGGTTGTTTTAAAGGAACCGGTCTGTTTTTTTTTATGTACTGCAAACAAGATTGTGAGTTACAGGTATTGTGAAAATGGTAATGTGATTAACACCTCTAACGCAGCTAACGCCTCTGACACAGCTAGCATGAAGTGGTGTCGAAGGTTGGAAGTTAGTGAAGTAATCTTTGTTCTAGTGATACTGGTCTCTCTTTTTTTTTGTATCACAAACAAGGTTGGAAATAACAGAAATAAATATGCAAACAAAGCTAACAGTTCTAACACCCAACCTGTAGTGGTGATGAACTGTATTTTTCTACCTTCTAACAGTTTTTGTGAATAACCAGCTGATGTTTCTAATGTGGCTAACAAGGTTAACATGTTGCATGTTACGAACAAGTTCTAGAGTTACTATGAATACAGTTAATGAAGTCTGACTGAAGTATGGACTCATCTGGAACTCTTCTGTATCGCTCAGTTTGCCTTATAATTCGGTCTGCCTGATGTATGACATTAGTTTGAAAATTAACCACTTTATTGATAGTATGTCAATAATAGAATGTCTGTTTTACTTTCTTTAAATGTCAAATGTAACTATTTAAAACCAAAAGATGCTAGTTTCTTTTAATAAAAAAACTGCATGTTTGTATAAAAAGGTCTAAACGTAAAAATAATGAGTGACTCAAATCTCATTTTGGACTGTACATGTGCAGCTTCAGCAAAGCGGATAGCGTTCCTTTCCAGCTTCCAGGAGACATTCACCTTGTACTTAAGTCATAGTCAGTGTCTAAATGAATGATGTGCAATGACTGCTTCTGCCTCTCAAATCAACACGTTGTGGTCACACATAAGTGCTGCAACAGCACACTGCCCCAACAATCCGTGCTGCAATGTCATATCGCATTATGAAGAATGACCTTTGTTTCTGCTGCAGCACAAGCCGGGAGTCCTTTGTTAATCAAAGGAGATTAGTTAAATCTACTAAGTCTGCTTGGTAATGGGTGTGTAGAGGACTGGTGGCATGGGGAAGAGGTCAGACTCAGTGTAATTTGCTCTCTGTGTCATTAAAACGACAAGTGTGGTTAAATATTCAGAGGGAGTTAGGAAGTCTGGCATCTGTGGTGTTGCAGTTTTGTACAGTTAGTCTTTGCAGGTTCAGCTGGGCAAGTCATTGTGTTTCTAGTGTGTGGAATAAAGGGGACAATGGGAAAACCTGTATAGGGCACAAGATTGTAAACTGCTCAGTGAACCCCCTGAGCAAAAACTGTTTGTTTACATTTTTTCTACAGGCATGCTGCGGGCTGCAGATCGTAGCGAACACTTCAACAACACTAAAGTATAAGTACGGGCAAAGTATTCATGATGTATGGACTTCCAACTTTTTACAGCTTGTCCCTATTGCTCCAATTGAAAGGGCATTTGGAGCTTTAGCTATGTCCAAACTTGTTTTTTTTTAAGGTGAACCATAGAAACTTTAGGTTGGGTATCCCTTCACCAGTACGGTGATCCGCATTGCGCTTTTGACGCGGAGGAGAAACGCATTTCGTCACGTGGGTGTGCTCTGAAAAACAGAACTTTACATTTAAATGTAAGTAATGACTGTTTAATAACTTTAATAAGTTATGTAAAAACAAATAAAGGCTATGTATTTTCCTAGCGCTGGTAGCTACGCGCTAATGTAAACCAGTGACAATTCATGATTTCATTCAGCAGGATTTGAAAAAAAAAAAATTCTCCATGTCTGTCCACTTGGAGGGCTAAATGTAGGGATAGGGAAGGAATGTGGCCTTAGAAGTCCTGTCAAACAGATAAGAGCTGAAAGCCTCTTGTGTTGGACAGATTTTACTGTTACAATAGGGGGTAGTGAATTTTCGGACACACGACGTGTATATTTGTATAAACCCCTTTTGTATTTGAGGCTAAACTTTGTTTATATGAATTAGGTTTGTAAACATTGCTTGATGGAGAGAAGGGAGAAGAAGAGAGTGATGTGTTAGAGATGGGGGATAAGGGCACAAAAAAGTTAAAAAATTGGTCAAAAAGTTGGAAAGAAAAAGAATATGAGGGGGTAGCGTTACAAATAAAAAACAATATTGCCTTGAAGTTTATCACTATTACTTTCAAAAGTAGATATTTATCAAAAGGATTGGGCTACTGAAATACTGTCTGTTTCCATCACGTTCTTACTACACACAAGCTAGAGCAGATGTGATCTGGTGAATAAAAAACAAACAAAACAAATCTCTGGTGGTCTTTGATTAATTTTAGGTTCTCAAAAATTTCATCCAAAATGACAAGTATTACATGATGAGGAATGATAAAAATTGCAAAAGGCAAAATGTGGTTTTAGGTTGATTTATTAAAACTGCGAGTGGTGTTGTATAGCCCACAGTCGCCACCCACCCACAGCTCACTCTCGCTTTTGACCCAACCTCATTGGCTAAATGGATGCTACACACCCCTCCCCCTACCACCCTGGTCAGAGCTGCATGTGACTAATTCTTTGAAAAACTTTAAGTTTTTTAAAAAAATCGAAGCTTTTCTGTTTATGTTAACTCCAGAGCAACAATTTTATTTTTTAATCACCTGTAGGTGATGAAGAATTTTTTTTTTGAAGAATCTGGAAAAGTGCACTTTTGGATTTTCTTTGGCAACAGTGTTTTTTGTTGCCACGCCCACACCCCTGATATGTTCATGTCGTATGTGATATTATTTTGTTCAGCCAATGATTTATGTGTTAAATTTTTTTTTTGGAAAATTCCAGATGGAACTTCCCCAGAGCCAAAGGTCGAGATAACTTTGGTTGTGGATTTAACCTAGTGACGTGTGTGTTAAATTTCATGAACATTGCACAAACAAATGTTTCCTTTTCTCATACTGTGCAAAAATGTGAAATTGCCAGAAATCATATTTTGCCACAAAATGGTCACCAAGCTGAAGATCAGGCGGCCATTCCATTATTACATCAAAGCTTCCTATAGATATTTGTTTTTTGTTTTTTTTTAAGTTAGTGTAAATTTCTTTTAGCCCCAAAAATTCATTTTCACCGGGTACTAGATGCAATTTTTGGTGAGTTTTCGAGTTTGTGGCGGGGGACAAATTTTCACTCAAAGTGGCAACAAGACAGAAAAATTGCAAAAATGATATGGTCCTTGCTGTCCAGGACTGTTCATGAGGTAAAAAAAGTGTGTTTTAACTCAAAACTACATAAAATATAGAATAGTCCACTTCAAAGTGGTGTCTATCAAGAACTGAGATATAATTTATGTAATCTAAGATGATGAAATTCTTTTTTCCGGTACTCATTTGTGAACCTCTGACGCCCATTCGTCGGCGAATGCCACATTCTCCGTCGGCGAGCCTTCTTCCCTGTCACACCTCGACACCATCTCCGTGTGATGTGTGACTGCATCCAGATAAACCGAGCAGTGTGTCTTATGTGACAGCTGCTGATAAAAAACCAAAACATTCACGAATGATTCGTCTTCATGAAACTGTCAGGAATAATAATCTACAGTCCTCCTTTGTGCCTCTGAAAGTGAAGTAACTGGCTGTAGAGGAAAAAGCAGGGGGATGTTTTTTTTATTCCTTAAGAAAATGTAATAGCCTGATCTAAATTCCTTTTTTTACCACAGGAGACCTGTTTCAATAATCTCAGGATGTGCTGTAAGACCTTCATTAGAGCTCTGCCTGGGTTTAATTTAGTTATTGATAGAAAGTTGTTCAACTCCAGGATGGAAGGCCTTGCTCGGGGCATCAGCTCCTCCTGCCAATTAAATGAAAGCTATTTAAGGCCATTTAAGCAAAATTAAACAATTCAGCCCAGGTTGATTGGCGCAGGTTAGAAATGTCAGTGTTAAGATAAACATATCCACTGGGGGGAGAGTGTTCTGGGAGCGACTAATCCATAATACACCCTAAGGTCAATGGCTTAAGAGGGCAGGATGGCTTGAAGTTTAAATTAACATACCATTACCAATCCTGTGGTCTGTTTCACTTGACAGAATCTTGTCTTGTATATTGAATGTTGGGAAAAGGAAAAGTCAAAAGGGCTGCACTGTGTTATCCGGCTCCCACTGACTAATTACAGTGAAACCAGAAGCTAGCATTGTGTGGAACAGTGTTTCAATTGGCAACCAAACAATGAGCTTGACAATTTTAGTGGCTTTTTGTTGTTGGCGGTGAAAGACAATTGATCTGCAACTCATTAAATTCCTGTAGCTCTGATGGACTGATTCACTTGAGCCAAAGAGTTTCTGCAGTTTTTCTGCTACCGCCAGAGTTCAGATGGTCTAATCTTAAGACAACACGGCCCGTGAAGACCCCAGACTATTTACTAATGAGTCACAGGTGTGTGATGGGGCGGTTTTGGGGCTCTGGACTCTTTCATAAAGGATGTACTGCAGGACTAGTGACAGAAGATACATGCTATCCATGGCGTGTTGGGGACACCCGGCCGCGGGAATTACACTCGGCGGAGTTAAAGAGCACCATCTGTGGGAGCCACCTGCAACATTGTTAAAGAGCGCTCACGGCGGGAATTGCACACGGCGGAGTTGAAGAACACGCATGGTGGAAACGGCTCCCAGCAGCGTATCGGTACAGGAGGCCATAGCGATCTGGAAAGCTGGCGGCGGGAGGCGAAGCGTTGTCTGAGTTGAGCTGCGGGATCAGAGACTTGGGCTCAGTGGGTGGCTGCCCAACAGGTGGAGAGGGGGGGAGCGCAGCAGGAAAAACCCGCGCTAACCCGGGCTTCACCAAGAAAAAAGACTAAATCCTTGAATAATAAACTTTCCTTCAGCCTTTTGAACCTGATTTTCCTGGCCCGTACACAGAATCTGATCTATTAGAATCTACCCTGTCTCGCATGCTTTTCTCCGCTCTGGTATTGCCGCCAACAATTTGATTGGACATAGAGTGTTCTGGTAGACCTGATGGTTTTCTTCCAGGTTTTTTGGTTTGCACTGAAACTTGTTCCCTTCAGTCCTTCAGATGACAAGTGTGAAAGCTTGCCAGAATTGGTGCAATATGAGCAGATAAAACCAATCCATCTAAACAAGGTCAGAGATCTCTTGCAAGAGAACCACGCTGCGGTTCAATGCCAATGTAGGCACGTTTTTACCAATTCTGTTACAGATTCAACAAAAGACAAGGGTAGTCTCAACTTTTTACATTCAGTTGAAGCTTTTCTCATTTGCTTCATGCCATCTTGAGAACCTGCTGAAAAGGGGTAGCGTATTGATCTGAGTATTGATAGTATCGTACTTATACAGTACTAATGTGATGAGATCGATACTTTCATTGTAGTTTTTCTTCAATATGTACAGTTAAGAGTTGGAATGTACTCACAGACTTCATGCAAGCATGGCGTCTATTTATCTGCAGTCTTACCAGACTGGGCAAAAAACAGCCCAATTTGTTCTTCATTAGCCCGCTTCATTAGAGAGTGGAGAGTCGTTAAAGAGTCACATACCATGTTTGCACACAATGGCAAGATTTTTGTTTATGTTTTTCATTTATTACAGTGTTGCTTTTGTACATTTTTTTACTATTGACTTCGATTTTTTATTACTGCCTTTATTTTTTTTATGTTTATGCTGTTTTTACTTAAAAGTTTGTTACATTTTTGCTTTTTTTTAAAAAAGTTTGCACTAGTTACTGTTTCATTCTCATTGTTTTTTATAATGTCATAAATATACATGTTCTGTAGTTAATGTATGTTCAGTTCAGATTGTTGTTGTGTTTATTTGCCAAAAGTTTCTGTCCCGTGTTTTACCATGCACTCAATTATCCAGAAGTTGTGTATTTCTGAAATTATTCTTTTATGCCAGATTTTAAGGAAAAAGTTTTAGTTTCTTTAATGATATTGGTGATACTATCCCTGTAATCCCTTGGTATCAGATTGATACCCAAATCCCCAGTATCACCTTCCCTTTCGGGGTCACTTGGTTGCTGGAGCACTCCTAACTGCTGTTGGAAAAAGGTGGGGTACACTCTGAACAGGTTGCGAGTCTGTTGCAGGGACACACACATGCACACCTAGAGAGAACTGAGAGATGCCAGTCGACCTATGAAAAATGTATTTGGACCGTGGGAGGAAACTGAAAAACAGAAAACCCACGCATGCATGACGAGAACAAACTGCACATAGAAAAGAACCAGTCAGGATTTGAACCAGGACCTTAGAGCGCCAACCACTGTAGCACCGTACAGCCCCCTGCCTTGTGATTATAGCTCCACATGTAAACATATTATCCAGAATACAACCTTCTCCAGAAAATGCTCTTTATTTGGAGCAGTTACATGCAGATGTAAATGTGGACTTTGTTTTGCATCTGCTGTCAGGTGCAGTGTTCACGTTCCTGACAGCAGATGCAGGTTGTTGCTCATACCCCTCTTGACATGCTCGGGTTTTTTTTGGCGCTGCTTTGAAGTTTGGGGGAAGGATGTTTACCAAATCCAAATGTATTCCTTTGGAAATTGTACAGAGATGAAGTGGACCTGAATCCTGGAGAGTAGATCTCCGAGTAGTACCCTCTTCTTCCTTCCTGACTAACCTCACAAACAAACAAACAAAAAAACGAGGACACATTTTCAATGGAAGGCTGGAAACCTGAGACTAAAAGTACTTATGAAGGTCGTCTGACAGGCTGGGGATTAGTGTGTGAATGGCATGAAAAGGGCCGTTTTTAAAAACAGGTGAGAGGAAATGAAAGACTGAAGAGAAAAAGCACAACAGGGGGGAAAGAGTGGCACTCGTTCCAGAACGGTGAATTCTCCAGCCGGCTATCAAATCTATGAGACAGAAAATGTATGAATGTCTGCTGAAAAATATCACCGCCGCTGGATGAAATCCCATAAGAAATATGAACAGTCTTACCTCTCTATCAGCTTCTGATCTAATTTGACAAATGGATACCTATTATACAATTTCAGATGATTGGTAAGCTAAGTCGTAGAGAGCAGACTGCTGGCACTTTAAATTTTATTAAACAAAAGAAAACACTCTTCTAAATTCACCTGCTCCTACACCCGTTCCCCGGGATCAGCCCGGCGTTTTTGTGTTATCTCAGGGACGCGCTCTGATTGAATTTACAGGAATGCTGGCGACGCTAAAAATTCCTATCAAGCTGTGAAAAAGATGAAAGTAAGCACAGTGTGAAACACGGCTCGCCTTCTTTCCTTTGATCGTGACCTTTTCTGAATGCAGTGTAATTAGCGAACACATAAGTGGTACAGTGTGGACAGACGTGACTCACATAAAAACGCTCCAAACCCACATCCACGCAGCTTTGGCTGATTTCCTCATGTCTCTGCAATGTAAGCATTTGACAGATTAATCAGTAGTGTCAAGTGTTGCATGAGGTGCTGCTTTGAAAAAATATGTTCTCTTTTATATGTGTGTTTATCTGGACTTACTGTGGACCAAAGTTTGGATGTCTGTTTGAAAGACACCTGTCCACACCCTGAAACAGTCAGACTGCAATCTCTCCACCATGACTAAAGAGCTGTCGAAGGACACCAGGGACAAGATGGTAGACCTGAACAAGACTGGGGTGAACCAATCTACAATACGCAAGCAGCTTGGTGAAAAAAGATCAGCTGTTGGAGCAATCATTAGAAAATGGAAGAAACACAACATCACTGATGATCTCCCTCCACTTGGAGCTCAATGAAAGATGTCACCTGGTGAAGAACAAATGGTCTTGAATGGTGAGGTATTAATGTAGAACTACAGGAAGGAACTGGTCAATGACCTGAAGGGAGCCAGAACCACAGTTTCAAAGGTTACTATAGTAACACGTTACATTCCTATGGATTAACCAGCACATGTCCAAACTAGAGATTGACTAAAGTGGTCTTTTTCAGGGTTGATACTAATTATTAGTAGTCAAGGCCAATATTTGGAACCAATGTTCATTTTCAGTAAAAGTGAACATATAGGCTTCAAAATCCATCAAACACCGACAATTACACGTTTATTTAAATAAACAAGCAAATAAATAGCTCAAAGTGGAGCAGGGAGTAACAGGGTTGGCAGCCCCTTTTATTCATTTTTTTCTTTAAATACAGGTAGTTAAACAGTTCCCTGAAAATTTTCATTTTATATAAAGTAAAAATTCAACATAAATTCAATGACTTTTTTATGTAAAGACAAAAAAAAAAAAAAAAAGAAACAAAGTCCAGGGAGTTCCTTGCCACAGCAGCATGTCTTAGAAGATCAAATGTTGTTTCTTAACAACATACCTTAAAAGTGACGCTGCTAGTTGCTAGTCATGTGATATAGTGCTATGGTTGGACAATGTTGTGGTCCATTGGAAGAAAAAGTTGATGCCAAAATACATCAAAATAACAAAAAAAAAAAAAAAGAAAGAAAAAGCGGTGCCGATAATCTGTCGACGAAGCATGGGGATGGAAGTATCATGCTTTGTGGCTGCCTTCCTGCAAAGTGAAAATCAAACAAAAAAGAAATAAAACATGAAAAACAAAACAATACTCTTTACTTCATTAAATTGAAACACAATACGTATAGTATCACTCCACCAGGCTCCTGAATACCCATTATGCTCCTAACAATCCATCAAGCGGTGCAGCTTTGTAGATTACCAAAGTCATACTAAAACATTTGGACAGATTTTTGAGCATCGTCAGTAAACACTACCAGAATACGCTCATAAGGTAGGTTGTTCATTTGTGAGAAAATTCAAGGATTATTTTAAGCTCCTTATAATCCCCCCAAAATACTGTACTTTTTAAATGACTTTTAAATAAACACTGCCCATAAAATAACTGAATGATATATACAAACAAGTTTAAAATTCCTTAAATAAATAAACATTGTGTGCAAATAACATTAAAGCTAATATATTATATTAGCAAATTAAACCTACATCAAACAAGCTTTTTCCTTTCATTTCATGACGGTCCTTGTAACTGCAACTGGAGCAGCTGGCTTCATAAAGCTCAGCTGAGTTGATGGAAACTGTTTGGGCTGCTTTTATTTCAGGGGATGCTGTAAGAAAATGTCAGCATTGAAAACTGAGCATTGATTTTTACACGCAGTCCTGCAGTCTTTTTTATTTATTTATTTATTTTTACTGACCAAATATTGGGCGAGGAGGTGGTTTATATTACAGTTCCATCTTTGAGTCGTGTCCACAATACAAAAAAAAAAAAGAATTTTCTTTATCAAATTGCAGGTATTATGGTTATTTTCTTTGGCCCAAACCTTTCCCGTAATTAAAAAATACCATTCCAAACCAGTAAAACTAACTTAAATCTGAATTCACTTCATAATTCAGATGCTCTTACCTAGAAAAATATTAACACACCTGTCAAAGTGTAAAGGGAGCAAAATTGTGCCAGTTTGGAAACTGATTCCAAATGATTTTACAGGTCCCTGTTGGTTAGTGAAAAAACTATTTTTACTGGGTATGTGCTAAAGGTAGAAAATCAAAAAAAATCTTCAAGGATTCAATACAACCCCACGCTGATTATTTCTGATCTATTGTAAAATCATTCAGTGGTTTTTATGCCATTTTTAGCTAAAAAAAAAAAAAAAAAAAGAGAGAAAAGTGTTGTTTTTGTAGTTAATCAGAAATTCCCTTCTGATTGTTGGCTCTATCTAAGCCTGGCCCCAGTTCCCATAATCCATCTGTTTACACACTCCATCCCTATCTTACAGCCCCTCTCAACCCCAAGCTAACATTAGAGATGCAACAACAATGGTGAGGAATATTGGAGCTACACAGAAGTACAGTTTGGAGCCGGCTCGCATGAGGAAAACTAAGACGTTTATGAATCTGTCTGCAAGTGGATGTATAAAACTGGAGCTTGTGGGCAGCTGACTGTAATGCCCATGTCAACAGCATTCCTGATTCACAGCGATTTGAATAAAGAAATACATTTTTAGGCTTGTTTTTCTTTATATTTGCTCTCCATCCTGAGGAAAAAAAAACACTTTTTATTGGAGTAGGTCTTTAAATTATTTTAGAATTTAACTGGAGACTACATTCTTCTCTTCATCATAAAAGTACAACAGCTTTTTTTGTACTTTTTCAAGCTGTTTTTTACTTTTCCTAGAACAAAACTTAATATTTTATCACTTTCTGCAGAGCCGTGCGCGTTTCAGCAATATGTCACAATGGAACAGTCCCATGATTAAAGACCGTGTTTTGACACGTCCCATGGCATCAGAAACAAAGACTTCCATATGTCCCTGCCTGTTTCCTGTCATAACAAGATCCTGAGTGAATTGGGTAAATACGGACCAAAAAAATAGGATTCTCTGGATGCATCATTAGCAAATTCACACAAATACTAACACAACCGTAAAAACTGCATGGTAAATACAAAAATCCCTTCTGCCAACAATTAAAGGTTTTCTGTGACAGTAAGAGTTATATCACGAATATTCATTTTTCGAATGTAGGGAAATAAAAGTTATTATGAGAGTGGCAGGTACAGTAACTCACAGTTGAAGGTCTCTCTGTTAGTAGTAACGTGTCACTCTCGTTGAATGTTTCCAACTTAAACCGTCCTCTGCGTATTCTTTTTATTAGCTGAGATAAAATAGCCTCTTGATTTGCTTTGCATTTGGAAGTCCTTTAATTTCTAATTTGGATTTCAATCAGCTTTGTTTTCTCAGACGATATGAGCCATGCTAATATTCTGAACGCTGGAATGATCCATTTCGCCTCTGCCAAAGTAAATTGTGTTTAATTTTTCAAATAGATTAACGTCTCTGCTGATCAGTCTTTTCTGTGACCGCTGGAAGGTGACTGACTGGAAGCACAAGGATAGAGTCAACTTTTCTGCTCAACAAGCTCCTAAATGTAACCCTGTAACAGCAGAGCTTTAGCTCCAGTGGTGACGTCCCTTGAACTACTGTAACTCTTCAACAGGTTAATTGATGTGAATTTCTGTAGTAGAGTGTTTATTCAATAAATACAAGCCAGTTCTGTTTAAAGCAAAATAAAATTGCGTAAATGGTAGAAAATTGTATGACTGTTGGAAGAACGTGTTTTATTTCCTAGTCAAGGGTCGAGGGTTTTGTGTCTGTGAAATGAAAGTTTAAATAATGAATGTTGAGGTTTTGTCCTTTAGCATCTCGTTGGAGTTAAATCATATCTGTGGAAATATTGTTAAGCAAACATAAATCCGTGTTTTTAGACATGATGTTTCTTTAAAATTGTCTCTTGGGACTAGCACACTGTTTTTCGGACCTCTTCAAATCCTTGATTTTCTCAAACTTCAGCGGTATGCCTTATAATCATGCGTTCATTATGTATGAATTTTAGTTGTGTTGACTTAAGTAAATTTTCTATTTATTGTACAGCTCATTTGGTATAAAAAAAGTGTGACTATTCATGGAAAACACATCATTGTCCGGATGACCCCAAAGTGTGGAACGATAGCGTATGTGGTTCTGATTGTCTGTGGAACACGGTGCTCAAAGATGTTCAATAAGACTTTGTGAAACTTTTGAAAAAAATACTCCTGTTGTGGTGCTATCTCTGCAAAAGCTGAATGTTGCAGATTTTATCCTCCCATGGCCCCAATTATATATTGAAAGAATGTCAATAGATGTTTGTTTCTAACCAGAACTTATTATCTGCAAGAGTAACATTAGTGTATCAGAAAAAATATTGAATAGGCTTTTGTCTAGAAAGGTATTTAGTTTAAAGAAATAAATGCATTCCAGCCCTGAAATGATCTGGTGACCATTCCAGGGTGTACCCCGCTTTCACCCAACAACAGCTGGAATAGGCTTGAGGGACCCTTGTAATCTCAAATAACATTAAAGACCCACCCTGATGAAAATTGTGTTTTAATCTGTTCTTGTTGCATTTTCAAATGGAGGTCATATATGAAGAAAAATCACCATCAGAGTTGATTTCTGAGTAGTTTTTTATTCAAATCTTTGGAAATCAGGAGCAGATGAGATGTTAAAGCCACTAGGGCAAGCTCCCTGCTCCGCTGCATCCTGATGCATCTATTTCAGGGATGGGCAACTCCAGGCCTTGAGGGCCGCTGTGTCTGCATGATTTTCACATATCCAACTCATGACTGATTACCTGGCTCAGGTGTGTCAGGCCAATGAAAACATGCCAGAGCATAGTATATTGGAAAACATGCAGGAATGCATCATCATCATCAGTTTATCATGGGACACGTTGCAATGAATATCCCTTAGGAGGGAATGCTACATTAACATATCTCCATTCTCTAACTCACATTGCATTTGGGGGGGCAGTAATAGCATTTAGGAGGGTATTTGCCCCCTGCCCATGGCTGTATCCGGCTTTGTCCAAAAAGGCTGCAAGCAGTCATAAGACTTAGCTTGTCATAACAACAGTTCAAAAATGAAGCTTTCAGAATAAAACTGCTATTATCGTCTTTGACAGTCAAGTTTCTCTTCAAAATGACAACAAACTTATTTTTAAAGAGGCGGCTCAGCATGTAAGTATGTTGATGATCAATAAAATAAAGTTTAAATGACAAAATAAAAAATATGATGTAACTATTGCCAAGTATAAGGTATGTCCCAGCGGGCACATTGACGTCAAAATTGAGTTGATATTTGATCCAATTAGTGAACAAGGTTATTTTAACTTTTGTTGTCATTCCAATGTTTTATTGTGGGAAATATAAGAACAGCAGAAATTCAATCTTACATGAAAAAACAAAATTAAGAATGCTGGGTAATACAGTTGACGTTCATTTGATATCAATTCGACGGCTTCATGTTAAACATAGAACTAACGTCAGTTTAATATCAAATTGACTTCCATGCTTCTTCTGTTTCTGAAGGATTTAGGCTTAATTCAATTAATTTAGGCTTAATGAAATCTCAGCATGTGGCTTAAAATGATAAATTGATGTTTTCTTTTCAATTCAAAGTGAATTAGAATGGACCCTATGATTCAACGCTGGTGCTTATCCCAGCAGTCGCAGCAGTCAGATGCATGAAGATCTCCCAATTCAAATGTTTATTGCTATATTAACTGATTATCTGATTTAGATGGAAATACTTTCCATATTTTCTCATGTTTACTCAACAAAAGATATTTTTGAACATATGTATTCCAATAAACCATTTATTGTATGTTTTACACCTCTGTTATTATTAACTCATTGGTCCAAATTTAAAATTCACATGACATCAAAAAGGAGAAAATATGACGTCAAACTGCACATTCAGCTTGTTTTTGACCTCAATTTGATGTCAAGTTTTGATGTTGATTTGACGTCATTTCATCATCAATTGCCCTCTGGGGTCTTCCTCAGAAACTGCATGTAGATGCAGAATAAACAAGGCCAACACAGTTAGAATGATGTTGTTGGGGCTGAGGGTCTGGAGTCATTTGTTGCTCAGTGAAAAGGAACTCAAAAAGTGGGGTTATCCTGCCAGGCTGTCACAGAAATCTGCCACCTCTTGGAGAGAAATTTACAAACAGCTTCCAACTGTGCCAATGCCCTCCCAGCTACTGTCAGAGTCAAGGCTGCTTTGCATTTTTATGCGAGGGGGTTGTTTCAGCGCCCCTTTGAATTGTACCGAGATCGGTTTCACAATGTGCCGTACGTGCAACAACAAAAAAAATGCACAAGTTTGAAAATCTGTGAATAACCATCAGTGTTACATTAAAAAAAAAGTTACACATACTAATAATATATAATTCATCCACAACAGTTTTGCACAAAAATAGACAAATGACTAAACAATACAGTTTTGCCCACTCCTGATAGGTTGAGCGCTATGGAAAAGTTAAAGTGCATCCGAACTTCAAAACTTGTGTAAAATGAGCCAACCATCCAGAGACAAAGCGTTACATACACTTTTGGTTGAGAGAACTGCAGTGATAGATGCATTAATGAAGGTAAACATTGTGCAATTTGTGAAAAATCAATCTAAAACATCACAAATACGTTCACACCAGCATTTTTTTTTATCTAAACCACAAACACTGGGCAAAATAGAAACACAACACCTCCCCAATATCACAAAACAGCAAGGGATGCATTTATATTTGTGTTCAGTGTACAGTGTTAACGGTCTCTTTTTGCTCATCTCTTATGCTTCCCTGCTTGTGGGGAGTTTTAGCTCGTGCCCTGCTCACATTGAGGTTCGGTCTACTCTGCTGTTAATATGACAACAACAGAGCGAAAGACCTTGAAACTATATTTTTTGCATTTACAGTTCAAATAAAATGCTATGTCTGTAACTTTTGTTCTGTGAATGACAGGAACGAGGTACAAAACACATATGGTAAGAAATATCACATTTATCCCTCAGTTCTTACGCTTTTCACCAAACTAAGAACATCTCACTCAATTAGAGGAGCTAGCAACGCTGCTGCTAATTTGCCCTACTAATCTATCCTCAGCCAACGCCAAATTTGTTTAACTGCTCTTTCTGTTAGTCACTGCAGCAGGAAAAAAGGACCACCTGGCTGGACATTGTCCACTCTAGGAAGTACTTTTGAGTCGTGCCGTCTTTTGTGGCGCTTGACCTTGGAAGGACTCACAAAGTTTGTGATTAAAATCCTGGGAAACATTTTCTAGAGCAATTCGCAACTAGCAGCAGCATAGCTAGCTCTAACCAAGAGAGGTTTTCCTAGTGAGGTGAAAGGTGAACTGAGGGCTGACAGCAATCAGTGAAGTTTATTTGCGGGGGACTGCCAACCTGTCATCGCACATTATCTGCGTAAATAGGAATGTCTTTAGCTTGACACATGAGGGTGTAGTATTCCATGCAATAGGTGCAGTACCAAGTAAAATGACTGGAAGAAAACGTTTCCTTTGCTGTCCCAGTTACACATAACTGAGTTTATTTGTTTGTCTGGTCTAAATAAAGATCAATGTTACTCTGAAACTTATGTGTCCAAAAGAAGACCTTAACTACACACAAAAAAAAAAAAAAAACAATGCTTACTATCAACATCCGGTCAGCATCCGTTCCCTCTCCGACCACCAGAGGGAGCCATTGCCAGACTACTAACAGCCTCTGTTCTCTGAACACTCCAACTCCCAGCATGCATTGGACCTCAGCCATCTTGTCTGCACCAGCTGCTTCTTATTAGCTCATCACCACCACTGCATATATGCCTGCTCACCTCTCTGTCCCATGCGTAGTCTTGAACCTTCTAGTGACTGTTTAGTTTAAGCGGGCAATGGTCCTGTTTGCCTGGTTTTTGATCTTTGATCTTTGCCTGGCTTGTCCTTGTGTTGACCCTTGCCTGCATTATGACCTCGCCTTGTTTTACCCTTGTAAAGTAAACTGTTTGCTCATGGATCCACACACCTCAGCCTTGTCCTTACACTTACACTGTTTACAAAATATAAAAAGGTCCCAAAAACATGTTCACAGATTTTTGTTTGTTTATCTTATCCTCAGCAGGCTCCTTAACAGTTAAAAAATAGGTTTTACTTCAAGCACCACATGCAAAACCTTTAAACCCTCTTTCTCTCAATGAAAAGTAAACTGCATCCACTGCTTCATGCTATACATTTAGATCAGGGATAGACAACTCCAGGCCTCGAGGGCCACAGTGTCTGCATGATTTCAAGATATCCAAGCCCTACTCATGACTGATTACCTGATTCAGGTGTGTCCAGCCCATGAGAACATACGTACTGAGTATGGTATTTTGGAAAACATGCAGGAATTCGGCCCTCGAGTTGCCTATCTCTGATTTAGATCAACAATCAGCTTACCTGTTCCTTGGAGGCAAAAATACTGTTCTTGAGCATCTTCTAAAAAAATGTCGTCTGTGTTATTATTTCAAAGCAGTACATGCAAAATCTTCAAACCTTGTTTCTGTCAATAAAATTAAACTACATCCATTGCTTTATGCTATATTTGTAACAATTAAAAGCTTACCTGTTCTTTTTGAGCTTTTCTAAAAAAATCGTAGTTGATAATATTTCTAAGCAGCACACGCAAAGCCTCTTTTGTCAATGAAAGAAAAGCTGCATCCACTGCTTTATGCTATATGTTACAGTATTTGTGACAGCAAACAGCTGATAAAAGACACTTTTTATCAGTGTTATTATTCTAAGCAGCACAGCAAAAACATCTATTGGTTCCACCACTTGATTGTAGAGACTTTCTGCATGATGTTTAGCTGGAGAAACATTGAAAAGCACTGCTGATTGATGCTAGATGTAAGGTTCTGTTTTTGTATGAGTAGTTTAAGAAATGTGCACTGTGAAACAATGTTCTTTGCCACTTAAACATAAATGCTGTAAGCATCATTAGTTGAAGTGATAGTTTTATAAAGTAGCATTGTATGGTAGCAATATTCTTCTAATATATATCAAACTGTTAGACAAAAAAGTAAGACTTACGTGTCGAATAATTGGTGTCAGAAGCCTCAAAGGAACAAAAGTAATTATTTCCCCTCCATTCCAAAACTTCATCTAAATGAAAAGCCACTTCTCACAATGTTTACAGATGGTAGCTAGCAACCAGTGAAGTGTGAGATCATTTCTCACCTAAAACTCAGCTAATCAGTAAAATTACCTTTCAAAATAAGTGCCGGCACATCCTTGGAGCGTTTCTGTTAATTGCCATTATTTATAACGGATTTTTATCTGCTCTGAAACGTGGGGATGCTAGACTCATCAATAAAAAAAAAGAAAAAGAAACAAAGGTGTTTGAATTATCTTTGGAGACTGGTAATCCCATCCATAGTGACACAAATGCTGTTGTTGAATTATGCGATTGGTACACCAATGAAACCTTACTTGTTTCCACAATAACTTTTTTCGATCCAAAAAGTCTTGATTGAGCAAGTTCTTTGACAAATAAACAATTGTCCGTCTCAAGATAGCTCACCAAATGCCCACTGCTTGAAAAATCCCTTCTATATAGACCCCTATTTGCATATTTATGAAAAAGTTGGTAGTTTGAAAGCATAAAACCCCCCGAAATGTCTGCTCCATCTGCCTTCAGGGACTTCCTGCTGTGGGGCTGTCATAGCCAAGTTTCTTTTTTGAAATAATTATCTGAGGTATGAGCTAATTAGAACAGAAAGAGATTTCAGCTAACCCGATCAATTTTAACAGACATCTGACAGCACTGCCCATTAGATCGGTTCATTAAATGTGTCTTTTCTAAAAAATCTTTTCCCAACTGAAATGACAAAACACCATAAATGATCCAACTTACTTAAAAACACAAATGAGCTTTAAGGAAGATCCACTGCATAATCATGGCCCGGAGCAACAAATCACGTGGTACACAACCAAAAAGTGTTCCTTAATGCCAATTATAGGAAGGGAGGTTGTTTTAAAAGCACTAAAAGCAGCAAAAGCACAAATATCTACATGGTTCAGTGGTCCAAGATCAATTCTGAACTGACATTTGTGCTATAAACCTCCCATTGGCCATCGTTGATGTTGAGCAACTGAGATGCTGTTTTCCCCTGAAAAAAGGATTTAGAGAGAACCAGCGGCCACACGGTAAGGCTGATAATCTAGTACAGAGCCGGGCAACAGCGGGATTCACCATCCTAACCTTTCCTAGAACATTTATGAAAAGAAGCAATTACTTGGTGGAACAACACATGAAAGAAAGCCATCACCACACCGCCCGTCTCACCTCATCCTAATAATGGAAGAGACGGAACCATCAGAAGTTAAAAAAATGCACCAACAGCTCTGTGTTTTAAGCCCTTGTGTGCAAACGCCAAGCAAAAGGACTTCTGCCCACGGCGTTCACCTCAGGCTTGTGTGTTCTTACTGAATTTTTCAAAAAACATTTCCTTAACGATGACCTCAAAGTTTCACTGGTTTAAGTTTTAGCTTTCATTCAGTAATCGTGGGTTTTGTACGTAGAGCCTGAAAACAGCTGTAGAAAGGTACGTAGACTTGTGTGAACGTGAGAGTTTTGAATGTAGAAGGCTAAATGCACACATTTATATAGATTTTATTTATTGGGAGTGTTTGCACATTACCGAGCTCGTTTTGAACGGATCAGGATGACGTCAGACCTGGGGGGGTATCTACCGGAGCTGAGGTCTACCATCTGCTGATTTGCAGGACAGCGGCGGTGCAGCCATCTGTGCCCGAGTTTCTTTTAACATCTTGTGTTTAGAAGCAAGAACGAGACAATCCTGATAACAAGCACCGCTTACACAAGATTACACAGCCACGAGCACGTTATAACTTAATACACAGTATGCCAGAGATACACTCCTCTGTATCGGGCAGACAGATGAAATCATTTCCTCTTTCATTTTCAATTCTCAGCCCATTCTAATCATTGAAGGCTGTGTTATTACATAATATATTATAGGCTGTCATAGCGTGCTGGCCATGACCATTAAGCCCATGCATTCATTTCAGATATTGGCTTAGTTCATCAGTGTGGTGGGAAACTGGCAATAACGAATAGACTTTGGAGGGAAGGGGGTGTTTGTAGCTTGATTTCAGACTGTCAGCTGAGGAGACTTAAAGACAATTCCAATCATGTCTTTTGTTCCTCCTCTACTGAACCTTGGGTCTAAATAAGAAAGTGTCATACTTGAACACATGCCAGACTTTTCCCCTCCCCGGGCTCTGTTTTGTGGTTCATAAGGGACAAAGAAGAAGTGTCGAGGCAGAGAGATCAGCCGATAGCAGAGACAGAAATGAGATTTTCTTCATGTCAGAGTATACTGTAGATTTCATTTTTGCCATCACTCCAGTAGAGTGCTAAGCTTCTATGTGTGTGATTGGGATACATAATCAAATTAGTGGGGATTTTTAAAACTGGAAAAGTGTTGAAAACGTTACAGCCATAGCTGTACAAATAGAAGGCCACTTTCAATGAAAATTCTATGGAAATTCAACCTGAATTTTTCACCTCCGGATCCAGAACTCTCATGTTTGTGCGTCACTACACCAGTTTTAAGTCAGGTCGTGGGCTGCATGTACAACATAGGCGCTCACTGATCGTCCGCTGGAAGTTCAATCAGTTAAACTGATGCAAAATCGCGACAACATTGAACTTTGACCAGTCAGCGACTTGGATTTGTGACGTATGAGCAGCATCCTGTTTGTAACATGGAAGTACCAACTGTTGTAAACATGATCACGAAGGACAAATTAATAATTGCCTTTTTCTTCCCAGCCAGAATAACATGACACTAAGTCTTTCATATATCGGAATAGTGCTCTTAAGGAAAAAGCCTTGAGAAAGATTCCCCACGTTTGTTCTGTTTTGATTTTGTGGTCCGAGTCTCTATCAATTGTAGGAGGCGGACGGGCGCTAGTAAACGGTAAAAAAACGAAAGAAGAAGAATTCGCCTCCCTGCCACTCCGCACTTTTCATGTGTCCAGTCTATTTGTGGTTGGAACTTCCTCTGTATTTCAAAAACCTTTGATGACTGACATTATATGTGACCTGGTGATAATAAAAAACTGAAAGAAACCAAAAAGGGCTACTTAGGAATCAAACCTGAGAGAGGACATAAAAAAAGACTACTGACGACAGAAGAAGAGAGCACATGAGGGAAGGACCAGGGGAATGGCAGCGAGACTTCAATGCCACACATCACCCCGTCCCTGGATTCAACTCCAGCTACTCCGCATGGATGATTCACATTGTGAGACGCAATTACCAGCATGACATTTGCTTTTAATTGGGTTACCAATGACTCCTTTCTGAGGCAAAGGTCATTTTCCAGCACAAGTCGAAGTCTCCCACTGCCCATATTTCAGTGGAGGACTGATGAAGTATGAGTCTGGTGAACGGCAGACTCCCACTGCCACAGAAAGTGACATTTACACATCATTTACAAGCTCTTTGGTAAGTGGAATTACACAGCCCATGAGACAAATTGTGTACCAGCTTCTATGGAAACAGCATACTGTTATATGTGGGCGGTAAAGTTAAACAGTTGCCAATATGTGTGGTGTCTTACATGCAAGCATGAAGTACAAACAGTGGTACGGTATATGTATCCCCTCTACTGTCACAGCCTTTAAATACTGCTAAACAGGAGTTTTCAACATGGCGTGACAGTGATTCGACTGTGTACTTTTTTTTATAGACTTTTTTTAACCTCAACATGGCAACTGCCAGCTTAGTGCACCGAGGCGTAATAATAGAACGGCGTTTCGGCACAGGATTTATTTCCTTTTGTCTTCGCGTGTTAAGAAGTTACGGGTTACTTTTTATCAAGGTCTGGCTGCTCCTGGAAAGCTTTCAGCCCGAGTGAGTTGTTGACAGCTAGAGCAACTCCACCACTTGCTTACATTTCGCAATTAATTAATCAGGTCAGATAGGAAGAGAGCTGGCCCCAAGGTGTTTCCTAGCAACGACGCCGCTGTGATGGGTCTGCAGTGCTGGTGCTTCACGGAGAGTTACTGCCGCAGTAAACCTGTCTCTCGGCCCATAAGTGATTTGTGACTTCCCACTCTTTTGCTGTGTCAATGTGGCAAGGAAAGGCACGTGCCGCCTTTTGTTTGAGCAAGCGCACTTTTACGGCGAGCAGGAGATTGGCAGATGGTGTGTGATCCAGCTCACTGAGAGCTGTGTTTATTCAGACGACGGAAGCCAGTGAAAGAATAAATGTACGTGGCATTCTGATGAGCATTGCATTATATTCCTATTTGTGTGAAACGGTGGACGAGTGACATCGAGCAGAAGGTCACACCGAAAAGGTTGACGAGGTTGTTTGTATTTCAAACACAATTATCTTGTTGCCTCTAATTTGCAAACAATGCTTTTGTTAGCTTTCATGACTAAGCTTTAATCTCAGGTGCTGCCACTGGAATAGAATCTAATCTTTAATTATACCGCCAATCCAAAGGAGCTATACAAACTGTCAGGCTTTGATTAAAATGCCCAACAACTGACTGTATAGGAGAACTGGACTGAGTGACCCCCCCCTGCATTCCAAACAGGAAGTAGCCCCGGGGGCAATGAAGCCAAAATCCCATAGACTTCTATAGAGAAACAAACAGCTGTTACTGTTGTTAAATTTGCAAAATAACCGTTCTTGCTGTGATACCTTTTTTTTGTTAGCATGCTCTTTTGAATACGAATATTATAAATAATTTTTTTCTGTAGTGCAATTTATGTAAAGTTTGAACCGATCAATCAAATGCTTCAGCAAAAGCAGGTGGTGCTTGCTGGCCCCCGTGTCCAACATTTGAAACGTTTGAGTCCGCTTTCAAGTGATGGGGTGTGGACTTGCATCAAGCTCACTCCTTATTTGGCAAGTGGTTGCCATAGAAACAATGACTCAGACCACTTGGATTAACCCCTGATGTCTTGCTAAATCTTGTCAGCATAAACTAAAAATGGAGACTTAATTGACTTTCTTTTGTAGGAGCTGGAAGTAAATATTTTTTATGGGTGACATCACAGTCACTCAATCCAGTTCTTTTATACAGTCAATGGTCTGAATATTTGAACAATTACCGAACGCAACGGCTGAATTCTTGTAGTGCAGCCATCACCGAGGTTCAGCAGGAACCGTTTAACCAAAACTTCGTATTGTTGGAAATCTTTGACGTATTTTTCCCGAACTGAAAGTAAAAAAGGTCTGTCAAAAGCAAAAATATTGGAAATGGCTAAATGGTGAAAACTTTAGTCGTCACTTCAAAACTCTCTGGATGGATCATTGACACGCATCCTTCTATCATTTTTGTGTGTGTGAAGGTCTTTTGTCTTGCATTTGTTTTTTCAATTGAAATGTTTCTATGTAAAGCACTTAAAGTTCCTGCAGTATAGGAAAAGTGCTCTACAAATAAACTTTGGTTTGGTTAGTCAAAGATTGCTTCAATTTCGCCTACATTTCATTATTTATAGGCTTGTTGACTTTAGCTTTCAGGGTTATGCTAAGGTCTTTCAGCAAAGTTTGCATGAACTTTCTACTGCTAAGTTACTGGGAAAGTGTCTTGAGAAAATCAAGAAAAGCCTGACAAGACTTCAAAAAATACACTGCAGGTTTCAGGGATCTTATTGAGGTGTATCTAATTTACACACATGTACAAATGGAAACTAGACTGTTTGCTCTTTTAACCCTTTAACGCTGGAGCTTAGGTTCCCGTGTTGACTTTCTTTGGACTACCATAATTCTCAAAACGTTCAGGCAACCATTGCAACTCCAGTGGATTTGGAAGCAGAGAAAAGCATCTTTTCAACACTTTACGTTAGTGTTGTCTTTCATATGGATGCAAAACCAATCTGAAAAATGAAAACCCCTTTACAGCTGATTTACACTGATTGCAAAAACAGTGAAAAGCTACATACATGCTGCCCTCTGGCCTATGTAAATGTGTGTTCATGGGTTTTTTGGGATACTGTGTTCAAAACTCTCACGTTCAAGTGTAGTTATACAGCGTAAGTTTGAGACCGTTTTCAGGCACAAAATGCATGGTCATTGAACCACGTTGAATCAATCAGAGACTCGGATTTGGTACTAATGTTTGGATAGCATCCTCTTTAAATTATGGAAATGCCAACCATTTGAAAATCAATCATGGAGGGGAAATTCCTATTTGTGGTTTGTTCCCGACTGGAATCATACGATAAGACGTTTTTCAGGTATCAGAATAGAGCTGTGAAGGAAAAAGCCTTGAGCAAGATTTGTGACATTCGCACCGCTTGGAAATATCGCACCAAACCTCTTCCAACTGTAGGTGGCGGACATGCGCTGGTAAACACTAGAAAAAAGAACAGGATACCCCTGCCTGCATGTCCAGTGCGAACACCACGGGCTCAATGTGCATTTAAAGAATGTGTGTTCACAAACACGCGTCACACGCCCGGTGTGAACGTAGCTAAATGGTTACAGTGTGTCAGAGCGAGTGGTATTTAGGTCTCACTGGCAACATCTCCGGTGTTAAAGGGTTAACTGGAACCTATATCACCAAGATAAAACTAAATCAATCAATCAATCTTTGTATAGCACTTTCCATATGAACCATAACACAAAGTGCTTTACACTAAAATTACACAAATATAAAACAAGCACGACCATAAAAATATAACCCCTCAACACACACACCTACAATGCCTCCGCCACCTTTCACAACTCCCACCCCTTTAACTGATGGAAAGAGCATTGGAAAACAGGCTGAGCACTGAGAAAGTTGATTGGTGGACACGCGTATAGTTACCTCCTCCTCTGTGGACAAGCGCATAGTCAGTCTAATGCAGCAACACAGGCGGGGATCCAGCCTCACCACAGCACGGTGGCGATGCTTGTCCCCATCTAGAGCTGCAGCCGCTGAACCAGAGCCAACCCAGAGGGAGAGGACCCAGCCGAGGAGGCACTGGAATGAAACATTAAAAGATAAATATAAATTAAAATGAAGCATTTGGTAAAAGCAACAAACACTAAAACAATAAAACATGAAAATAAAAAAAAAAATCAAAATAAGCCATAAATAATCCAGTGTAAAATCATAAAACAAAGAATAGAAGCAAGATAAATTAACAAAATAGGAACTAGCTGAAAGCTCATTTAAATAGATAAGTCTTGAGCTTTTTCTTAAAAGCCTCTATGTTCTCTGCGGCCCTCAGGTCCTCCGGCAGATTGTTCCATAAACAGCGACCATAGTGCTGAAAAGATGCTTCTCCGTCATTTTTGGTTTTCACAGTTGGAATGATTAGTAGACCAGTGTCAGAGGATCTCAGGGTCTACTAGGGTTCATATTTACATTCTTACAGACATTCTTAAATGTGAGGACAAAACTGAAAACAGTTTAACTGAGAAATAAATAACATTGTTTAAATGTTGCATCACTTCAGAAACATTTTTGGTCAAATTTACAGACAGTTTGTAAATGTGTTTTGCTTGCTTGTCACTAGTCCAAAATTCCGTCACCAGTAATTGTCAGATTTTGTTTTTTGTTTTTTTAAGGTGTCATAGGTTCCTATTAGCTCATAATGTTGTCAACTTTATTTGCAATGTCTGACGTGCGGAAACTGGAGAGGAAAGACAGTGGTTGGAAGCAGTGGAAATGCTGAAAAGATTTTACATTTTTATTTGTTTTGGTTTGCTTTGACACTGCGGCCTTACGTCATGCTAACAGTGTATGGCAGGGTGTCCAGTTTCAATGTTAAATGAAAGTACAGATGCGTTGAGAGGCATTAAGAGAAAAATCTTGATAAGTAGCTTTTGCGATACCACTAATGAAACATTTTCATTAAGATATCTTGGATTTTTAAAACTATCATCTGTTTCTGGACGCCTACATCACTTCAAAGGTTTTAAATATGCTTGCTCTGCCACCTTTGACAAATTTAATACACAAGAAAAATATTGTAGGGGTTCACAACAGAGCGTAAACCAGAAGAGACTGAATTACAAAGACACATTCCTAAATTTAATGAAATGGTGGTGTCCTTAAAATGAGCAAAAGTTGGGAACACACTGCTTGATCACATCAGAAACTGTGAAAATTCTGCAGGATTTAAAACAGTTTTAAAGCCGTGGTTTGAACGGTGACAGCAGTGGTGAAAAACAGTTAAAAATCAGTGGTGAAAAATACACAAACATGTTCTAAAGATGAAGACTGTTGACCAAATACATGGACAGTGGACATATTTTTAGCATGAATGGGACCCCTTTCATTCCAACAGTATTGTGTCTTTGCGCTGTCATTCAACACTTGGCAATGGTTGCAAAGCCGATAAAAAAAACGTCCCTTTTCTTCGCGTCAGAATCAGGTGATTCATGTTGATAGCGTAAATTGTTGGAGAGTTACGATATGTCAAAGAGTGTGTGCTATGTAGTTGTCTCCGGTGACATCTCAGGTGTTAAAGGGTTATACTTATAATTAAGGGGCATTCATTCTAGAGTTTTTGTTTTGGTGTGTTTGTCTTTAAGTTATGTGGTCATGTCTACTCTGTGCTTTTATATCAAAGTTCTATGCCTTTATCCTTACCTGTTTACCTTTATCCTTACCAATGTCTGTATGTTTCCTTTGTTTTTACCTGCCTTAGGGACAACAAATACAGTTTAGCTTTGTGCAAATTCTGACATATTATTTTATAGTAATGCTAAAACATTGATACATATACAATGCCCTAATTTAGACAAATACTAATAAAAATAAATATTTGAGCGATCTCTCTGCATTGGAGATGATTTGACTAGCCTTTTTCCACCTCCTTTCTCAACCTTGCAATGATCTGGTCCTCAACCACCATGGCTGTGGTGCAGATGTACAGCAGAGCAGTTGACCTCTGATCGGAAGGTTGCAGGTTCGGTTCCCGCCCTGCCCGCTCGTGTGTCGAAGTGTTCTTTGACAAGACACTGAACCCCATGTTGCTCCTGGTGGTTATAGGGTTGGCAACAGTGTTAGGCAGAAGAGTCGTCAAAGGTGTGTACAGGAGTGAATAGGACTGAGACTGTATAGCGCTTTGAGCCTTTAAGGAAGGTAATAAAGAAAGTGTACAAGTATACACCATTAATCATTTTTTTTACATTTATTCATCTATGGTCCAGCCTTTTTCCACCAATGCAAGACGTCATCGGCCCAATCGCCAAAGATTTATGGACTTCTTTCTGCACATCTTTCTGCATCACACATAAATCATTACTCATATTCCTAAGATCTCTTCTTATTGAAATGCAATTTCCCTAATTAGATCCAGGATGAATGAACTCTGACCTCCCAACAAGAGGCGTTTTATCACAGTAAACATGAGGCCAAGTTGAAGTAGAAGCACCGTGAAAAATTACATAAAATGATGCACAGAGTGATTCAAAGACCTGCCTACACGGCCTGTAATGAATGATGATCAACCTTCGATTAATGGACTATTGTAGTCCTATTGTGCTGCATATGAAACAATATGTTCAAGTGTTGGGATGTGAAGCACACTTCAACATCTGACGTTTCTTCTAACTGACTGGCAGAGGCGAATTGATGAAAAAAAACAGCAACACACACGCATTGTTTACCCTGGATGTGTGCTGTTGTGATAGGAAGGATACTGTATGGTGGACTCGATCACACCAACAAATCACTCAGCGCAAATACATAATAGAGATCACAATGAAATTAAATAAGCAAAACAAATGATAAACAAATCATGATTCAATTTTAGAAACAAAAAAAACAAACAAACTTAAAATGAAATGTTTCAGAAAATAAAAGTTATTTCCTGAAAACAAAATCAAACGTTAAAGAACAAAACACAATAAAAACTGGAAAAGGTAGGTACTATGGGGCATTGCTGATTGGATGATGACTGTTAGCCATCATTTCAGTCAAAAGTTATTTGACTCAAAGTGATACCGGACATGCTCCATACTATTGTATTTTTCAGAGTATAAGTCACAGTATTTGGAGAAAATTGCAATACCTTTATACAAATGAACGAAGTCTGGTGCAAATTTGAACACTGAACATGATTCATTTATCGAATTGGCGTCCACTGCTTCTTTTGACATAAGTCAGATTTGATGCTCGATTGTCCAAAAATGTGTTAATAAACTAGACACTTCCGTGGCATGTGGAGAAGCTAAAGTCAAGCTTTTAGTCTCATTGCTACATGGATGCATTGACTATATATCTAATTATCATTGTATGGAAGACACATGACATGTAGAGATTAGGTTTATTTATTTTGCAGAGCTCTAAAAAACAGTGGTAATGATCAAATCTGGATTCATTAGATCAGAAGTTTTTTTTTTTTCATAGATATCTTTACCTTCTACTGCAAGAGCTGCGTTGGATTGATGGCGCTTTCAGCAGTACTTCTGTGACTCTGTAACCCAGTTTGATGACTTGCTGTTCTGCATTAGTCCAAGGAAGAAAAAAAATAAAAACAAGAATAACAATGTCTCAGAGCAAAAAAGAAAGATTTCAACAATTCAGGAGAACGATCAGATTCTCTACCATGTTTGTATTGGATGGCACTTCTTCTGTGTTGCTGTCAGTAGCAAATACTGATACACACAATAAAGTATATATTGCTAGAGACTAGCAATTACTAGTATTAATGTTTTGTACAAAGTGCAACAGATCAACATGTTTCTGTAAATAAATATGTCATCATATAGGAAAAGCATTGCATACCTGATGCAGGATTTTATTCAATTCCACACAGACTAACTGTTTGACTCCTTGGCCCGTGTTTATGAACGGGTTGGTGGGTAGCCTTCATCACTGCAGACCACTTGCGGCAGTTGTAAAGGCTATTGGCCGGTTTCCACCTGAAGTAGCGCAATGCGGTTTGAATTAACTGTTAACAGTGCAGCCCGGTCGACAGTCACGCCGGTCCGGGGGGCCCGTGGACATGAGAGGAGGCACAGTGAGCGCTTCATCCACGGCCCCGGAGCAGAGAGGTCAGGGTGGAGTTTGCATTTACCCGGCGGCAGCGCATGGCTGGATGGTCCTGTTCACTTTTCTGAGTGAACTCACTCAGATCTTCCTAAAATGTTTTCTAGCTGACAGTAATAATTTACTTGTGAAAAGTCACATTTTTGTTCTTCCAGCTCTGTTTGTACAATTGTAGCACAGCAGTGAACCAGCATCTGTACCATTCCAATATTGCCATCCGACTTTCCGTATGCAACAAGCTAGCATGCTATCTCAAGCCTAAATATAACTCATTGGATGCACACATCTACAGTGCCCTCTAGTGGTTGTTAGCTGGAAACAATTGCTTAAGGGAAAGTCGTTGTTAGTGGGTTAATAACGAGTTTAGTTGCACCCCTGACCTATGAAAAAAACAAACAAAAAAACACAACTTATCATAATCATCATCATCATAAATATGTTAAACATAAAACTTTAATGAGTATGCAGACATTTAAAAAAACTTAAGCAGAGATTTCCCTCCCTTTTCTGTTTTCTTTTTGAACATTTCATTTTGATTTCAGGAAATTACTTGACTTACATTTTTTATTTTCTTCCTTTTTTTGGATTGTATTTTTGTTTCTGGAATTTTGTTTTGATTTCTAAAAAGTAATGGTGCTGTTTTAATTATTTTTTTGTTTTTGAATTGTGATCTTTAGTATATTTTTGATTTGTTGGTGTGATTTGAACTTCAGGGTCACTGCAGAAGGGAAAACAGGTTGAGAGAGGATTTAACAAATGTATTTTTGCTGCTGTTTGTGAAGTATGTGACTCTGAAAAAAGAAAAAAAAACAGCGTCTTTAAGGACACAAAAACACTATAAAGCCCACATGCCCTGATGGCTTCATTAGCTCGTGTAAACTGTTCATTAGCTAAAAAAGATGAAAAGTGATCCAGACTTAGAACAAAGCTTTGCTTTGATCAAAATCAGGCATCCCAAGAGGAGGCCGGCATCTTTGTCTTTATCTCGACAACAAACTTCTCTGTCCTTCACAGTTTGAATGTGAAACCACACAGTTGTCCCTGCAAGTCTGAGTGATTTAAGTCAATTCGTGTCAGTTAGCGCGCATGTATGTTGAAAAAGGGCTAGAAGGGTAAGGGTGCACGCATTTCCTTTCGCTTGTGTGCGAACTGACAAATCCAAAGTTGCTTCAGATCTCCCTTCGGCGCCGGCTCCCACATGCAGGCCCTCTGTCTCCGTTGTGTTTGTAGATTACAGGGCGTGTTGATTTTGGAATGTTTCTCTCCCATCTTCAAAGTTCGACTGATCTCTCCTGCTGTGGGAGACTGAGCCCCTTTAAAACTTTCATTACGACTTTGCTTCCTGCCTATCCTTGCCTTACCTCAGTCCACACACACAATCTGTCTGTTGGTGCGGCAAGTTTCAATTCCTCCGTGGGGGTTTGACACATGAGGCACCGTAAGCCTTACTCATCTGATTCTTGCCTTCTGAGTGTAACTTAAACCTTTAGGAAGTCGGGAGGAGGGGGATGCACCAAGATGCACTGCTCAATCAGGTTTAAAACAGCTTTGGAGGCAGCGTTAATGCGATGCGGCGGGGCTGACGCATTTGTGGGTTGCCACTGGAAAGCAGACACATTAAAAATCCTGTGGAAATCAAATACAACAACTTGAAAGCCTTTAAAGCCCAGGAGAGCTGAGCGTTAGAGTGTATTACAGTGCGTGCATTAGTGAGTAAGGATGGTTAGCAGTAAATGACATTAATCATGCACCCACTCATCTTGTTGTGGAGGTTTTTGAAGTGTTTCTGAGTAAATGCTTGAGAGACCTTGAAGGGACGCGAATGAAATTCCACGTCAATCACAGACACAGTGTGTAAAGAACTGAGACATTTTTATGTTTTTTTAGTGTTTCACATTTAAAGGAAATCAGAACAACAGAAATTACTTACCAATGACAAATAAACAGATATAATATTTGAAATTAGGGAAGCAAGCAAAAGTTGGGCTACAACTTTACTATTTTTCAGAGAAAATTTTGTAAAAATTTAGTAAACTTATCGTGCTGTATTCACTGTGAAAAATGTGTCTTATTCCTACTTTATAAATGTAAATTTCCTAAAATCTTAATTGTAACTCAGTATTAGAAAATATTTTTTTCACAATCAATGTAATTCAAATTGCAAATTAATTTTAAGACAACTAAAATACCCCAGTATTGTTTACTAAAGTTAAAAACAAATCAAATAAATACATAAAATATGTGCAGTTGTAGGCTAGCTAACGAAACATGAACGGCAGGTCAAATCAAAGAAAAATGCTGAGCTAGCTAAATGCTAAATTGTTGTAGCATAATGTAGGGCAAGTAGAATTAGTCAAAATAAATGCATAAATAAAAGAAAAAAGAAGACATGTCAAAGATGAAACTAGCTAAACAATTAAGGTAAATGCCAATTTAAAAGCTGATGGGTACACATTTCAATCAAAAAGTAGGAAAGCTAAAATGAGCTAATCTAGCTTGAACAAAGCTAATATATATATATAGATATATAGATATATATATCTATATATATATATATAGATATATAGATATATATTTAGTTTGTTCTTTTTCAGATTAGTTTTTTTTATTGCTTAAAAGAAACCAATTCCATTTCGATTATGAAAAATTAAAAAAATGATAGCCTACATTCTGTTTACGTTTATAAGTTTCTTCATGCTAAATCATCTTTTGATCTACTGTAAAAGCATTGTTTTTTTAGGTCATAGTTTCTGCAGAGCAACAGTAATTCACCAGAAATTCACCTCTGAGTTGTGGGCCGGACACCCCCCCCCCCCCCCCCCCCCCCCCCCCCCCCCCTTACTTTCCATTATCCACCTGCTTACTTAAGGTAATAATGTAAAAATGTAATGCCAAAATTAAAGCAAAACAGTAAATAAAAATGTTAAATGCTTATGTTAATATACATCTAGCAATGTTAATTCAGTATAGTTTGGGAAATATCTTGGAAAATATCTTTTATCTTGCCTAAGTTAAATCAAACTGATGGGAAATAAGACAATTTTTTTGCTTTACAGAAAATGAGGAACGCCCTTAGGATGAGTCGCTGGTGACAAGTAAGTTTTTTTAAAGTAAAAACGAATAAAATGTTGCTCCTTTTACAGGCATTTTTCAGTGAAGAAATACATTAGTGGTTTGCAGTTGTTATAGCATTTAATTTTTAAAGAAATCCTGTTTTACATATAAAAATGACACTTTCCCAATGGATAAGGACAACAAGATGGAACTATTCCAGCTTAATAACTGATTTCCAGGATTAGTATTTAAAATATTCCCAACATACTCAGTAAATATTTAGAGCATGTGCAAAATGTTTGTCTATGGACTAAACTGTAAGTTTGTATCGTGAATTATTATTCCAGCATTTTAAAATGAATGGCAAAAAAAAATGAAATGTGAGCTTTGCACAGAAATACAGTGTGAAATAGGGCTAAATATGGCCTTAAAATGTTCTCATTTCATTTACCCTCAGGTGTCAGATTCAACTGTTCATTTTACTAATTTCACTCAAAAGCAGAAAAGCCAACAGAACTTGTAAAACATGCTTTCTAACCAACTCTGGTTGTGTAATTAATCTTTTGGAAATTAAAGTAAAAGGAGAGAGTTTGACCTTGTCCTCAGAGAGTTAACCCATGTGCACAGCACATGACTATTTTTACATCATTTTCAATTATCAGCTGAAACAGACAGGGACCCTTGAGAAATAAAGCCTAATTTTTTTGCCAACTCTCTGTCATTGAACCACATTAACTGCATTCTTTATATAGCTGAGCTGCAGAAACACGGTCAGTTGGCTCATGAGATGGCCCTTAATTTTTAGTGCTTCTCGCTTTCATTAACTTTATCACAAAAATGAACAATAACACTCAGATGGAAGTTTTTTCTTTTGTGCTGTTGCTTTTTGCAACTCTCTAATACGTGTTGAGAAAATACATTTTCATGTATTGGTTGTCTTTGAGTTTGGTAGTTTAGAAAATCCTCTTTTTTCGTCTTCTTGGAACATTTTTCTCATAATAATGATGATTCTAAATTGTCCTTATGTGTGAATGTGTGTGAGTGTGTGGCCCTGTAGCAGACTGGTAACCTGTATTGTGTATCTTTCATCGACAAGTAGTAGATGGGATAGGCTCCAGCAACCTCATGACCCCAATAGGGATCCTGTGCGTTAGGAAAATAGTTTGATAGAAACTGCTAAACTGCTATGCAAAACACTTAAAATGTTTTACTAATCTTCCCAAACTTGACCTCATAGTTTTTTTAAAGCCAAATGTTATTTAGATCACACATGTATTACTAAAAAATAAATGTTGGTTTTGTGAATTTCTAAATTCTTCCTAAGTAGAAAGTAGAAAATGAAATGCAGCGGTTTGTAAGGCTGTCTATCCCCTCCACTCACTCCAGAGCATTTGCCTTTAGGAATGATGATTCCCTACCCTTTGACATGAGGGAGGGAGCAAGCATTAAAATAAAGATTTAGCCGTGCAGTATAATACAGTGATACAAGGTAATGCTATTACTTGCTCCACTAAAACCACAACAAAGCACTTAAAAGAAATGACTTGGTTGAGTCCCCGAGTGATTGTAGTTTCCTAAACATTTGGAAAAATAGGACTTTAAACATGTATTCCTGCATAAAAGGTGTTTAGTGCCCAGAATAATGACTTTAAAGACACTGACGCCTTGTTGTGCAGCAGATACTTTGTTTAGTGTGACAGCGTCTTTTTTAATAAGTGGTGAAGAGGTGCAGCAGTGGACTGGTTGGCTGAGGTGATTGGCAGATAGATTAATAACGTCAGGCCCTGGAGAAACTTGTCACATTTCTCTGGAAGACATTGTTACTTGAGTCAAGGGCAGTTTCTCAACCTTGATGGTCCCACGTCACCGTTCTGAAGCTGCAAAGACGACACGCTGTATCGTTCAGGATAACCTTTCGTAAATCCCAAAGGTTAGTGGATCACCAAACAAAAGAAACGTCCGCCGCCAACATCTCTTTTGATGAGGATTGCATCCACAATATTTACTTTAAAGTCCCACTCCGATCCTATTTTGATTTACTGTAAAAGTACTCCCAGTAGCCTTTGAATTACATTTATGCCTTTTTTAAGGCCAAAATAATAATAATTAAAAAAAATAGTTTTCCAGGACATAGTTTCTACAGAGCGGCAGGAGTTTATTTGAAATCTTCCTTTGAGTTGTGGGTGGGACTGTTGGCGCAGAGCAGCCCAGCCACCCATTAGCCTCTTTTTTACTGAGAGCTCCCTGTTTACATGCCTTCTTACTAGCTTACGGCCCCTCTCAACCCAAATCGAACATTAGCAATGCACCAAAAGTGGCAAGCACTATTAGAGCTATTCAGGTGCACAGTTTTGAGCCAGATGTCTCCTCAGACAACAAAACAAAGACGTACATGGATCTAATCATCTACAAATGGATCCATCCGAATGGAGCGGACTGGTGTATTTTTTACATCGGATATGCAATCTTTTCCAAAATGCATTTTTTTTTTGTCTGCTATCTATGCATTTGTATAAAGAAAAACTCAGAAATGCAATACTGAAAATGCCACAAGAAAATGTTAAAAACACCATTTTCATCAGAGTGGGTCTTTAAGTTTGCAGTTTGTGACTCAAATTATGCAAATGTACAAATGCATTTTAGCATTTTAGCTCCATCTTTGAAAAAAAGCTGCAGCCTGCATTTAATTTTGGCACTGGCGTTTCTGCACACACCTGAGTTCTACTCTCATTTGCAAAAACAAAGGAAGGCAGCTGCATAGTTGTGATAATCAATTCTGGAGTCACAAGCAGGAACCGAATTTCTGTACGCCAAGCAGTAAACTTTGCAGAAAAGGAAAGCTATGAGTAAAAAAATGAAAATGAAGTGATCTAGATCTCTGCAGTGCGGCCAGCAGTTGCTGCTTCACTAGAAACGAGAGTACGGGTCTGCACACCGAGTCATGCAACATTTACAGAAACAATAATAAAGGTTACACTGACGCGCAGATGGAGCACGGGACATGAGGCAGCTGCACCATAAAATCAGAACCCTTTCCATGTCTTTGTTCTCTTAAATTTGCAGGATGAGGAGTCTTCCACCACTGCCGTCCTCGCACACACCATTACACACAACTGCTGTTTTCAGTTCACCAAGTGTCTGCACACCCACTTCATCTGCTCCTGAAGATATTTGGGTTCTCAAATTTGTGATCAGTGCAAACCCCTACAAGATGGAAGCAAGATGGACATCAATCTATCAAAGTCAAATATTATCTAATATATCATTCCTATGGAATACATAAGTTGACCTTTATATTTCTTTACTGCGGATGGAGAATGTTACCTGCACACTGAACTTGGGTGAAGGTGTGGTATTACCAGAGAGCCAAAAAAATCTGACAAAAAATACTTGCACATTTTTTGTTAAAAAAAATTTTCCAACGTAAAATAAAGTAGACTTACGCTACAATCGCATATACAACTGCCACTGCATGATCAAATCAAATCATACTTTATTTGTATAGCACTTTTCCAATGAACAATAACGCAAAGTGCTTTACACTAAAATAAAACAGATAAAAAAACAAGCACAACCATAAAAATATACCCCACCCCCCCAACACACACATGCAATCCACCCAACCCCTTTCACAACTTCCACCCCCTTAACTGATGGAAACCATTGGGAAACAAGCTGAGCACGGAGAAAGTGGGTTGGTGGACATGCTTATAGTTGGGTCCTCATCCTCCATGGACAACCACATAGCCAGTCTAATGCAGCATCACAGGCGAAGACCCAGCCCCATCACAACAAGGTCGTGAAGCAGGTCCCCATCTAGAGCTGCAGCAGCTGAATCGTAGCTGACCCAGAGGGAGAGGGCCCAGCCGAGGAGGCACTGGAATTAAAAATAATAAAATTATAAAAGATAAACTAACACAAAAAACCTCCAACCCATGTCAACAGCCCTCAAGAGGGCCCACGCTGCTACCGTACGATTTCTAACAATTGGATGGTGGCAGTGGGACGACAGCGCAGGGGCAGGGGGATGGCTGGAAGGTGGAAGTCTGAAATTGGAGGATTATCCGACAATTTTGGGGGCCTTAGAGATCCTCCTACCAATCAAGTATCACGCTGCTGCTGTCCTGCCATCCGCCTGTCACTGGACTGCCGCCACTTGACCTCCAAATGTACCCGGGCGGCCACTAATCAATGTCAAAAAAATTTATCCAGTTAATTTTTGACCAAACAGACAAAACTCTTACTTTACCTTATTTAGTCCAACCGTCCATTTTCGGATTGTTGTTGAGGTGCAAAGAGTAAATCCCTTATTTGTCCTCAATCTAAAGCTTTATTTTTAAGCTGCCAAATCGGGGCCAAAAGATTTAAAAAAATCTAATTAGAACAGCTTGAAACTGCAAGCTGAAGAGCTAGTGTTTAAACTCAAAATAAATACAGACTTTGAAAAAGTAAATGAATTTTTCTTTCAGTTGAATATATCCTTGATTTTTTTTTCACTCGAACTTTTTCTTTAGTTTCAAATCAGAATCCTAAAGTTTCAACTTTTGGCTTTTTTCTGGCTCATGGGCTGAAGTAAGGGCCAATCAGAATGATGAGGGTGGGAGCCTGAGGCTTGGTGCATTCACTGACAGTAGAAACTTGGAAAATTACTACAAGAAAGTTAAAACAGTAACTAATCAAGTGTTTGTTATGAACAAAGTGGCCACAATAAACATATTCATCCCTTACCAGTGATCCAAACTGGATTTTGCAACAGTAACTGCTCAAATCTTTGAATAAGCCGCCTCAAATGTCAAATGTTGAAAGTAACATTTCCCACTGGTTTTTGAATGTATGACTATTTTGCGCAAACATCACGCTGCTCTTCGCAAAACAAAAAGAAAATTATCACAGCATCTGAGCCGGAAAGAGGGTCTGCCGAAGAACTACAACGCAAAAGACGTTTTTGCTGTTCTGAGCTGTAGGGAGGACATCAGAAATCATTTTTGTCTTTAAGTTTTCCTATCATTCTCTGATTGGAAACAATTTCACAATAATCCATAAAAAGCATTAATTTAATTGGTTTAGGTTGTTAAAAAGGCTTTGTGTGAATAGGAAGACTTAAAGAGGCGCTGTGTTACATAAGCAGGAGAGCAGTAAAGATCAATCTTGTGTAAAACCACTATCACTGCTGTGAAGTTGACGTTTGTTGATTGGACGACAGTCAAGGACAAACCTCCTACTGCCCTATTGTAGCCATGCTGTACCCTTCTATTGAAGTTGCTTTCACTGCTTGGCAGGGGAGTCCTTACGTATGTCCAAGTCATGCTGAGAATGACCTCCACTTCTGTAACTGACTCTCACTGCTGTCTCTTCAAGGCCATCGTGTGTCAGAATCACTGTTGCCGAATTTTAGGTTGGTTTGCAAGTTTTAGTTGATGTTTCTCTGCAGTTTTGATCTCCTAGCCTCAAGTCTTTACATTTTTTGTAATATAAAATGTTAGTCTTCAGTGTGATCTGTGGCTTCCTTCGGTAAAACATGTCAAAACTAGACAACTTGGTCATGCAGGTAGGTGGTCCGTATTAATATCAAAGTCATAGACCACTTGGTGAGTTCGGAGGGTGAAAATGTCCAAGACATTTTTTTTTGATAGGTTGAAGCAACCACTTATCGCATGCAAGTGTAAGTAAGAATGAAGCTGTCAGGGTTGACGTGCGGACACAAATGCAGACGGAACTCGGAAATGGAAAAAGTCAATAGTTTTAATGGCTCGAAAGAGGTAATCAAACAAGAGTAACAAAACCACCCGACAACCCGTGCAAGGGAGACGAGGGTATATAACGGGAAGAGAGGATTGACCAAATGACAAACAGGTGTGTTAGGGGGGAGGGAACACCTGAGGGAGAAACGACAAGCGACCTGTGAAAACGGAGAGCACCGGAAATACAACAAAATAAAACAGGAAGTGACATACACAACAACACTTAATGTCCTGGGTCCATAACCCCACAGTACCCCCCCCTCAAGGTGCGCCGCCTGGCGCAGGGGGAAGCTTGTCCCGGTGCTGCCGATTGAAGTCCCTGATGAGTTCAGGGTCCAGAATGCGTGAAGCAGGCTCCCAGGACCTCTCCTCAGGCCCGTACCCCTGCCAGTCCACCAGATATTGGAGGCCACGACCCCGTCGCCGAACGTCCAGAAGGCGACGGACAGTGTAGGCCGGTTGGCCATCAATGATGCGGGGAGGGGGTGGCGGAGAGGATGGCCGCTGTAGGGGACTCGTGACATGCGGCTTCAGTTGAGAGACGTGGAAAACCGGGTGGATGCGCAAGGACCTGGGCAAGCGCAGCCTGACTGCCACCGGATTGATGACCTTCAGGATCTCGAAAGGACCTATGAACTTGGGGAAACGCTTCTTTGACTCTGTCCGGAGTCTGAGGTGCGAGGTGGACAACATGACGAACTGACCAGGTAGGTAGGATGGTGCTGGCGTGCGGCGACAATCTGGCAACCTATCGTGGGAAACCCCTGAACACAACAGGGCCCGTGACTCGGAAAACACCTCAGTCAGGTCATGACATTCAGGCTGAACCCTGAATGGGTCAGGTGAGGGCGGCCGCCCTACTGGGACGGCGGGATCTCCCCCAGGAGGCCGAGCTGAACGCAAACATGTGGTGTGACATTTCTCACTCCAGCCGGAGACACGGCTGGAGGGCCAGTCGATGACTGGGTTGTGTGCCATTAGCCAAGGGCTACCTAATACCAGTGGGTTCTGTGGGGAGGAAAACAGGAAAAAACGGGTGTGCTCGTGGTGATTGTCTGACACAATCAGATGAACCGGCTCAGTGACTCGTGAGACGGTGGCTAATTCTTGGCCGTTGAGGGAGACCACTCGTAAAGGACGGGGCAAAAACTCAGACTTCAGACCGACCTGTTTGGCTAGCTCGGCGTCCATGAGGTTCTGCTCTGCTCCTGAATCCACCAATGCTCTGACAGAAACTCCCCCTTTTTGGAACATAACCCGAACATCCAAAACACAGGAAGCAGGTCTCGGGATAGTGGGAGCCGGACCACGGCTCTTAAGCGCGCCCACTCTTATTGATGAGTTGGGGCAATCCCTGCAGAAATGACCCCGGCCGCCACAGTAAAGGCACTCACCTGCCACCATCCGCCGCCGTCGCTCGGAAACTGTCAGTCTGCCCCGGCCGAGCTGCATGGGTTCCTCTGAGACTAAAGACGGGGGTTCTGCGGAAAAAGCAGCAAAGTCAGGTGAGTCCATGATCCTGTGCTCAACAGGACTGCGTCGGGGGTGGGGTGCCACCCTGCCATGCTCCTGCTTGTGGTCCTGCAGGCTATTGTCAATTCTGATGACCAGGGCGTTGAGGGGTTCCAAGGAGGAAGGTAACTCGAGAGCAATTAATCTGTCCTTTAATTCCTCGGATAGTCCCTCCACAAAAGCGTCCATGAGCGCAGTGGTGTCCCAACCACTAGTGGAGGCCAAGGTTGGGAACTCGATGGCATAGTCAGCTACCCGTCGGTCCCGCTGTCTTAATCTCATAAGTGCCCGGGCCGCCTCTCTGCCTGGCTTAATATGGTGAAACACCTGCTTGAACGCCTCCAGGAAGGCCGAGAGAGATGCGCAGGTCGGGGCTCCACGTTGCCACTCAGCGGTAGCCCAGGCTGCAGCTCTGCCGGTGAGGTGGGAAATGATGAAAGCCACCTTGGCTTGGTCCGAAGGATAGTGAGGCGCTTGTAACTGGAAGTGCAGCTCACACTGAGTGATGAATGCTCGGCAGTCCCCGGAGTCCCCGGAAAACCTCTTCGGGCGGGCCAGCTGTGCAGCAGGGGCGACAGGAATCCTATCCTGGACTGGTGTGGAATGCGATGGTTGTGGAGAAGGGACGGACAGTGGATGTTGGATCCGCTCCGCCAACTGCTCCAATCGCTCACCCAATGCGGCAAGTTGTCGCTCATGACGGCTTGACATCTCCAGTAATCCTTGCCGTAAGCAAGACATCTGCTCCTCCTGTTGGCGAAGCAATGCCCGTAACGTCTCCGCGTCTGCTGTGTCCATGTTACTGGTCGGGTGGTAATGTCAGGGTTGACGTGCGGACACAAATGCAGACGGCACTCGGAATGAAAGAACATAAATAGATTTAATGGCTCGAAAGAGGAACATTAAACCAGAGCAACAAAACCACCCGACAACCCGTGCAAGGGAGACGAGGGTATATAACGGGAAGAGAGGATTGACCAAATGACAAACAGGTGTGTTAGGGGGGAGGGAACACCTGAGGGAGAAACGACAAGCGACCTGTGAAAACGGAGAGCACCGGAAATACAACAAAATAAAACAGGAAGTGACATACACAACAACACTTAATGTCCTGGGTCCATAACCCCACAGAAGCAGGTGAGATGTTTGAGTGGCGTACAAAGTTTTCATTTTTCAACTTCCTCTAATCCTGTGTACAAGGTCTGTTCAAGTGCTTAGTGCGCACTCCTTACACGCTCCTTAAGCCTTAGTCACGCATAGTCCTTACAACGTGCCTGCAGTCTTACCTGCTTGTGTGTTGGTTAAGTGTTTGGTACAACCTGTCACTTGGAGCAAGCTTGTAGTAAAAATGTGCGAGAACATTTACACACTTATGGCTCAACAAGCGGTCTACGACTTTGATATTTCATGCTGTGTGCCCTGTAAACGTGTCAATTTTTTGTCCGTATCCCTGTGAGGATAGTTGTTGCTTACAAGCAGCCTGACTGTTAGAGATGAGGAAATTAGACAATCAGAGCGTGATTTGTGTGGGCATCCTACGGGCACTCACCTGCACCTTTTTCACCAGTGAGAAGCCAGTATACTAACGATTACAATGTAATGACACCACACAACAGCAACAACTGAACATCCTCAATCCGTGCCGCTTCCATTAGCCAAAAAAATAATAACGATACACTTACCACTCATACAACATTTGTACGTTCCAGTTTCAACGATGTCCCTTGAGGTGGTTAAATGAGCTGTAAGGAAACTGAAAGACACAGCTGCGCTCTCCTTAAGACGTGGCTGCTGTATCCATGACTCTACATAGCCTGGGCAACCCAAAAAAAACCCTGCACCGGTGCGGGTGCATGTGAGTGATGCTACTGTCACTTGAAAGAGTGCGTTCAAGTGACCACTTCCAATTAAAAAGTCTATGTATATGCACGTGAAAACACTTCTGTGTTAAAAACTCTCACGTACAAAATGCTATTGAATACGTGTTGAAAATTAAACTAGTTGGACTTTGACCAATAAGGGATTCCGATTTGCCTCAGAAACTTGGTGGCAACCTACAGTACAAGTAAAGTTATTTATCCCCCTATTTATTTGCTAAATAATAAAGCCCATAATCACAGTCAGTTTGTGGCAACAGAAAGCCAGAGTTCGGCTGAACAGTGCTGTTAAGTGCACATGCCTAAAGCTGCGTCATCAAGCCAAAATATACAGTACATTTCTAAAAATTTTGTTCTTCACAGTTTATTAGGTGATTCCTTTTTCCGACCCGCTCCGTGAGTATCCCAGAACAATATCAGTCGCTGCCACCAACTGAAGCAAAAGCCTGTTTCTGTACAGTAAATAGGTGACATTAATGGAAATCATGTTAACTGTGTTTACAAAGGATTGCTTGGGTGTGATTTGACTTTTTTTTCCTCTGTTTTTCCCAATGGGCAGAGTTGTATGAATGTCTGTGCCTTCCAGAGAGCGAAAACGAGAAAAAAAAAGAGCCAAAACATATAGGCGTTTATGCCCTAAAGCTAAAGCACACTAGTGGTATTCATAACTCATTCCACTCAACTTGCTTTACACTTCAATGCATAGCTAACACATCTGTAGAAACAAACACACATTTTTGGTTAAATATCAGACCTAGTCCTAACCAGCTACAAAACGAAAAATAAATTGTTTGCTAATTAGCTTGAGGCTAGCAGATGTTTGTTGCTTTTTTTCTTCTACTAAGGAGTATTTGAATGGAAAAACATGAGAAAATAAAGAGACGCTGGAACACAAAATACAGCTGACCTGCTTCAAAAGACATGTTCAGTTTACTGATTGTGCCTTATTATTATTATCATTTTTTTTTTAGAATCGCAACTAAACAAGCACCAACACGGGCAGATGGTGATATTAGTTTGCTGGCTTCCAAGCTCCACGAAAACAGCTCTTGTTTCGTGAGACACTTAGTAATTTATTTATTTTTTTCTTGCTATGGTTGAGATGAGCTGAGGAATAATGCCCATAATAATGATTTGTGGTGCAATCATCTTTTTCTTTCAGTGTATGTGCAAACGGTTCAAAGTGAAACTCATTCGCAGTCCCTTTTTTTAACTGTCATCTTGAATCCGATCCAGATATGTAAACTAATATATTCAACATGCTGCTTATAAATAAGAAAAAGAAATGCCAGTTGGCAGCAGAACACAGTGGCTAGAAACAGCTGTGGGGTTCCTGGATTATGATTATGATCCTAAGATGTGGTGGCAGCCGATATATTAACATTACCCGACGTACACCCCAGAATATCTATATTAATCATGATATAAATACAGCCACAGACCAGTGGCGTTTTAGGCTGGCAGACCACTTTAGGCTGACAACCTAATGTGAAAACTAAAAGCAAGATTTATATAGTTATTTATCAATGAGAAAATGCTGCCAAGTGCTCCTTCAAGCTGTGTAACCACAGAACAGTCAGTGCTGCATGTCCACTGGTTCTCAGCCATTTAAATCCTAGTCGGATTTCATTTCTACAGACGATGATGCACAAATCTGGCTTTTTTGGTTTCTAGTTGAAGTGGTGCTAATCAGTCAAATTATTTTATGTTACAATGTGTTGTTTTTTCCTACAATAATCTTTCTTTGTTTGTAGTTTTAGTTTTCCCAGGGCTTTTTTTTTTTTAACAAAAGGGTGGCCTTTGCAGCCCCTCCATTGGTAACACTGTATAACTACCCGAACAAATCATAATTAAACTGTTAGTTATTGAGTCATAAATGAACTGTTAAATGAAAGTTAACAGTTTGTTAAAGATTTATAAATGTAGGATTAGGGGTCAGGATTAGGGTTAATTGGAAATGTTCCTCATTTACTAATAGTTAATAAGGAATAATCACAATTTAAAAAAAAAAAACGTCCCTGTAACATGTATAAAATATTAACTGATCCCTATCAAGTCATTAGTAAGTAATTTAGTAACAGCTTCTTCATTATATATTATTAATAATAAGGTGCAGTTAGAAATTATTAATATACAGATAACAGGTCATTTGTAACTCGCTAACTAAAAGCTTGTTAATTATCTGCTGTCTATCTATAAGGTACATTTATAAATCCTTATTTATAATCCTGTTATTTAGCAAGTCATTTTTAACACAATAATTAACAGATTAATAATGACTTGTTAACTAGCTACATCCATTTCGTCCACTCATCTGGGACTTGGTTGCGGGGGCAATAGTTTAAACAAAGATGCCCAGGTTTTCCTCTACCCAGCCAGTTCCTCTTGGGGAATTCCATGTCGTTCCCATGCCAGGCAGGAGATGTGGGAGGGGCTCTCTTTGGGTGACTGAGTTTTTCACCCTATCTCAACGGGAGCGCCCAGCCACCTTACAGAAGAAGCTCATTTCAGCCGCTTGTATCCAGGACCTCTTTCTTTTGGTCATGACCCAGAGCTCCTGATCGTAGGTGATCACTGGAACGAAGACTGACCACTAAATTTAGAGCTTTGCTTCCTGTCTCAGCTCTCTTTTCACCACAACAGACCGGGACAGCGGCCGTGAGACCGCCTGTCAATCTCATGCTCTGATCCCTCCTCACTCATGAACAAGATCCCAAGATACTTCAACTCCTCCACCTGAGAAAGGAACACTTCACCCACCCAGAGAGGACAAACTACCTTTCTCCAAGTCAAGAATCATGGGCGCAGTGCTGACCCTCATTCCAGCCGCAAACTACCCTAATGCATGCTGGAGGTTCTGGCTTGATGAAGCCAACAGGACAACATCATCTGCAAAGAAGATAACCTGTGGTTCCCAAACCAGACCCCCAGAACCTCGTACCCGTTTATGTAACACTAGCTCCACATGTTCTGTGACCAGGACGGAAATCGTACTGTTGTTCCTGAAACTGAGGTCCAACTTTCTGCAACCTTGAAATGGAGGATCGTTTTCAAGAAAATTACAAAGATTTTGTAACAAAAAAGGAAGCCCATCGATGCTCCATTTAGGTCCGTTTTACAGTAGGTTCTGCAGTGAGCAAAATACACTGAGAGGCTGGATCAGTTTGACAACACATAAGGTGTAACAACCAGGTTCCCCTTAACCTTTCCCTTCCCAAACTTCCAGTTTGGGAGCATTCATCAAAAGCCAATGTCACCACAAATGTTTTTGGCACAAACGTGTGAGCTTATGTATTGTTAAGTAATTGACAAAGAATAAACATGTGCTTGCAATACTATGGGGCAGATTGCCTGTTTTTTTTTTTTTTTTTCTTTTACTTAACAACTGGCAACCCTCCCTTTATTTTAATTGAGTTTCCTTACTTTTTATTGTAGAAGTCAAAGCAACGAATAGCTATGCAAATGGGAAAGGATAGTGTTGGCAAACAAGCCCTGATCCAAAGCACAATATGAGCACAAGTCAGTTAGAAGTCAGAAAGGGCAAACAGAAAAGCACCATCAGTGTTTGGGAAACTATGCCCGAGATTTCTTCTGCAGCCTTTAATTTGTCGTTTATTCCACCCCCCCAAGGTTTCGTCCCAGCTCTCAATGTCATTCATCCGTCACTCCAGTTGGCTTCACCTCGTTCAGCTCTACGGACAATCCGCTTCGACCTCAGGGTCAAAGCGGGAACAGAGCCCGGACAAGAACAACCGTCACCACCTGTGGTGCAGGTCAACGGTGTCTGTGTCAGTTTGAAGGGTGAGACACTGACTGCGACGAAGGCAGCTGACTAAAGCAGTGACCTGAGAAGGGGAGAGAGAAACACAAACAGCGACAAATGTGGTTTAGCTGTCCAGCATCAGCCTCGACTCTCATCATCAATGACCCAATTTGTCACATTTGATATTGTTCTGTAAACAATTAAAACCTCCCAATTAGCTTAAGATCTGAAAAAGTCCTAGATCAGTCAATAATTTCTGGAGGTTCCAACACACTGCACAGTGCCAACATTATCGCCCTCTAAATAGGTTTAAATGATATGCTTTTAAGAGTAATTATTCTCAAAGGCACAGGGATAAGGCAGAGCAGACGAGAGGCAGAGTGCCTCTGTTTCTCCGACCACAGCCTTGCTTAGCATAATTGAATTTCAAATAATCGTGGGAGGTTTGAGGAAAGGGGGGAATCCATTGAAAGCATGTAAATGGTTGGGCAGTCGTTAATATCATCTAAAAGTGTGCGCGGATCCAAATGACTGTGGGATTAACGTGTCAAATAAAGTACATTAAAAGAAGACCATGAGAAGTCTCACCTCACTTTTTAATCAGTAAAAAAAAAGTGGAAAAATGCATTTAAAATTATAAAAGTATTAAAGGCAAAAATTATAATCTGCCTTTGTTAATTAAGAGATGGTGAATATGCTTATTTGAAGTGTTCTTATTTGTTTTGCTCATTATTTTGAATGCTTTTAACTCATATTTATATTCATTTTTGTTGTAAGGTGTTACTAATGTAAAATTATTGTAGAACAGCTTTAAATGTAAATTGTATTCCTCTCAGGCTGCAATGAAATGTGAACAAATTTAAACTGTGTATTTGATTTTGTTTGACTTTTAGATGATTTAAAAAAAAATTATAATCTGCCCCCTTGTGGCAGCGGGTTTTGTTTTGGCTACACTTTTTGTATTTTGATTTTTGGTAATTTTGTGTTTAATGCCAAAATAAGTTGTAGAGGCTTACTCATGATATTGAAAACAGCCAAAAATAATGTTGATGTTTGTAAAGTATCCAAAACAAACAAAATCTCCACAACATCGGTTCTCAAAGTAAACTGCATACACTTCTGCCTTGTATAAATATCCTTCGGAAAGCAAAAAAAAAAAAAAAGAAAAAGGACTCACCAATGATAAAACAACCAAATATGGTACCTGCTTGGTTTGTCATTGCTTTTTAAAGGGATCGACCCCTGATTGGTGACTCATAGGTTTGGTCCCATTTTGTCTGCCTAGCCCAACTATGTATCAAAGTGACCTTGGGCAAGTCACTAAACCCCACGTTGCTCCTATTGGTTAAGATTGGTGCCGAAATTCAGATGGGGCTGCCATCAGTGTGTGAATGTGTGTGTGAGTGGGACTGTGACTGTCAAGCATTTATGTAAGTAGAAAGCATTTACTATTTTGTACTATTCCTATTGGGAATTACGATATTAATAATGACTATGACTTGTCTATTATGTTTATTTTTTACCACAAGTAAAATGAACTGCTAAAGTTTGTTATTGCACAGCTTACTGTATACTTCGTACCATGAGGCGCATCAGATAATAAGGCACACAATGAATGGTCAGTTTTGGATTTCTTTGTCACATATAAGGCCCACCAAATTATAAGGTGCATTAAGAAAGACAAGAGAGTCAGAAATAAGTCTCTCAGACTTTATTAACTGCGTTCACAGGAACCATAGAATTTTTTTGTGACATGCTAAACCAGGGATGGGCATCTCCAACATACCATGCTCTGATTGGCTGGACACACCTGAACCAGGTATTCCGTCATGAGTAGAGCTTGAATATCTGGAAATCATTCAGATACTGCGGCCACCAAGGCCTGGAGTTGCCTATCCCTGTGCTACATGTTAGCCACACAGACGCATTAGCATTTGTTAGCATACGCCGTGTTAGCATATTCATATTACCTGTTACTCCAAACCCTTGTTAGTAACGTAAACAAACACAGTCCGACACCATTATGTTAGCTGTGTTAGCAAAAAAAAAAAAAAAAAAAGTGTGGCATATTTACTCCCAACCCTGTTAATAGCACAAAAAACAAAACAAAAAAAAACACAGTCCAACACCGCTACCCCTAACGTAAAAATTTCTGAGACCACTGCACTTATTCACGTCAACGTCTTTACAATACTTGTAATTCCCAACGTTTTTAGTAACACGGAAAAAAAAAACACAGTTCGACATCACTACGTTAGCCATGTTAGTGCAAAAAAAAAACAATTTTACTCACAACTCGTTAAAAAGACGGCTTTTAAATGCACCTTGTAGTCCGGAAAATATGGTAAATAAAAATTCTAAATGTGCAGTAGTTCTTAAAAATTCAGTCCAATCCGTAGCATTTTTTTGGTGTGTTTCAAAATTGCTGCTTCAAAAAGTACACGCAAAACTAGATTTTAATTGTTTTTTAGACATAGTTAAAAGCAACATTTGCTTGTTTTTTCTATGCATGATTCCCCAAAAACAAACAGGTCAAATTTTGTGCCATTTTGTTGTGCTTTTTGTTTTCCTTCAAAATGGTACTGCACTTATTCACGTCAACGTCTTTACAATACTTGTAATTCCCAACGTTTTTAGTAACACGGAAAAAAAAAACACAGTTCGACATCACTACGTTAGCCATGTTAGTGCAAAAAAAAAACAATTTTACTCACAACTCGTTAAAAAGACGGCTTTTAAATGCACCTTGTAGTCCGGAAAATATGGTAAATAAAAATTCTAAATGTGCAGTAGTTCTTAAAAATTCAGTCCAATCCGTAGCATTTTTTTGGTGTGTTTCAAAATTGCTGCTTCAAAAAGTACACACAAAACTAGATTTTAATTGTTTTTTAGACATAGTTAAAAGCAACATTTGCTTGTTTTTTCTATGCATGATTCCCCAAAAACAAACAGGTCAAATTTTGTGCCATTTTGTTGTGCTTTTTGTTTTCCTTCAAAATGGTAAAATGTCAGCGAGCCTCCATTTCCGTGCCTTCATTCTGCGTGTGCTGACTTTAATCCTTTCCACCTGTCAGCGGTCTGCAGACATGAGATGTAAGCATAGAGGATGTGGGGATGTGCAGAGGCATCCCCTCCTCTCTGTCACAATGATGAATGAGTGCAGAGGTGTGGCAGTGGGTAGGGCAGGTTTCTCCTTGTGGAGCAGGAAAGCTATCGCTCAGGCAGACCCTCTGGAGCCCCGGAAAGCCATAAACATGCACATAAAAACCAACCCTTTAGCAGGTGGTACTCTGTCCTTGGCAGATGAACGTAAAGTCAAAATCAGCATACATTAGAATGATGATAGCCATCCCTGTGGACACTGCTTTTTTTTTTGGTTATCTGCCACTTTTCAGAAGTCAGAGGCTTCAGCAAAGCTTTTTTGATAGGTTTTTCGTTTCTTCTTCAAAGGGGACAAAATGTAATGAAAGCACTGTGGCCCTCATTATATAACACAGGGAAAAAAGAAAAAAAAATCCCATCCATTTAGGCAAATTTAAAACAGACAGAAAAAAATCATTAATTAAAAGACAAAGGATGTCGTTTCATCTTGCTTTAATTGTCTATGCTGCTGCTTTATAATAAAGTGCCTCATGAGTGCAGATAAAAAATAATTAGTCTTACGGATTAACCATTTGCTCACGTATGCTAGTACAAATGCCGGGCACCTCTGCCCGAAAGGAAAAGCTGCTGTTTTAATGAAAGCTCAAAAGGAGCATATGCTCATTGCAGTTATGGTTTCCAGAGAAAAAAAGTACCAAATAATTCCGCAAAAAAATAGACACGATTCACTGGCATTGATGGAGTATTGTAATGCTGCCAGTGTCTGCTGCTGTGTAACTTAAAAAAAACAAAAAAAACAACGTCTCTGGTGCCAGAAAGATTCCAGACTTGTTTTTGCTGTTGTCCACCCACACTTGTTCAAGTTTGGCAGATCGAACAGAGGATGATCCTGGCCTGTAGGAGGAAGCTGAAACAGAGGTGGCATTTCTCACACTTCCAGCACGAGACTCTTGAAGAGTTGTATTATTCTCATGCGTCTCCCCCGGCAACATATGACTAATTGAAGAGAAATAGTAGTCAAAAAACAATTAGAATATATGCTTAACTCTAGCTGCTAAGTCTCTGTTAAAACAAACAAAAGCAAGGGTGGGTGATTGTGAGATGAGTACTAACTTGACTGGATATAGAGAACTGGACAAAGCGAGTGAGACGTCGCCAATAGAAAATGACTTACTTTCCGTTCCAACCAAATAAAGTCATTTCAGTCAATGGTAAAAAAAAACTTGTTTGTGTGTATATATATTAGGGCTGTCAACACTAACCCGTTAACGCACATCGGCACATGGATCAATTCATGAGAAACGCACAGAAGGGCATTGGTAGAGATTCTACAGGAGCCAAACACTAACTCCTGGTTGACAGAACAGTCACTCAAAACTGCAGGTCACAATACACAAACCTGTGCACATCCTGGATTGATTACAAGAAAGCCTATGACTCAATGCCACACACATGGATCACTGAATGCAACAGGACTCTAAGAACCTTCACAGGAACCTCAATGACATTCGAGTTGAAACCAATAGCAAGCCAATGTGGCATATACCAAAGAGATGCTCTGTCCCCACCGTTGTTCTCCAAAGGTCTGAACCCCCTCGGCCAAATAACCAACAAGCCTGGCTATGGATACCAACTGTGTGTGTTTTTATAAGTATACACTGAAATATATACAAACACAAATCTGTTAAATTAAACACATACGGTATTTGAAGGTGGGGAAAGAAGCATGGTTGACATACAACAAGACCTTTTAAAACAAGACATTATATCTTTATAAAAGCATTTATCAGTCCCAGTGCAGATTATTTAGTATAGTAATAAATAAATAAAATACATAATAATAATAATATCAAGTGAAAATAATAGTTATTTTTTGATCATCATAAAACATATTTACACACACCACCCGAGTGCACTCGATCAAATATTTGAAATCTGTTTGTTTCAAGAACCTCACGCAAAAACACAAAGGTGTAACAAAAATGTATTTTATCCATAAACTATACAAGAAACTAAAAAGACATTTTTTTTTTCATTTACTGGAGCATCTTTGATCTTTCTTTTAAACCTTTGTTTGATTACGTTTCTTTCATGCCCCTCTGACTGGGATAGAGGGGTTAAAACAGGAGAAGTATCTCTGGTTTCTCTCCTGTTACCCTTTAATGAGCCATCCAACTATATTCTAATTCTACATCTATAACCAGTTTAAACAAATCTTGTTATGAACAAGCGACAGGATAAAGGACAGAAATCCGAAGAGCACAAACTTTTTAGTGTTGAGACAGAAGAATCCATCATTTCTGCAGCACTCACATCAGCACGCCTCATTATCAATTCATAGGAGCGTTTTCTTTCCTCTCCAGTGGATGATCAATGCCGAAAGAGGTTATAAAATGGTAACCACATCTCATTCTAGTTTTATGAGTCGGTTAATTTAAGAACCTTAGGTGGGCGCATATTCATGCATACTGGATCAGAGGACAAGTGACGGAAAATTGGAGTAACTTGGCTAATTGTCTAAACAGGCAGATGATTAACTTTGAGGACAGAGTTGATGTCTGTTTGGTTTAGAGGACAGTGAAACTAAAACCTAAGTATTTAATTTGATTTTTTGTCTCAATATTACGAAATGACTGTAAAGTGGATTCAGAAACGAATGTTTTATTTGTATTTTATTATTATATTTACATGACATTTACTGACATACTGACTGAATTTGAATGTAAAAGCAATCAATAATTTTACTTTTTTAGTAAGTTGAATGCTTAAAATAGTTTAAAGATGTGATTTTTTTTTAGGAATGACTTAGAAATTGATGATAAAAACATAGGATTAGGATTTTTTTTCCTTTTAAGGTTCCAGAATTTCAAATGATGAACGTTTTAAATGGGCATCATTTCAATGGCAGATAACCTCTACCAAATTAACTGCATTTCTGCCATTTGTTCTCACCCACGTCAATTTCCTTGTAATATTGGCTATAAATGTCACAGAGGGCTCAATTTCTCAAAAATATTAAATATGGCAGAAAACCCTGTTCCAGACTACACGTTTGCAATTCTGCAACATTTCTGATGTTGATGGGAACTGCTAAAATAATTTTAATTCACTTGATGTAATGACAAGTTCCATACATTAGCCCTTTGACACCGAAGCTGCAGCTACTGTGTTGACCACTGAGCACAAACAGGGAGTCTGATGTCACCCAAAGAAAATGACTTGCTTCTGAAGTCAATTCAGGCAACATTTTTTAGCCATACAGAGGTCGCCATTAGAAACAGAAATCGTCGGTAAGCAGTGAATGGTCCGAGTCACTTTTGAGTCAGCATTTCTATGGCAACCACTCTCACCAAATCAGGAGACGGATTGTTGGAAGTCCAAACCCCGACCACTTGAAAGCTTGCGAGAATCTGTCAAATGCTTTGAACGTCCAACGTGATAACACACACTGTCCTTGACGTACCTGATTGGTCAGTTTATAACTTGAACAACTGGTACTACAGGAAAAAAATATATATAAAAAAATTAGGATGAACAAGAATATGTTAAAACAGGAAATAGAGCAAGAATATTCTGACAATATGAGTAAAAACTGTTTATTTCTCAGTAGAAGTCTATGGGATTTTGGCTTTTTGGAGCCAACGTGTACTTCCTGTTTGGAACACAAAGGAGAGGGTTCACTTAGTTCAGTGACATTCAGTGACATTTTTAAGACTAAAAAAGGCTAAAAAAAAACAATTTTGATTCACTAAATTCCAAATGACAAATTTCATAAATGATTCCTTCAGCATCTGAGCTTTAGCTTCACTACTGACATTCCTTTGACTACTGTAACTCTTCAACCGTTTGTGCAATCAAAGTGATTCCAGTGCATTCTGACGCAGAGAAAACCACCCTTGTGATATGCAACATTTTACAGTAGTGAACTGCCTATGCAACTAATGTTAATCAGCTGACGCAATATTTTACATAAGCTGTTTGATGAATTTCTGTGCCAAGCCAAAATACAAAAGAAAAAACTGATTCACGTTGATCACATAAACAGTCGAAGAGTTATGATAGATCAAGAGCGTGTGCTTTTGAGGTGTCGCCAGTGACATCACTGATGTTAAAGGGTTAAATGGAAAAAGAATATATTTTTGAAAATCCTGACTTGAAGCATCTGTGTGATGAAGCTGATGGAATCCCAGCAACAACACGACAGAAGATCAACTCCTGTTGTCATCATCAAGTCATGGTAAAGCTCATATAAGTGATTATAAGCAGAGGACCGGCTAAGAATCAAGACCGAAGATCGCTGTCTGGGTGAAAATCAGTTTAAATCTTCTGGTTGGACAAAAGGACCTAAAGATGGAGCCGTGATGGGAGAGCCCAGTGACAGTACAAACCTAGACACCCACCAGCACAGCTACAGAACACAAATGGAGGAGCAGGCAGCTGACAGACAGGTGGAGACGCATGAATACAGGCACCTGTCCATCCGTCTGTCAACACTTGCATTCAGAGATGCACACAAAACCTCTCCTTTAGTTCAGCATTTCCATCCACGGTAGTTCCGAGGAGGCTTCCACTTCCACTTTGCAAAGCAAATCAAGATGTAAAGAAAGAGAAGCATTCACCTTTCTTCTGAAGCGACAGAATTCGGCATACTTTGGCATACTGAATTTTCTGTACTGTAAGGCACAATTTTAGCCTTAATATTAAAAAAAAGCAACAGTGCGCTTTATAACCTGGAGCGCCTCATAAATGGATCAGTACTGATGTCAAGGTGATTTTGTGAGGTACATCTTGCTCTGTCAAAATGTCATTCTGTCTTTTTATGAGTTCTGCACAAGGTTGGGTGTTATTGGGGGACGGCTGTGGTGCCGCAGTAGGGCGGTAGACCTGTGATCGAGAAAACTGCAGGTTCGATTCCTGTTTTGCCAGCCCTTGTGTCAAAGTCTCCTTGGGCAAGACACTGAACCCCACATTGCCTCTGATGGTTATTGGTTGGTGCCAGTGTTTGGTAGCTGAGCCGCAATTGGGCCTTCAAGGAAAGTAGAAAAGCGGTTACAAGTATACGCCATTTACCATTTTATTGTAAATACGCTAACGCAGCTAACGTGTAGCGTGTCAAGCTGTGTTTTTTTTTTTAAGTGTTACTAAAAAAAGTTGGGAATTAGTGTAGTCACAGTGACGTTTGTTTTAGTAGTACCACTCTGTTTTTTAAGCATTACTAATAAGTTTAGGAGTTAGTGTAGGTACAGTAACCTTTGTTTTAGTTGTATCAGTCTGTTTTTTAAGCATTACTAACAAGTTTAGGAGCTAGCTTAGTCACAGTAACGTTTGTTTTAGTTGTATCAGTCTGTTTTTACGCATTTCTAACAAGAGTAAGAGTTAGCTTAGTCACATTAATGTTTGATGTAGCGGTATCAGTCTGTTTTTTAACAATGTTGAGCTACTGATATTGTGAATTCAACTATGCTTCTAACCTGTGAAACGTGTAGCGTGTTACAAACAGGTTCTAGAGTTATTGTGAATGCAGTTAATAAAGTCTGACTAACTGACTTATCTCTGACCTTTATTTTGTCTCACCTAATGTGCCTCATGACGCGGTGACCCACATGTATGACACGTTTGTAAATAAACTGGTCATTGATGGTGCCCCTGTAATCCTTTGCACCCTATAGTGCAGGAAATACAGCACTTCAGCAGAAGGATATAAAATGTTACTAAGTATAATTATGTAACATTTAGCAAATAGCTCCACAGTACACAAAGTATATTTTATTACTACACTGTTCTAAGATGCAGTAGTACTAAGCTGCAATAAATACTCAATACTCAATAAACTGCTTTTACTTTCAACACATTTTTCTTCCAAATAAAAAACAAGAATTATAATTCCATTTACTAATAAAACAGAGATCAGTTTAGGAAAATAACCAATATTATTTACAGCATTCAATTCAAATAGTTGCTTAGCAGTACCATCAGTTTTAAATGTGGGCTGTTAGTAAAAAAAAAAAAAAGAAAACCTCAACCTTGGTCATTTTTTCTGTTTAAAATAAAACTTTTATTTGGTTTTAAGACTATCCCAAATCTATTATGAAGTACAAACTTTAGAAAAGAGAAACAAGAAAAAGTCCAGAAAGGTTGTTTGAGAGAGAAAATGAAGAAAATCTAACATTAAATAATACAAACATGAAGAGAATGGCTGGCGGTACATGATTAAAAAGCAGAAAAAAGTCAACCTTGATCAATTAACAATGAATTAAATTGAGAGAAGCTTATGTTGCACTAAGCAAGTTGAATACAGAGAAGGACAGACCGGCGTAAGCCTGAGTATTTCTCTAGCCCTTTTGCACTGGAGATGTCGCCGTCGAGACCTAAATAACAAGAGCTCTTTGACATATCGTATGTCTTTGACCATTTCTGCAAGAAACATGGATCCGCTAACTCGTAGGGAAACGTAGAGAAAAGTAACTTTTTGTATCATCTTTGCATCTTCACATATCACAGAAGCAAAGTGTTGTTGCTTTTCTCTGCCAAAGAATCAGATGATTGACTGTATGTTGACTAGAGTAACACCTGTCAGAATTCTCAGTTAGCTGTTACACTCGGGTAAATATATTCTTTAAATAAATTTGTCTTTTGTAACTTTTAAATCCTACTGTTGTTTTGCAAACTGTCCTTTGCGTTCTATCACGACTTTTTCTTTAATAAACTTATGTTATAGCTCACTCCATGCCATGCATCATACCATATGGCTTTTAATTTGATTTTTTTAGTTTTAGAAATTATTCCTTTATCCTGTGGAAAGTCTAATTAACTAACCACATTATTATTATATATACATTTTAAACCATTTCATAGTCCATCTTAAGTGTATTTTTCTTTATCCCATAACATCACAGTTTCTTCCCTGTTTTATAAATGTTCCAATATCCATTCTGTGCCCATTTTTAACTGAAGTCATTCATCTTCGATACACCTTTCCAAGGAAAAGTATGCAGTCTTGAAATGGCATATCCCGACACTGCAATGTCAGCACCAGAAGGTAGTCTGATTGCAATATTCATCATTTCTAACGTAAGGGAACTTTATATATTTATTCATTTATTTTTGGTAAAAACTAGTGGACAAGTGTGCAGGAACATTCTTGCCTGACAATAAATTACACCAGCCAGTTTTGGTTTATTAGAACATCCATATATATCACTGTCAAAATGTGTCAGTTTTTCTCATTGCAAGTTGCTACTTTAGGAGTAGTTGCTTCACACTTCACGGGTGGGTGGCTGGAAGCAGCGATTAAGCATTAATTGATAAATCTAATAAGTCCAAATAAAAAACAGCTAAGCAAGTTACAGGTTCGCTAGAAAGACATTTCAGAAGACATTTGTTGGCTCATTTCACCATCAAGGACCCAGAAATGAAACAAGAAGTGGGTTTCCTTGTGTGGATGGGAAGCAGAAACGGTCCACCACGCCAATCTGTAAGTAGATGAAAAGTCACGCCACCTGCTGGTAGACAGTTTTTCAGCATTGTCATTTTTGATGCAATGGATGATCACATTGTCATGGGTTCTGGGTCATATAGGGCGAAATATGCCAGACACACATACATGAGAGTTGCTGGAAAACACAAAAATAAGGTTATTCTTTAGCTACATCAAAAGGTTGTGTCTTTGCTTGTGCATGGTTTTGATGTCATGTACAAAAAAGCATTGAAGTTGATTCAAATTAACAGTAAGAGCCCTTAAAATTAAAAATAACGCAGAAAAAAAAGCCTTACTTCTATCTATCCATTTTCAAAACCTTCTTACTTCCTTTTAAGCTCACAGGGTTGCTGGAGTGGGAATAGAAAATAAATTGGAAGGATGGGTTGAGTTTAGCATGGTGCCATCAGTGATCATTCTGTAGGCCAGTATTAGAGGGTAGACATTAACGGTGCCCAGTCTGTAAGTGGGCTCTGAAGAGTTCTTTCTGGTTGACCAAACACCAAACTGATCACCATCTGTAGAGTTTCACGATGCAAAAGAGGCAGTTGGGAGGCTCCATGAAACAGAAAATTGAAAATTTAGGATCAGCTTTAAGTGAATGAAAAACCCGATTGACAATTTGAAAAAAAAAATTAGAAAATTTAAAAAACAAGACATAGGAAGTTTGACTTTTTTTTTTTTTTCATTTGAAATAATCTTTAAACTCGAAAGTAAACTGTAAACTTAAAGGAATTTTTTGAAAATAAAATTGTAAACTTGATTTTTTTTTTCATAAACTTAAAGGAATCTTGAAAAATTAGGAAAAAAAAGATATTGCAAAATTAAAACTTGAATAAAAAGAAACATTTAAAGCTAAAACTGTTTAAAAAATTTAAATATAAATAAACATTTTTTATTCAAATTTTAAATTATTATTGTTTCAAATTTCAAATTATTTTTTCAAATGTACAATATTTCTTTCCAGTTTACATTTTTTTTTCTAATTTACTATTTGATTTTCAAGTATTCTTTTAGTTTACAATGTGTACTTTCAAGTTTAAAACTATTTTCAAATAAAAAAACATCAAACTTACAATGTCTTCTTTTCAAATTTTCTATTTTTTTTCAAATCATTTGGATCATAAATGAACCAATATCGACTATAAATCATTTTGGCAACTACAAATCATAATAAGAATCAAATTCAAGTGAATCAAGTGAAACAGTACTTTCCTATTATGAAGTCATACATCAGGATTCTTCACAGTACATGGACTAAATTGACACTTTATGTCATGAGCTGCACTAAAACAAAATTGTCAGGACATCATCTGAAAAATGCAACACGATCTTTCCTTGTCTTTTTCTCATTACGTCGAGCCCTTGTTATTTTAAAAGACATTTCACGCATATGAGAAATGTGAACTTCTCCAGCTGCCTCTGACTATGTGCATCAGAGCCATAACCAGATCACTGCGGCACAAATGAGGGACCTCTTTTCATTTCCATCGCCTCTGAAAAAAATCATATTGAGGGGTAATAGCCCATTTTGTTTTGATTCCAACGGACCTCGTTTGGGCTTTTTCACCCATGGCGCTAGGCTAAAATTGAAATAGAACAGACTGTTGACAGTAACCAATGTCACGTAATCTCCCCCTGAAGGACAAGCATCAAAGATCAATTTATTTTCCTAAATGCTATTTATATACCCATCTTTGCCCAGTGCCTGGGGACATTGCATATCACAATTTAAATCAAGTGTGGCTAGAATCGAGTGTACGGAGGGGCAAACGACAATGCAATAAAAAAAAAAAAAGTAACGTCAGAGACTGATGGATAAATAAGCCTCTGGAAAACTACAATGAATTGATCAGCAGTGTTGATATAAGGTTCTAGAGATAATGTTTGCCGTGACAAAGACCCACTTTTATACCAGCATCAAAGATATTCATATTATTTAAGTAAGTTGAGGGAATAGACAAAAATGTAGTGTATTATAATAATTAACTATATATAACTGGAGCAGATTATTGGTGCAAATGTTAAGTGTTTATAGGCAAACACTGCTTTGGCACCGACTGTTTTCGTCTTTTTATAGCTCATGCAAAACCTGCTACTTCTAGCACTTCATAATTGCTCGGCACACATGGGACGGGGAGGCTTTGTTTATTGTACTGCGAGCCGGCAGATCAATTCCTCTCCCACTCAGCCCTCTTTGATAACTGCTGAGCAGAAGATGTGTGTTTACAGTTACCCGTCTGCCAGGCCTGGAACACTTTGGACAAGGAACAAAAGCGAAGGGGATGGGAGGTTTGATGGGAGAAAGGGAGAGCAAAAAGCTGGCAGCAGCTCTCTAAAATAAAAAAAAAACTGCATGGTCTAATATGACTGGTAGAAAACCAATACTATTGAAAAAGAGGGGAGGACCAATGGAGAGTCCTTCAAAGTGTCAGATTCAATAAAAGATGGTATAAGGAAAATTGGCCGCTGGGAAGAAGGCGCAGACCTTGGATGTGACCTTGCGAAAGGTTGAGAAGAATTGACTGGCTTGCAGTGGCTGTGGTTTGCGAAAGGCTGAAGACCATAACATTTTGAAAGATGCCACGTGCATTTCGCATTTGGCGCCCTATGGTTGTGGTTTTCTTTGGATGCTGAATTTGTTTCCATGTTGGAATTACTCCATAAAAGCAACGTACCTGTGTGTCAAAATGTTTACAAAAAATTAACAGGCTCTTGTTCTATGCCCTAATATGAGCTAGATATTGTTGGTGGCCCTGTACTGCATTTGCTAAAAATTGCACCCTTTTTTAAAATGTATTAAAAGAAATTGACAGTTATTTATTAGAATACTCACAAAGGTAATAGCAAGATTTGTCAACAGATTAAAGGAACTTTTGATTTATATAATTTTGTTAATACAACAAAGCTTTTATTTTGATAATGCTAAAAAAGTGGAAGTATTTTATTTTGAAAGCCAGTTGTGATGAACTTACATTTAATTAAAAAAGGTATATAAAAAAATGTTTACTACAAGGTACAGAGTTAAAGATAGTTGTTGGCTTTTATGTCAGCAGTTTGTTTGCCAGAGCAGGGTGGGTTCACAGTGTTGTTTCTGTTGTGATTTAAGCTGATCGTTTTGAACAAGCTTACGTCACACATTGCATGACAGTAGAGATGGCAACCAGCACTTGACACTTGAGTGGTTTTTGTTATTCTATCCCTAGTGGATATTTGAACATTTTATAACATTTTGTGAGAGCACAAAGCTCATTTTAATGACGACACCAGAGACTTGACTTGTACCCATTGCAAAAGCTTTGAGATATAACTTATATTTCCCACAAAAGATCTCTCCTGTGCAGTTCTGTGTTCCGTTTTGGCATATTTTGTGATCATAGCAGATATGTGAACTTACAGTATAAATATTGATTGAGTCCCCTACTGATGACTCCCTGTCCTGGTCTAATATTTGGAGAAATTGTAAACCCAACACCAAGGAAACTACCATGATCATTGTGTAGTGCAACAAGTACTTTGGACGGTTAATGCTACAGTATGTTCATGCTTTGTACACACTGTACATGGAAATGCACATTTGAACGACCACTTTCAGTCGAAGGTCCATGTGAATGCGTGTATATGCTAATTTTGGGCTTCCACATTGAAAACTCTCGCTTTCGTGCTTCTCTACCAAGTTTTTAAGTCAGTTTTTGCGCCGTACGTACAAAACATGATGCTATTGAACGCGCATCAAAAGTTAAAACAGTTCAACTTAACAGTTGAACTCTGACTCAAATTTGGTAGTGATGTATAAATACTTACTAACCAAACAGAACACTTCGCTCACAAAATGCAGTTTCTACATTCATAGTTAGGCTTAAAACATTCCTCTCTCGACAGGCTTATTGTCAGGCTAGTAATCAGATAATATTTACTCACTGCTGCCCTACCTCACCTACTGTAATGAAGACTTGGGTAATAATTATAATTGTCATTACATCCCTTACACATATTTCTCTGTGGAGCTAAGCAGAGGACAGATAGTTTGACCGGGCCAGGGCGGCCTATTCCCTCTGCTCAGATTATTATATTATATTATTTTGATAAGCTAAAATTGTTATTTTTTATTCTGTTATTATTATCATTTGTGCCATATTAGATGGAACTTACAATTAACATGAATTAATTACATTTCAAAACCAATTAGTTGTTAGCAGGCTACTAGAAGTTAGAAGCTGGCGAAAGTATGGGGCACTGGTGTTCTGTCCTCAACTCTTCTCTATTCTTTATCATTTATCCAGTTTTATTTTTATTAAGTACTTCATGCCTTTGTTTGGTGCAGTGCGATACATGTGTTGTCCCTCTTTCCCACTCTCTTCCGGGGAATTTCTCTCCTTTCTGGGATTCCAGGTGGATCGTCTGTGCTCCTGTCTTCGGTCGTGGACCTCGCCTCTGGTTCATCTCGCACCCCCAGCTTCCCCCCAGTCCCATGTGGATGAAGCCCAGCTGCTACACTATTCAATCTTGTAGTTGTAGAGTTAGATAAGCTAATTCTTCTTTAACAGGTCTGGCACATTGCCTGTTCGTCCTGGGAGAGGATCCTTCCTTTATCTGGACATCCCTGAGGTTCATATTTTTTCCCCAAAAAATCTTGTTCTTTAGGAGTCTTTCCTCACCGAGAAGGAGGGTCTAAGAGCAGCGATTCCCAGGTTTAATGAGCCAGTTTAGCAACCTGCTTTTGTTTATATTTATGACTGACTATGTTTTTGTACAATTACCGGTGTGAAGCCCATTCAGAGAATTGTGTGGTAATATTGAGCTGTTTAAATCAAAATTAAATTGAATCCAAAAACAGATCAGGGTTTAAAACCAGCAGGCATAACCGTCAACTTGATATGACTTGTTCGAGGGTAGAAAACACAACGAACTGGCAGAGTGTGGGGGAAGGAATGGAACTTAAAAGGAGCTTCAATACTTCATTCGCTGGAGCGAATGATTAATCTGTGGATTCATGAGGGTGAGCAAGTATTGCAAGGCATCAGAGCCAAAAAGCCCCTAGATCTTGACATTGACATCACGTCTTTCCAATATCGGAATAGAGCTGTGAAAGAAAAAGCCTGGAGCAAGATTCATGACATTTGTACCGGTTTGACTTTTCACACCAAGCGTCTTCCAACTGTGAGTACACATGCTAGCATCATGTAGTCAAGTGTGAACACTAAAATTGCACGCCAAAAACCCACATTCAGCACGTTCTGCCACACGTGCCCAGTGTGTACATAGTATGCAAACAAGAACCCTCATGCTATGTACATTGAGTACATAGCATGAGGGTTCTTGTTTGGTGAGATAGAGCTTGGGCTCAACTGTAATTGGTGAAGGCCTGTAAATGTGTCTCCATGTTCAATAGTGTGTGTCAAAGCAGTCCTTAACCCACTGGTTAGATATTGTAGTCTTGGCAGTAAAATTTTTTTTTTCCAATTTAGCTTCACTTATTTAAACAAATACAGTGAAACAAAACAACTGATTCATGCTACAATGACAAAGACTAAGAAGGAAAAACAAACAGATGTTACGCCTTATTACTTTCAAATCTCTTGCTTTGAATAATTAATTAGGCAGCCCAAAAACATCTCTTTAAACACCAAATTTTTGTTTGGAACAAATAATATGTTATTTATTTATTTTTAGACAAAATTCTAACAAAAGAAAAGAGTCTTTTTCTGGGACACTTCTGCAGAGCAGCAAGAGTTCACACAAAATTCCCTTTTTCAGATAGAATTTTTTTCATCTTAAACTGATTCACAAAGATTTGTATAAATAAATCCTCAATTGTAAGCTCAATTGCCTTTGTAAATGTCCTCTATCAAAGAAAAAAAAAATGTTAAAAGCATCATTTTATCATAGCGGGTTTTTAAAGCGTAAGGTCCCTGGTCCTGTGAAGCAAAGCAAAAAAAAAAAAGAATCTAGGTAAGGCTAAATGCAATTGCTGTTTATATCTTTGTGGAGGGCAGGCATCCAATCCAACCCACCTACCCTTGAGATATAGTGAAGTCTGGTTGTTTATGGGGCCCTTGACTGTCACCAAAAACGTAACAATCCGGAGGGATCTGCGAATGCGGCGATGAACGCAGTGCTCCTCCGACGAGAGGAGGGTAAAGAGAGGCAATTTCTGGAATGAAGGGTGCCGGAGATGATGCCCAGTATGCTTCAGCTTCTCTAGAATTTACAGCCTCTGCAGCAGTGTGTAAACAGCTGGGGAGCGAATACAGGGTGCTCTGCAATTTCCTCCTTTCATTGTTTTTATTTACCCCCCCTTTCCATTTTTTATGCAGGTTCTGCAATGTCCTTGAGATTTCAAGCTTTTACATATCTCTGGAGGGTTACTTAACTATACCACACTCCTTTTTGTTTGCATGCCAGTATTGCACCTTTTTATTTATTTTTTTACTCGGGCATCGATCACGGGTGACAGAGCGGAATTGTTGTGCTAAATGTTTACAGGAGGGCATTATTGCCTGTATAAGTGAGCAAGGGTTAAGAGTACTGTTGTGAGCAGGTGTTTAATGGATAGTTGTTGATATGACAACTACAATTCTCTGCTTGGGTGATGGAAAGCCATTATTGTGAATCTTTTTTATGATGCCTGTCGGCTGAACGAGTTCTTTTGGAGACGGACTCTTTCGTTTTCGAGCTGCACAGTGCATCAAATACGTTAAATATAAGGGCCAACTTCATATTGGACTGCTCGGCTCGTACCTCACGCTCGTCAGCTCAAGGTAAAGATGGAAAAAGTTACTTTTTCCCCCTTTATGTCACAACAGAATGATCAAAATGGATAAGTGAAATCACGTGTTGGATTATCAACCTCAAATCTTGCTATTTCGTTTTAAAAATGCATGTACTCTAAAGTAGACTTCTTTTAATCATTCCATGTGCATTTTTCTCGCCGCATAAGGCTGCTGCAGCTGATGGTTTGTAGTCGGAGCGTGTATGTGCCTTCAGGGGATCCTTTTAGCCCCTGAAGGCAAATACATCGTCTGGGAGAGACAGGAAAAAAAATTGAAATTGAGTTACATTTTTCTTTTGTTTAATCTTGAAAAAGGCTGTCTGATACCCAAGTGACCCACAAGGTTTGTTGATCTTGGTTCTCTAACCAAAGGTATTGCTCTCCTCTCTGAAAAAAAAAAGGATATCTGTGAGATTCTTTCCATTTATTCTTCCAACTTTTATGCAGGGGCTTTGTATGCGTGTAGAATAGTGTTTTTAGATAGATGGTGAGAAAATGCACCTTTTGAGCTAAAAGATATGACTGTGAAAAAGACATATCCAAAGCTTTTTGAATTTTATACCTAAACAGCAAAGAAAATGAAGCTTTAACAAAGCAAAGACTCTTTTTGAAAAGAAAAATTGGCAAAAAAAAAAAAACCCCAAAACATTGCTACACGTTAGCCGCGTCAGAGTATGTATGAAACTTGTTTGCACTTAAAGAAAACCAACCAAACAAAAAACAGTACATCTCTAAAAACTGGTTCGATATCAGTAAGCACAACCATAATTAATATAAAGCACTCTAGATTATAAGGTTTGTCGTTTTTCTAAAATGTAAAGTGAACCTCATAGTGCGGAAAAAACAGAAGGACCAATAACAGCAAGAAATGCTACAAAAATGAGCTTCACCAGCTGTTTTTTAGTGACCTATTGGCCTTTGTTCATTCATTCTTTCATTTTCTGAACCGCTTTATCCCTTTCGGGGTCATGGGGCTGCCGGAGACTAACCCGACTACTCATGGGCGAAGGCAGGGGACACCCCTGGACTGGTCGCCAGTCAGTCGCAGAGGTATTGGCCTTTGTTTTCCTGCTAAAATCCCAAAAAGTTAGAAATAGTCAACGAGTAGTAAAAAGCTAATACCCAGAATTTGAAATGAATACATATTTATGGTGATATCTGTATGCAGATGAGTGGTCTAAAGCATTATCGTTTGTTGATGTACACTTTCCATCCCTCTCTCTGAGCTTCACATTTTGCTTCTTCCCTCTAGGTAAAGTGCTTTGGTGTCAAAGGCCAGCAGAGTTCACACGATTTGAAGCCCTTTGGGTCAGCTCCCTCTTGGCAGCTTGTGCCAAACATCTTGATCTCTGACCTCCAGAGAAATCCATCGCTCGTCTCGCCCCGATGGTCTGATGGAAATCTTTTTACAGGCTTCGATGCAGATCCGCAGTGCTGGATGCCGTAGTTCTTCCCCACAGCTTTTTTTTCCAAGCAGCTATGTTGTTGGCGAGTGTTCGTGACGGATGGTGCTCGGCCTGTACCCTACGCAGTGCAGAGGGCGGCATTACGCAAGGTAGCATGGATAAGAAAGTGCTTCTGTC